>OX337248.1:74672518-75264518 GCA_946965025.1 Blera fallax
ATTCCCACCATAACCAGTTTTGTATGCACTGCTTTTAAATTCATCTGAATTTAATGCCATCAGATTTATTGAAAGATTTAAATTAACAAAAGAAAAACAACAAAAAAATCGGCTATTTGCAGAGGTCCTTTTACAAGTTGACTGCTAATACTTATCTCAATTAATTTTAGCTTCTTGATCTAATGTAATTGCAAACCATGTGATTATGTTTCACTTAAATTACATTACTTATGGGCAAACGGCATTCAGTTGTGCTATTGCTACTACAGAAGTCCATAAACCGATTTAAAATACCGTGATTTTACATCACATGTTTGAGTGCACTTCTCTCCCCGTACCTAGTTAACGATAGTTATCCAATCCCCATTTATATGAAAACAAAGACCTTTGTTAAAAGTCTCCAAGCTGAGCCACCTTATTTTGCTAAATAAATCCCAAACTATCGTTTGTCGAATAAGGAATCAGCTTTTTTGCAATCACAGAATCAATCAATCACAAAGCTCTTTGCAAATTGCTTACCAGAAAAAAAAAATGTATTTGCTTTGTAATTGTTCGTGTACTTAGCAATTTCTAAAGAATCCTAAAATCTCCCCACCTTGAGTTGAGGTTAAAGCGATACATACATCGATTTTCTTTTGTATTTAAAACTATTCAAGGAATAATTTCCAATAGCTAATAAGAATCGTACATTTTTTCTTTTATTTATTACTGATACATATATGTATACTCGCACATAAAGAATTAAGCCTACTGTACAGTATAAATCTATTAAATTTCAAATAAATACTGCTTATCAGGTTCTCATGGTCAAAAAGGAAAGTAACTTAAGAGCTGAATTCATAGATTGTAAAATGCAAGCACAATTAAGAAATAAAGTATTTTATGAAATCAAATGATTTATACTACGTACAATAAATGGAAAATGTGATTGTACATATATCAAATTTTCTGGTTAATAGTTTAATAAAACTTCAATCGCGGATAATCAAATATAGGTTCACCTTATCTTGGGAAAGTTTTTCACGCATTCAAAAAGCTTATATGGATGGGTTGGCTTGGAACTGTTTGGCATTGACGAAAGTCTTTATTTATATAATTGGATACGAGTTTTAAGGAAATTACATATCTTATGGAAAAAACGGTGGACTTTGGTAAGCACAGCGATCTTTTTAATCTCTTCGGTAACCACACTTAAAAATAAATTTTAAATAAACTGATGTAACTGATAAACGCTCAGAGACACGCGGAACGAATTTTATTAATTATTTTTTAATCAAATTGTTGAATTGCATATCTAATTTTTATCGTTTCCTTTTTAATAACATTGAAGCTATAATAGAACAGTTAAGTAGGGAAAATCTATCTGCAAAAAATATTTGAAAAGTTGTTAAATGCTGCCTTTGCAAATTAAATACGTAGCTTTGCAGATATAAAGCGTAACATGTATAGATAATCAAACTTCTTTCTGTACAAATGTACCTTTAGTTTAAAATCTACACAACCATAACCACGAAATTCTCTTAAAATGCATTTATACAGGAATTCATCGTATTTATGTTTTGAAGCAGAATTATTTTTTCTGGATGATTTTGTAGTTCTTAAATGAATCCTCTGCTAAACCTGCCCAGAACGAACATTATCTTCCCCCTTAATGTTGAGGCACTCCTTCAATATATGGTATTTAAGCAGTTACAAGCGAAACTAAAGACTTCGCATGTTAGGATGCAGATTCCTCGTGCTATTTTCACGTTCCCACATCTCGCGAATGTCTGATAAACGTCCGAGAGTAATAACTGTTATGAGAAAGCTTTTAAAACAGTCTTTCGAATATGGCTTTAAACCTTAGGTCCCTTTAATTTGATAGAAAAAATATAACAAGCACAACGTGAATGGTCGCGGGAATCTAGGCCCTGGACCACATGCTGTCTGTTGCACCAAATATTTGTATTTGTTTTGATTTCAATGCCAAAATCGGCAATAGCTTTGGCAGATTGGGCAGAAAACACAGCCTGCACGACACGTCAACAAACGACAATTTTAAACTAACCATTTTTTCAGCTGTGATAAGTAAAACTAGATTTTCTCATCTATGGATCCACACAGCAACCTATAGATCAACGTCGACTCTCACCAGCCAAATTCAGAACTCGATTGCGCAACGAGAGAAAGATACGTGTATTAGATCGAGTCCGCCGAAAGTGCCTGCGCAAAGGAATTTGTAACTTGCATCACTTGCAGTACCATAAATCATTACTCTTTGCTATTCTGATTGGTTGCAATTCAATTTCAGATGTCAAAGCATTTAATATCGATAAAATTATTGGGGATCAAGACCGATTCTATTGGAAGAGTCCTTTTCATAAAAAATCATGCAAACAAAATCTTTAATTTTTTCATAATTATTAGTAGCGTACTATCCGCAGGTTGATTAAGTACAATAACAGAAGAAGAAAACTTACTATACCATAGTTATAGCACTTTTGTCAATAATTATTCGAGCTAATTTCTCAATGCCAGCAGTAAAATAATATAATAATAGAATATGTATGTAATTTAAATTCATTATTTCATCGTACAAATATGTAATCAAATTAGTTTGGAACAAAAATTTCGCTAATACCAAACAAATCTCAGAGAAAAGATTTCGTTCAATCTTTACTGCCGCTTCATCTATTGGCGACACAAATTCTCCAAAACTCTTGTGTTTAAACACAAAATTCAGTGAAAAATTTGTTCAGTTATAAACAATAGTTAATAAAAAAAATTCAAATCCATTCCAATTAATTGTCATTTCTTCAATACATTAGAACTGCCAACATGCAGTGCAACATGCACGATATGTATGGCTCACACAATGCCATTGTGAGCATTACTGGTTTAATGCAGACTACCAAAATAAAAGCAAACTAAACAAAAAACGTTGATTAATTGATTCATATGTAATTTTCTTATTTTATTATTATATAAAATATGAAATATTTTCTATACAGAGAAAAAATGAGAAAAAGAACAATAACATACATGAAAATAATTACTATAATATTTATGTGTATGTGTAGGTGTTTTTCATCACCATATTATCGATTTAAAATGAAGCTAGATATTACCAAAAAAAGGAAATATTAGTAAATAAAAATAAAATATATAACATTGAACTAATATTGTTTTTAGAAAGCATATAAAAAAAAACTTCAAAAGAAATAAGGGTTTTTTAAGAGAAAAGGAAAACAATATCTTCACTTTACAATTAGAAAATTAATATAACTATACACAGTGAATTAAAACAAATTGTCTTATATTTATACGTTACTTCCCTACATATTTTACGAATAGTTGAAGTATGCACATACATATATCCGGTTACTGTATGTATACTTTCATTTGAAGAAAACTTTTAAGTGTAATCGTGTATATAAGTTTTCCTACATTTCGATTGCGCAAATAAAAGCAGAAGTTATTTTTTTATTTTTATTTTATTAAATTTTTCAGCTGGGGTATTTCTTTTACTCCTTTTTTACTATTTTTTTGTTTGTTTTGTTTTATATATAGAATCAATGCTTTACTCAACATTCATTTAAATTACCGTTTTTGTTTTAGATTATTTTTTTATTCATTATCTTACAGTATTCAATCATTTCTTTATTAGTTTATCTACATGTAGCCTAAAAATTAAGAAAACTTGTTTTGTTTTAATGACAAACGCAAATTTGGGTGCACACGTATATATAAATTAAAGTGCTCAGTGTGATATTAATTAAAAATGAAATTTATATGTAGTCTAGCTCTAGCTCTATAGTGTATTTTTTTTTTCCTTTCCATCAATTATATAAATATTCATGTTACTTATATGTATATACATAATATGTGTATATTTCCTCACGTTTTTACGCTTAAATCATTTTTATTTTCCTTTATTCTTAACTGACGCGCACCGCCTTAATCACAAAAATCTTGGAATAAATCTTCAATTAAGTTTTTTTTTCTTTATCATACAATTATTTTTTTATTATTATTGATATTAACATTTTCATAAATTATAACATTTTTTCAAGACAGTGCATTTCAATCTTTTTCGTTTTATAAATTACAATTAAAAATAATTTATTCTTACGTTTGTTTCATATTCTTTTCTCCTCCATTGACATGTATCACGACGAAAGGATAACGAAGAGAAACAATTAATATATGTATATATATTTTTTATATTTTAATCGTATCAAAAGAAAACCGTGGATCATATATTTGTATCCCTATTATAATTATTTTCTTATTATACTGATTAGCTTAGCATGAAATTTGTTTAAACCTATTAAAAAATAAAGCACGTCATCAATTATTTTAATATAACCCCATGTATTTTTTATATGCTTTTTATGTATGTGTATATATATAAGATAATTCATATATATACATTTATATACCGTTATACACTTATACACTGCCTTTACAATAGTTCTACTTCAAAAGATGTTCGTTTCTATTATTGCAAAAATAGTAAACAACACGAAACATTTTTTTCTATTTTTTCTTTGTTGTATTTCTTCAAATGTTTGCTGTTTTTTTTTATGCATTTTCACCAAAATTATTGTAAAATACATTATTTTTCTACTTTTGCTAGTAAATTATCCTCTTCAAGTATTATTTATTGCAAATAAACAAACATTTTTTTTTAATTTTACAATAAACGTTTTACTAATAACTTAAAATATATGAATATCAGATGTAAAAGTAATAAAACGAAAATTTAGTGAACAATATATTTTTTAGAGGTGAATTTCAGAAATCCGCATTTTGGTTTTGCTTATAACCTACGTCATTAATAATTATATTTCTGTATACATACATATCTGGATACATGCAGATGTATACAAATTTGTATGCATTTATCATTTATACATGGTGTTTGTTGTTGTTTTATAAACTAATTACAATATATATTTACACATAATTAATGGGGGGAGAGGTTGGTTGGAAAACATACTACTTAATTTAATTGTAATAATAAACTACAATAGAATGATAATAGCATTAAGTTGTGGTTTACATTTTTAATGGAAGTGATAAAATTTCGATAAGGGCTCTCAGTTTTATCTCCATCCTTTTTGCTTACTTTTATGTATATACGCATGTATGTATAGAAATATATTTACTTTTATAGAAAAATACCTACTTCTAATTATACTAGAGTTGTTCCACAAATTTTGTTAATTGATCCTGAGCGGTCATCGAAGGTGCGTCAGGACCGGGGCCGCCAACACCTCCGACTCCGTCTTGCGGCACTCCAGGAAGTGGTGATTGATGAGGATGCATATGATTGTGCATGTCACCGGGTTGAGGCGCAGGCGAGTGACTTGGCATGTGGTGGGGGGATGGTTGGGCTCTAGGCGATGCAGAAGGCTGACCTCGCGGCGATGGCGCTGAACGCGGTGAAGGCGTTGGCTGCGGGCTACGAATTGGAGGGGGAGAACGAACTGATTGCATATGTTGCTGGATAGAGAGAGGCGTTGGCGGACCCATCACATTCGGATTGCCCTGGACACCTTGTTGCACAAGCTGCCCAGTTGGCATTACTCCACCCACACCACCCACTTGTGGTTGATTCGATTTAAGGCCTTGTTGCATTGCATATTGGTCGGGAGCAAAATTACCGCCACCACCTTGAAAACCACCCATTTGGGGCGCTCGTGGCCGTTGTGGATAAGGCGGGGCTGGGTAGTTAGGCATTGGCATTTGACGCATCTGCATTTGCTTATACCACTGATTATTTTGTACCTATTCAATAAAAAGTAAGAAAAAATTCTTAAATTTTATATAATTCTTTATACTTACGGGCACTTGTTGTTGAATTTGATTGCCACCTTGCACCATCATTGCATTTTGCATAGCTGCTGGCATTCTATTGTGAGGACCACCCGGCTGATTTGGCATTACAACCTGATTTTGTTGTGGCTGCTGTTGTTGATTAATCATATGCTGCAAATGACCACCCTGTTGCATCACTTGCTGAGGTGGTGGCGGACCGTTTCCTTGGTTGAGAGCGGCAACGCCGGCACCAGAATTTTGACTCTGCTGGCGTTGCTTTATAATAGCCGCCATAATCTGTGGATTCGATTTTAACATTTGCAATATTTGGTGGTGGCCCTCACTTGACGGATTATTTTTTATCTTTTGCATAATTTGGGAAAGTTGTTGAGTATTTAACTGCGGACCATTCGACATGGGCGCTCCAGTTTGACCGCCAGTTGGACGCATACCACCGCCAACACTCATCGCGCCACCCATTTGATTTGAAGAGCTGGCACCTACCATGCCCATCATGTTCTAAAAAGTAAACGTTCAACATACATTCAAAGAGAAGAGAATAAACATTGATTCTGTACCTGTTGTTGCATCGGGTTTTGTTGCATAACTTGATTCTGATTTGGTGGCCTTAGGTTTGGTTGATTTGTATTATTCGGATACCTATTACCCCATTGATCCATAGAGAGAAGATTGCTGCCAGTGACCGGTCCTGACATTGGCATGCCAACACCTTGCTGGGGTTGATTAGGAACTACACCGAGATGACGTTGCATAACGGGCGGTGCCATTTGTGGCGTGGGTGCAACTTTACCAAAACCGCCTGCGTGAGGCACTTGTTGGCGTGCGGCTTCTTCTTGAACCTTATGAAATAAGTATGCATAAGTGGTTTTGTAAAATTAAAACTCAAAATTTTAACTACACATAATTGAAAAATATTATCCTTTTTTGTGAGTAAAATTTCAAAAAAACTCAATGTAATTTCGCATTGCCGTAAAAAGTAAGTACCCATGCCTTTGTCGAAATTTTTGATAGAAGATTGAAATTGAAATTGAGACGTCTTGCTATAGCCGACAGCCAAACCTACTGTCACTTTCTGCAGAAGCGAAAGGCCAGTTTACAATAAATGACCGCTTACGGAAAGACAGAGATAATAGCAGGAGCAAGTGTCTATTCAGAATTTGTGTTATTTATTGTAGACTGTGTAAAAAAGAGTTGGCTCGCCAAAAGCAGCAAATACAAAAAAAAAAAATCAAATACTTGGCACAACACACCGCACGTGGTCCAGGGCCTAGCTTCTCACGACCACTTATGTTGCGTGAGCCATATCCGAAAGGCTTTTTTAGAAGCAGAAGCTTTCTCATGGCTGTTACTACTCTCGGGCGTTTGTCAGACATTCACGAGAGGTGAAACCACGAAAAAACTTTTTGGTGTTTTTTGGGACTCGAATCCCTCGCTCAGTAATCCAACGCACTGAGCCACGGCGCCAAAAGCAGCACTTACTCGAATTTTAATTTAAATTTTCCATTAAGAATAAAATGAAGCGTGAATACATTAACCAATAATAATCTTCAAGTTCTGTCAGTGTTAGCACTTATCGTGAGTTTTTTTTTAAAAGAATATCAAATTATGGAAAATAAGGCCAGTAGAAAAAGGGCACAGAAGGCAATAATTATAATAAATTTTATTCTTAAAATTATAAATTTGTTTGTATCATTTTTTCATTGACCAAAAAGTAGCATAAATCAGTTTAATTTATGACACACATACACATATACATATTTACATTATACCTATGTATATGTACAAACAAATTCCTACACATATCCTCACTACACCTTTTCCACATTGAGTATGTCACCCGCAACCTTTTTCTTCTGACCTTCTTAATTATTAAGATGAGAACAACTACATACATAGGAACTCACTTGTTTAACCACCTGTAAGACGTTTGGCGATGGCGAATGTCCTCCTGGTTTCATTCCTATTCCTTGTTGATGCGGACTACTCATTCCACCTAACGTTGAGGACACAGGCGATGGCACGGCTTGGTGAGGACTCATTCCTCCAGGAGTACCGGCTGGAATCATCGGTGCGCCCGGCATCGGACCAGGCACCTGAACACCTGACTGCAAGGGTGGATTCGCCGCTGTTCTTGTCATGACAGCCATACGACGACGAAGTAATTGCGCTTGTTGTAACCTATATTAAAATAAATAATTCAGGAAAACGCACAAAAAGTGTGTAACATTATTGTAACAAACCTTTGTTGCAACTGTTGTTGTTTGAGTTTGTGCTTAATGTTGGCACAGAACGGCACGGGACACTTAGGCTCCTGACAGTGCTTAGCATGGTAGCAGCAGAGAGCAATAAGTTGCTTGCAAATCGGACAGCCTCCATTTGTTTTTCGTTTGCAATTTTTTGTGTGCTGGACAACGCGCTTCATCTTCTGGCACGAAGGTAACCGACAGTTTGCATCTCTGCACTGACAAGCGTGCACAAGTGACTGAATGCAACGCTGAATAGATTGTTTTCTAGCCTCTTGTGGATTGGCTTGCTTGAGATCTGCTGGTGATGAGCCATCATCCAAGTCGAATCCAAGTTTTTCCATCTTATGTGGATGTCCAACTTTCTCCTTGCACACAGTGCAAAGGTCAAAGTCCTGAAATGTGAAAAACACATTAAAAATAATTCCATAAAAAATAGCATCTGTGTAATTACACTTACATCGCAAACAGTGCAATGGTATCGTGTTTCGACGGCAGTTTTACAGTTGTTGCAGGTGTAAACGAACTTGTCTTGTCCTTGGTTATGCAATTCGTAGAGCATAGAAAGTGTGGAAAACTGCGCTCGACGCAAAGATGAAAATTCGTAATGTCTATCGCGCGCCATTGTCAAAAATGCATCACGACCATCCATTAAATCACATGTCTGAATTGGATCAGGATCTTGAATGGGCTGAAAGAAACAATCAACATTTTTCATTTTTCTTCAAAATTAATAAATTTTCTGAGATGACTTACCGCAAGGCTTGCTGCTGACTGTGCCGAATGCAGACGAATGACGAAGAATACCTCTTTGTGTTTTTCCATGGTGGCATAAATTTTCGCTGTGAGATCGTTGCCTGTTTGTTGTTCACTTGATTTTTTATTATTCTTTCGTTGGGCTGCCTTCGACTTGTTCGATTTCTTTGCTTTCTTTTGCCCTTTCTTCTTGCCATCACTACTTGTATCATTTTCTTCCGACAGGGAGAAAATCTAAAAAACAATAGAAACCAAGAAATTGTTTTATATAACGATAGGAACTAAAACAAAAACGACAACTCACCGCATTGGCAGCGGCTGCTGCAGCTTCAGCAGCTTCGGCTTGTTTACGCTTCTCTTCCTCTTCTTGATCGAGCTCTTTAATACTTTCCTCCAGCACATTAGGCCAGAAATCACCCTCAAAGTAGGGAAGCTCAGCTGCGGATGTCAGCTTATCCTCCATTGCCTGCTTAAGAATATCTTTATAGTCTTGAATGGTCCGTTCGATCATTCCCTTGTCGAGCATCTTCTTGTACCATTCCTGCAAACGCTTTGGTTTTGGTATTTTCTGATCAGTTGGATGGCAGTGGAAAATATAATCGTCGCCTTCAGAGGGAGGACACGCCCATATGTGCGCCATTGTGTAACCGAGTTGTTTTACATAATCCATATAACCGAGAAGGATCTCATGGTACACGGCTGTACGGTACTGACGTGGCCGAAAGAAGTGCACCGAATCCAAGTAAGCGATGTAGACCCGTCTCGTATTCGGTGCCGGACACTCTGAGCCATATTCTTGAACGTGCATGCCAAAAAAGCACACATCAACGCCATCGACCTCTTCAAACGCGAACAGAGCTTTCGCTCGGTAAGGAAACTCAGAATTGAGCTCTCCTGTTTCAACAAATCGGCGTCGCATACCTGGCTTTACTTCTACACACTTATCAGAGCTGGACACAACGCGAATGTGTACTTCACCTGCACCGGCCTCCTTCTTCTTCAAAAAGTTATTGACTCGAGTTTCAATGTATACGCCCAATTTAGTAGACGGCAACCTCTTCGCATTGAACTTATTGTCCTTTCGTTTTTGGTTCTTTTTCTTTAGACAATTATCACAAACGAATCCACCTGGCCAAATAGTCTCCAAATACAAAACGCATAATTGATGTTGCTTTCGTCCGCATTCCTGACAATCCACAAACGGTTCTAGTTCTAAGTGGTCATTTTTCATTTCTTTAAACTGATCCTTTTTAATTTGCCTGAATAAACACGAAAATTAAGAAATTCCAATTATTATTATTATTTTTTTTTTAATTTTATTAAAACAACGCACGACTTATAGAAAGTATCTCTTATATGATAAGCTATTTCAATACGAACGAAAAATCTATAGGAGGCTAATGGCCTCAATGGAGGCAGCATGATTAAAGAAAATGGAGCCGGGTCTTGACAAGTGTTTTGCCAGGACACAACACGATTTTAATCCAAGAAAATACCGAGAAGACATAATTAACATATCTATGTATAATATTCACTTATAATATTAAAAAGGAATAAGGATCCCCAGAATACCCAAACGACAATCAGGTTTTTTATATTGATTTCTATATTTTTAGTGATTTTAACTAGCATTTAGTGAAAGGGATTAACAGATAATAATCAAAAGTTTTTTTTTATGGAATATAGTTTTCTATAACAATGAAGTATATCATTCATTGACCAAAATAATCAATTAATCAACAACTGATATTTAAACTAAAAATTATTTAAAATTAATACCTTTTGATACTCTTACAATTTTATCTGTATATATACGAGTATATAAATTTGTTTTGTTGATTAATCAAATAAGTAATTTGTATAAATACCAAGTCCTATTTCTTATTATACAGCAATACATATTTATATGAATTATTTACAAAAAAGCTACTTGATTATACTTTTTACTATAAGAGATAAGTATAATTTAACATATAAGAAATAAATAAGAAAATACTCACGTTTGTGACTGTAGCGGATCATCCCCCAGTGTAACCGTATCACCGACGATGTCGTTGAAACATTTTTGGCAGAATGTATATCTGTTAGATGCAACACCGTAATCCTTTAGACTATTTTGGTTCGTTTTAAAATAAATTTATTCGAGTGCGATGGTGATGTGGTTGGTAATGGTGGAGATGAATAGTAGTAGTGTGATTAATTTTATTAGGGAAACGAGCGTTTTGACGTAGCGATTATTGTTATACATTTAGAGCGCATTCGTTATATTTCGATAGTTATTAAATGGATGGGTGGTGGTGGTGGTGAATGTACGAAACCATAACCAGGAGATATGTAATGTGCAGGCAATGAAAAAAGAAGAGGCAAAGGAAAAGGTTGATTAATAACTTTTGCAGATCACTTTTTCTGTACTCATTTATGTTCAATCAAAACTCATTGAAGCAAAACCATATTACTGCATCAAAAGCAACCATCATCATTGCTACAACATCTAACGCAAATAACTTTTTAAAAGTAACTCGCCAATTTAATCTAGTAAATTAACAAATTTTGACTGAACATAGACGATATACACATATACACATGTTTTTATTGTGTGTTTCTACAAAATGTTTTTTTTTTTTATTTTACAAATGTAATGGCAAAATAATATTCAAACTAGCAAGTTGAATATCTGGTTGCTATAATTTTAAATTTTGTAAGCCTCTAGTAGTTACATGGAAAGCAAAGAAAGCAAATCGTACCTATTCTGATAGCTGTAGTATTTTGCATCTCTAGGAATGGTACACAGCTGTTTGCCATAGCAACACAGCACTTGTGGATTAAATGTATATTTGCGACCGCAGCAGTATCCAAGTGCCTGCATAACTGGATCGATCTCTAGTTCAAAAACTTCCGACAGCTATATTAAATAAATATATACATTAGAAAAAGAGCAACTTAATTTTGTTTAAAACTTACCTTTGTGCAGTATCTATAAACTCGTGAGGTCTTACGGTTGTACAACCAAGCATTATCAAACATTAACCACACATCGTCCACATACTCCCACGGATCACTGTATTTTCCGTTCATCAGATTATTCCTTATTGTACCCAAGTCCATTGGCTTTTTAACAATTTCAAAATAATCAGGAATACCCAGAGCCTGAGGGTCCACTGGATATCGGAATGGTACGGACTCTGGCTCGTGGCGCAGAAGCTTCTCTAGAGTTGGTAATAAGGCCTGTTTCAATTCTTCTGGATTAAAAACACATTTTTTCTTCTCGCCAGGAACAAATGGTTCAGGTACCACAGGCTTGATTTCTGTTTTGATCTGAAGTTTATTGTCACCTCCCTGGTTACCTGCACTAGATGTCGAACCTTCCTCCTTGATATCTGGTTTCTCATCTTTCATGCACGAAAGATGATCGTTGTTATTGGCTTGTCCACCACTGTCATCTGTGTCCATCGGTTCAGTTTTTATAAGCGTTGCATTAGTACCGTCGTTATTGACATTCTTGCCAACGCCCGCTGATCCACCTGATGATGTATCCATCTGACTATTATCACCATTCTCATCCATGAACTCTTTCTTTATTTCGTCCTCCTGCTTAATAGAATCTAACTTTCCTTTGGGGGCATTAGTATTTGTATCTGGTGATGGTGGCGTATCATCTTGGTCACGAGCAGCAGCTTCTAAGGCAGCCATCTGTGATGATAGATTTCCGCTTGAGGACGGTCGTGACGGTGGATGTGAACCGGCTGAATTATTTGAGCCCACACCTCCTCCTTTGCCCATAGACATTTGTTGCTGCTGATGTTGTTGTTTTTGTGCCATGCTAGGGGTGGTGGCAGGGGTGACCGTTGTTCCTGTATTAGATGGTGAAGTCATCAATGGTGGTGTATTACGGTCACTCATTGGTTGCATCAGTGACGATACTGATGGCGGGTTGGGAGTGCTGACTGCTATTGGGCCGTTGCTCACATAGCTAGGTGAAGGAGACGGTGCCATTGTAGTATTCGTATTGGTAAGTGATTCCATACTAGTTGGGGTTGGTGGCATGCCACCACCACTAACAGATTTTTGTTGTTGCTGTTGTTGTTGTTGTTGTTGCTGCTGCTGCTGTTGTTGTTGCTGCTGCTGCTGTTGCATTGTTGAAGTAAAAGCATTCACAGAGTTGTTCTGAATCTGTCCGGCAGAGTTGAATGGAGATTGTGGCATGACAACATTTTGATTTACCGAGGTCACAACTTGACTAGTTGCTTGTTGTTGAGCAGCAGCTGCATTCTGCGAGAGCATTCGTGCTTTCATTATGTCATTGAACTGACTAACACCTCCGTTCGCATTGATAAACTGCTGCTGAGATCCTTGGGATGTTGCGGGCTGGGACAGAACACCACCCCCTACCGTTTGTCCTCCGCTGGTAAAAGGTGAGTGCACTGCATTCTGTATGACCAAATTTTGTTGTGATGTAGGTGTCCCGTTGGGACTTGGACCAGGAGGTCCAACTACCAAATTTCCTAGCGGACCCTGTAAGCCTGCCTGATTAGGAAACTGCATTCGACTTTGCTGCATCGCATTCAGCATTCCCGCTGGAGAATGACTTCGCACTCCTGGTGCTTGTTGAGCAGCGTTTTGTGGCATCATACTAGGAGCTTGGCCTCGTTGCATCATACTTGCCATGGGATTTCCACCTTGACTTCCACTCAAAGGGTTCACCATAGACACATTTGGTCGGATTTGCTGATGTCCTGGCAGCTGCTGTTGGGGGCTAGGACCACCAGGTCCGGCCTGTTGTTGCTGTTGTTGCTGCATTTGCAATAACTGCTGTTCCTTCCTCTTCAGGCGTTTCTCTTCGAGCTCCTTTTGTATTTTATAAATTTTTTCAGCAAGCAAGTGGTAGTACTCTGATCGGGATTTCGCCATCTCATACATGTCCTTTTCAACTTTTTCTGCATAAGACACGAGATTATACATGCGCTTGTCGAGCATTGTAGCGGGGTCAGATGTAGGAAATATTGCCTGAACCAACTTATGGACTAGGTGTTTGCGCAAATCAGTTGTTACTGACTCACGCCAATCTTTTTCATTGTCTCCTGCACCTGCACCTGATGGAGGTGGTAGCGGGGAGCTCTGCGAAAGAAGTCCACCGGAAGCATTATTGGCTGCGGCATTGGCCGAAGCTGCGGCTGCTGCCACTGCCGCATGTGCCTGAATCTGCATTTGCGCCATCTGACTGGGCGCCATTTGCTGTGATTTGCTAGAACTTCCGCCGTCCACGGTATTGGAATTGCTGAAGCTGTGGACGTTTACAGAAAGTGGAATGTTTGCCTGAGCCTGCTGTTGTTGCTGTTGTTGCATACCGGGTATTGGCTGGGCACCTTGTTGCGGACCTCCCTGCTGAGCGCCAAGTGCTACTACATGATTTCCAGATCCTGGCACCAGCAACTGCTGATTAGGGTTATTAACACTCTGTATATCGTTGTTGTTCATCAACATGTTGTTAGAAAGTACATTAGTATTTGGAGGGGCTGCTACTCTTACTGGCGGTCCAGACATTCGCATGCCATGAGATACCTGCGGCGCACTAGCGTTAGCCTGCATAATATTTGGCGGAGCGGATGACACAGCTCCCTGCATACCCATACTATCAAATCTTCGTATTTCCTGGTTTGCGTTTGAAGGTTGCATTTGCTGCGGTTGCATATCTCCTGCATTTGTCTTAATACTCATCTGTGTTCCTCCAGGTCCAGCACCGACTACCCCTGGACCCTGAACATTGTTCTGATTACCAACACTTTGTTGAGAATTTCCAACTGTTGTGACAGCCTGTTGCTGTTGCTGCTGTTGTTGTTGCTGCTGCTGTTGTTGCTGTTGTTGTTGCTGCTGCTGTTGTTGCTGCTGCTGCTGCTGTTGTTGTTGTTGCTGCTTGTTTTCACCACCAGCGTTGGCACCACCGACAAGTTGGTGAGTTTGTCGGAAAGGAAAGCATATAATGCAATCGGATTTCATGCAAGTCTTATAGTGAAGGAGTATCTGACGGGAGGAGGCACAGTGTTGTACGGTACAATCTTTGCTATCCTTGCAATTCGCCATGTGGGCCAAAACTTCTTGCATGATCTTGCAGTGAATAACGTTACATTTCTCTCTATTTGGGTTGGCAGCTTCTCGGCGACTACACTTGTGAGCATGCAGCAAAATCATTAATTGCTGTTGGATCTGCTTCTTACGCGCGATCGGTAACGGATGTTGTTGTGGCCCTTGCGAGGTGCCTGGCTGAGGCTGCTGCTGTTGCTGTTGTTGTTGCATTTGGCCTGGCTGTGGTGGACGTTGCTGCACGCCGCCGCTTGAAACAGATCCACCCAAAACAGCTTGAGATGCTTGGTTTGGATTGAGTTGTTGTGAATTGGCTAATTGCTGTTGCTGTTGTTGCTGCTGCTGTTGGGGGCCTCCAACGATTCCACTACCATCATTCCCAACGCCGACGAGACCAATATTGGTACCAATGGGGCCCCCAGGTCGATTTCCCTGCATTGCCTGTTGCATACTTGGTGGTACACGCTGTTGTTGCGTTATTTGATTAACCAACATTTGTTGCTGGGGCGACGGACCACCTCCGCCGGCGGGATTAACATTCACACTTACACTCTGGGGACCAGCATTTACGTAACCGTAAGGTCCATTCGGTCCACCCCCCATATTATTTATTTGACCTGGTCGAATCGCAAATTTTCGAGATAACAATTCGTTTGTGGTCGATTGATTCTCTATTACGTTCAACTTACCAATTGGCATATTTGGATTTTGCATACGGGGACCACCGCCTGGACCGGCGCCCATCAGTTGATGGGGATTGGGGCCACGGATCATATGTTGTTGACTGACCATTCGACCGCCAACACCGATTGCTGAAGTTGTCATTAGAGGACCATTTTGCATCGTTTGCTGATGATGGATGCCCTGATGATTGGCAGGGCCGGCGCCTGGAACTTTTCCTGGCCCCATCATCGGACCGGCATTTATATGTTGTTTAAGCGCATTGACCATTACGCCTTGAGATGTCGCCATTGCACCACTACCAATACTACCAGCCCCCATACCACTGTTGGTCAATACCATATTCCCCAAGTTACCCTGGGCAATGCTATTCATTCCTGCAAAGTAAAAGAAAAAAAAAAACAAATTTGTAGAATACCTAAAAATTACAGAAAAAACTCAAATAAAAATTTCGCGCTTAGAATCGATTACATTTTTATTTACGCTTATTTGGGTGTATGAGGCTATCAAACCAAAACGTAGTAGACTTCAGATACTACCGCCTTGATACCGTGGCGTTCTTCATCTAAAGGAAGAACACCTTCACAATATTAAATTTTGCTTAAATAGTGAATCAGTGATCTGAGTTTGGCGCAAATATTCACTACTTTTAAAGAAAATAAAATACTATGTACTTCAAAGCATTGATTAATAATTAGGTACAATCGCTCCACTCTAGTTGGAGGAACTAAAAGCTGATTTTTTTTTCTTTTTCTTTTTATTTCTTTTAGCAACGATGTTAAATTAAAAAATCATTTACATATCTAGAATATCAAACGAAGGTTTGAATATAATTCTCTTGTGTTCGTTCGCGCGTATTTCTTTGCCATTTGATTTATTTTCGATACAAGAACATTTATCTTCAATTTCATACTAAGTAAGATATCCTGGATCACACTAACACTTTCCTAGATCTTTCCGATATGCATTTTAATTTAAGGAAAGTAAGTAAGGAGAAAGATTCAGGAAAAACCAAGTAAGAGGGATCACTTTTTGTAAAAGACGATTGTTTTGATAATTCTATTAGTGATTAATAAAAATACATACATATGTACATATGTATGTTCATACAGTGTCGGAAAAAAGTTTGGAAACATAAACAACAGATTCACAGTTTCAACTCTAACACACAATTCTTTACACTTACATCCATGAAACTTGGCACAAAGATGCATTTTCATGTTCCTTCTGAACTTCTAAGAGAATATTGGTGTACGGGGACAGTATAAAAAAAAATATAGCAACAATTTAGATAATACCTCCTAAAACTGACGGAAAAAAGTATAAAATTATATGTTTTATTAATATTTTGTGCCTCCTCCTTTTACTTTAAGAACTGGACTGCATCTCCTTTCCATAGAATCTACCAATTTTTCACAAAACGACACTGGGATGTTTTGCCACTTTCTAACTATTTCTTCGTAGAGTGCGTCCCTGTTAGAACTTTTTTTTGCGCGAATTTTTCTTTTAACATACTCCCATAAGTGCTCAATCGGATTTAGATCTGGGAATTGCGATAGCCATTCCAATACATTGACTTTTTCCTATTGGAACCAATCTTTTTCCAACTGAGAAGAATGTTTCGAATGGTTATCTTGCTGAAAAATCCACCTAAGAGGCATTTCTTTTTCAGCATATGGAAGCATAATGTTTTGCAGGATTCCCAAGTAACGAAACCGATCCATTATTCCATTTATCCGAAAAATTGGTCCAACTCAAGAACGTGAGAAGCATGCCCAAACAATTACCAACCTCCACCATGTTTCATGGTTGGTAATTGATATCGTATATTATGCCTTCCACCGCTTAGCCGTCTCACGTAATGCTTCCCATGGCTTCTAAATAACTCGAACTTATACACTCGTCAATTCAAAAGACCGTATTAAACTGCTTTGAAGTTCAAAAACGATGTTCCTTGGAGAAAACGCGCCTCTTTGCCATATTTGATTTTGATAAATGTGGCTTCTTAAATAGAGATCTTTCGAAAAGACCAGTTTTCCGCAGTTTATTCCGAATTGTGCGATCCGTAACATTGGGAATTCATCTCTTTTTTAATTCTGCGTTGATTTCTATTGCTGTTTTCATCGGGTTTTGTTTTTGACATGCTCTGAACTATACGGTCGGTGGTGGTGTTGTTTTCTTAGGCCTACCTGACTTGGGTGCACAATCGACTATCGTTTGCTGGTAGAAGTTTTTTATTATTTTTGAAATCGTTCCCCTCAGTATGTTCAGATCGCGTGAAATATTAATTTGTTTTTCCCCGTTATTGAAGAGAGAAACGATTTTCTCCTTTAAATCTGTGGAGTGCACCTTGCACTTTGGCATTGTTTTTTTTTAAATAAGTGTAAAGCACGTTAAAATTAAACAGGTACACAATAGATAACTGCCACTTTTGTTGCCTTTATCGAAAACGGTTCCAGTTGGCATTCTGAGAGCAAATACTGTTATGTTTCCAAACTTTTTTCCGCGTGTGCAACCAAGTGCAGTGGGAGAAATTGTCCCAACTTTTCTTTGCGATGCCATTTCACAATAATTTTTTGAAATTGAGTAAAAAATATGACGGCGAATTTTCACACACAATTTCAAAGCTATACAATTATTATATTTTACCCTAGACCTAAAAGAGTAAATCTCGTCAACATGTTTCCAAACTTTTTTCCGGCACTGTATGTACATTTAAAAGAAGAAGAAACATAAACTGAATTTTGTTCAGACTAGTTGACAGTTATATCTTAGGCCTGGTATTTTAAGACTGGACATAATAGATAGATCGTCCATATCGATTGCCAGCTAGATCGTCATCGTCCGCTACCGTATTTGATTTCAAACTAGATGTTTTTCTCCGTCTCACATTTTCGATCTACTTTATTTTTCCTCATAACAAAATATACTCGTAGCCGACAAAGCCGTTAATTGTTTACAGAAATGTTCTTTATAGATTTTTAGGTTTGGAGCTATTTGGACAACTTTTGTTGCTTTCAATCCCTGAGTTTCGGGTTCCCAACCTCATTCTCTCTTAAATTACTTTTCACTTCATAACTGTATTTTATACCTTCAAAGAAGAAACATTCTAAGGAGGAAGAACATTTAAAAAATATAGATATGAATTGATCAGTCAAAGGGTGAATTGAATACAAAAACGTAAACAAAAATGCCCATGAGTTGTGAATCACTGCAAACTATGTATGCGATGCTTTGTTGGCCGATGACCTGCGCAACCGCGTTTTGACATTTGTGTTGCAGCCAAAAAAAAATGGAAAACGTATAAGTAAGTTTTGTTTTGAATAATATTGTAGAAAACTCAAAAAGAAATTTTGTTTAACGAAGAAGAATATCAGTACTGCAAATTACTTTTGCAGAACACCGCGACGATATATTCTACAGTCATTTCAGAATGAACTATTATACATACATTTCTCGTACTAAAATTTATGTTATAATTAATAATATCTAACATTAATTAATAATTAATATTCATTTTGCAAAAGAAAAATTATTGCTGCGCAAGTTGCGAACTTTTGACTTGAGTAGTACCAAAATGTTACATTTTTTTAAATGCGTTGCTTTGCTACTGTATTTTTTAATTGGGCCAAACTTAATAGATGATTACTTTTAATAAAATGGTCCATTTATTCCATTAGCTTCTTAAACCTTTCTCTCGATATTTGAATTCATGGCAATGAATATATGTACATAGTTACATATGTACGTAAGTATACAACCAGTTCAGTCTTTACTGCCAACATTTTCGTCAATGATCTTTGTATATTACCATTTTAACTTAAATTGTAAACACATTTAAAAGCAAACGATTTTTTGCAGCCCTAAATATTTAAAAAAAATACCTTAGCGAACGAAATGAGTTAAACAGTGGCAACAAAAAACCATTGGAGGGTGGTTTTTTCATTAAAACATGCCAATAGCAAAATAAATATCGTGTTTAAACTATGAAATAAATAAGAAGGTAGTGGAAATTGCAGTCATAAACATATCTAGCGATAGTTTTCAATTTGTACCGTTTTGCAGTAAGCAAATTCAAAATATGATTTGGACATCGAAGAGGCCAATTATATTATATACAATAATATATTATATACGAATTATATGTATGTATATATGTAGGTCTACACTCTTCAGCAGCACTCTTATTTTGCCTTTGGAACACGTATCGTTTGAGATTTAAACAATTTCTGAGACGAGTGAAGAATCACTAAATCAGTAAAGAAGATAATTGAGCAGAAAGTTGCTAATTAAATCAAATATCATAATTAAGCAATTTTATATATGTATGAAAAAATGTTCGCCAAATGCCTTACTTTATTGTACCATTATTTCAGCGCTACGAACCGCTACGAACCTAGCGGTTTAGAACGCTTTTTTAATTCAAATTAGAAGGGTACTTCGAAAAACACAGCCCACTACCGGAAAAATAAACTATTATTATTCGTACCAAATTTGCTTTGAAAACAAAATTTAAGATATTTATAGACGAATTCAGCAGATAATTTAGAAAAACTCGCCCAAGTTCATAAAATATAAACAAGACAGTAAATTGGAGTCGTCTTAAACTTAAAAAAAGGTGAAATAGATATAATTTGTATTGAAATCAAATATCAAATGTAAAAGAACGCCTTAAGTCGAAATCTTATGTGAAGACATTTCTTGATGTTTGAAAAAAAATAATTTGAAGGACGTTATTACAAACGCATTTTTGTTACGTGTCATAGTTTAGCATTTTAACTCTTGTAAAAGAACACCAAGCGACAAGAAGTCAAAATTAAACGCTTCACATTGATTGTAAAGTCATATATGTCATTTGTTACTATTTTTTCGCAAATCTGCAAAGTTTAAATGATGTTTGTACAATAAATAACAGATAAACCACGCAATACATTTTATTATTAGAAGTCAAAACACTAACTGGTAAAAACTATAGAACATATTAGTGCATATGCATTTTAAATATTTGTATACATATTTTATTTCAGGTGCACCAAGTTTTATGACTTGATCCGTATATTTTAGTTTTTCAGACGACCGTCTGAAACATATAAGGATTACAAATTTATTCAAAGACAATGTTCAGAAAATGAAAGTTTAGATGTCGTTTCTGAACAACACACTTTTTGCCAACGTGAATTATCAGCGCCAAATTCCTGCGATGAAGAAGGGTTCCTTGGGACTCTCTGAAATGGTTGGTAGATGTCAATAGATGACTCGAGGGACAAATAAAACATTTTTTTTCATTTTCTACTGTAAACTCATTGTTATCGAATTCGCACATACATATTGTACATATGTATGTACATATATTTTGCAAAATTTTTCAAGTACTCTCATGATAGTTTGTCTGGCATTCGCGAGAGGACCGTAAAAAAATGTTTGGTATTTTGTAGGATTCGAACAACGAGCTTCCCTCCACTGAACCACGGCGCCAACATTAAGTATAAAATTTGCAATATAAACATGCGTTCATAACTACGTTTATTATTACTATTTATATTTTATTTTCTACATTCATAGACAAGTAAGTACATACAGTGTAATGAGTTCAACACAGCTTTTGTTTATATTTCATTAATGTTTTGTAGTAGTGCCAAGAAAAACGAACCTTACTCTCCGAATGGAAATTTGCAAAATAAGTACGTAGGCGGTTTCTTTTTACACTGTTATAAGTTAACAGGTCTGCATGTTGCTTACTTTATATTCATTACTTTCAGTTTCTTCTGATTATGCATGATCACGAAAGATTTGAATTGAAATGCGTTATATAATAATTATTATTACATTAACAAATTTGAAGTCAATAAACACGCTGAGTGATGCACAGCCCTGTATCACGCCATATATGTATTGCATCCGATTGAAAAAAGTTTTTGTGGTTTCTAAGTATCGAGTTTTTGGTGAATGCAGAACAGTATTTGACCGCATGCCATAAATCATGATCAGCTTCCTGATCAGTGTTGTCTGCTTTGGTGGAAATAAAGTCGCCAGTATTTATTGAATTCACCAAAAAATTATCATAGGACCATCAGCAACTCACATTTTCACTAACATTCACTTTGTTGAATACTTGGAGAAAGCCTAAAGTTATAATTTGTTAATCACAGGCCGTTGATTCCACACCTATTGAAATATTATGAGATCGGTGATCAGAATATAAAAAAAATATTATGAAGAAAGAATCAAGATTTCACCAAAAAAAACCTAGTACAGCTCTAAAAATATGATTAAGTCAAATGCATTTTTCATGCCTAGATACATACATATGTATAAAATATAAAAATAATCTGGGCAGTTTCAATTGCTTTGTAGGTTTTTACATGCATAATTTTATGAAACCAGTGAAACGAATATTTCAATATGTTTAAGAAAATTTACGATTTATTAATGAATATAAAAAACAAGTTAAATAAAACATATATCTAATATAAAGAATAGAGTAATATTAATTTGTTAATTTAATGTAGTTACAACCGCTATTTTGAAGGATGAAAAAACGAGTTTTCTTGCTATGCTACCTAACGAGCAACATGTTGAATAAAAGTTACAATAGGCCTTAATTATTAACCGAAGACGTTTAACCCCAATACCACATGCACGTCGTCTACTCAAGAAATATATGTACATACAGTAGACGCTCGATATAATGAACTAATGAAAACCGGGCCTGTTCACTGTATCGAGATTATTTATTGTTTCGAGCGTGGACTCCTTGAAGCAAATTTCATCAAATTGTGAATGCTTTTAAATACAATGCATCGAAATTACAATATACATAATTAACTTTTCTGTCCAGTTACTAAAAAACAATTTTATATTTACTTAAAAAAATAAATTATTTTAAACAAAAACAGTTCATCCGTAATGCAATGCATGCAATGTAATAAAAAATAAATAAAATAAATTCAAAGTGTACTAAAACTAATACGGACAAGCAACAGGCTATTCAAATTTCTACTGAACCTCTGCAGTTCGCAACCCTAAATTTCGTTGCATACATGTATGCATATAATCGCGCAATAGATACAACACGTTGAGTAGAACAAACGGCAGATTTAGACTACATGTAACTGCATCTACATATTGGCGACTACACGGCGCTTATTAGTTTTAACTTTTTTTGCTTGTTGAAAGATTCTGAGAAAATAAAAACATGAGTTCACTGTATCGAAATTTCTCTTGTTTACTATTTAGAATAGCCTGTATAAAAATATTGTGTTCACTATATGAAGCGTTTACTGTATATGTAAATTCAACTATTTGTCCTTGTATTAAATGAACTAAATCCTAATGTCTGATTGTACTACCTAAAAAAATGCAATGTAGGCAGGCAATTTACAATTTCGCCATTTTTTTTATTCCGAAAGAATATTCTACGCTCAATTGAACTGATAAGAGCTTTGAATGCATGTTAATTACGTGTCTATTTAAATCTGTCGGACAAGGTTTTTTTTTGTTTTCCATAGAAGTTGATCAACGAAGAGTTTCTAAGAAATTAATTTTCTTACTAGACCAGTATAGCAAATTTTGAGTTGGTATTATGCGTACATCAACAAGTGATAGCTAATTTTGAGTTAGCCAATATATGGACATTTATGCGTTGTATAATATGTTGTCTGCCTGCATAGTAAGAATAGATTTGAGTATGCGTACATACATACATGTACATGTACATATGTACAACCATACAGTTTCAATTTTATAAATTAAATTTCTCTAATTTGTAAACAAATTTTAAGAAATAACAAAGAAAAAAACAATTTATAATATTTTTCCTTTCCTCATCCATTTTACTTCCGATCCTCAAAAGAAGGAACGAATATGCTCTAACGCTGCATCCTTATTACATCGCATGATCCGACGCCACCTTTTATTCCCTATCCCACAATTACTACATACGCAGTAACCAATGCAGGCACACAAGTTAAGTCAAAGAACCTGTACTTACATATTAATAACCGAAAGATCTAATAAATAAATCGTCGGCTTACAAGCAAAACTGACCAACTGCAAAAACGTAGTTCGTGGGAAAAAGGCAAAAGAAGTTTTTTGTTTTCTTTAAATGCTTGTAATTTTATGATGTGACTGCGATTCTCTTAGTTTTTTTTCATATTTCTAGGCAAAATATCAGATAGACAGTTTTAACAGAATTTTCTACTTGCCTTTTTATTATACTTGCCACCAATAATACAAAATTCAATTTTTGGCAGTTGGTCAGTTTTGCTTTTAAGTCAACGAAATTCTCATATATTACTCTACTACAGAGACGGGGGTTGTGCTAGGGTCTATAAGCAACACCGGTCTCTAATTGCTTTTTAAAATTAACGACATAAGACCCGCGACCTGCGTATTGACGTTTACACCTGGGCGTCCGAGTCTTTTTTTTAGATAAGACAACAGCAAAAAGTGCGCTCTTTTACAAAACTTCGAGTTCACAATATAATAGGTCTTTACTGCTTAGATATTCATATCTACATACATACATATATGTATGTATCTACATATGTAGTGTTGGCGACAAATATTTATAATTGCACAGTGACGTAGTAATTAATTTTGACATTTCTTAGGGAACAACATAAAACTTATAGTAATAGATTGCAAATTAAATTGTTATGTAAGATAGTTACAAACACTGATTAAATTACATTACGTTAGAATATTTTTACTTCAGTTAAAAAAACAAAGAATTCTTGTTTTGATAACTACCTATTTTCCATTTTAGACCGTTTAAAGTATATATTTTTATTTTGTGATCACAAGAAATAACAGCATAAGTAGATAATTTATTTAAAAAAAAAACCTTTGATACTGCAAGTTTTTTCTGTTTTTTTATCTGTAACGGCTACTGACCTATGGGTAGATCAGCGAGAAAATATCATCACATTATTCATTAAATTTATGTACAAACTTCTTTTTTTCAAAACTGTGAAACCGTACTTAATACTATATTTTCCATGTAGCTACCTAATTTTAAATACATATATACATAGCTCTGCAAATCAATTATCTAATAGTCTTGGTGGGTACACATCCTAAGTGTTGCCTCTATTCCGTAATAGGTACTATATTTTTTGTCTAATCTATTCATACTTTTAACAATTGCTAAAAGTTATAAGATAAATATTAACTCTTACCTGGCATTGAATTTATGGTCTGAGTTCCATTGTTTGAAATAGACATGGGCATTGGGTTAACCATACTTGCGACACCCATGTTACCCTGCATTCCACCTTGCATTCCAGTGGGAGATTGTAGGTTGGGACTCTTGCTTCCTAGTTGGTTTAAACCCATTGTGTTGCCAACCATGGAGTTTTTATTACCCTGTTAAAAAATATTTTTACATTTATAATAAAAAGAAAACATTTAGGTGTACACTATTTTACCTGTTGTTGCAAAAGATGCTGCAGGTGTTGTTGGTGCAGCTGACGTAAAGCGTTGTTTGAAACTCCTCCACTTGGATCATCGCCACCATTCATCTGTGGTCCACCCGGACCTGGTCCTTGGGCGGGTGGTTTATTTCCACCTCCACCCATCTGATCCCCCCATGTACCTGTTGAGACAAGCTCATCCGGTAAGTTATCCTCAAGACCAAATATGTTGGACAGGACTTCCGCTGTAAATTACAAATTTTAAATGGCTTCAAACAAACTTTAAATTCGTTAGTCTTACCGGCATCACTGGATGATTGGGGAAAGCGCTCCATCTTAACCCGCTTTTGGGGCGGCTCATCCAGGTGATCCGCCATTATGATGTCGCTTTAGGTTTACACTATATTTTTATCAAATGCAATGTTAATTGTTTTTTTTTTTTTTTTTTTTTCTTTTTTTTTCTCTTCGAGAAATAAAGTTCTTTAAACACAACTCGAGACACCTTTGCCTTACGATTCCACACTATTTCACTTCAATTTCTTGTTCTCAATTCAAGGGTTAAGTGAAAGGCCCAGGATTTGACATTTTATATTCAATTTATATAAACAGTATAACGATTTGACAACTTTTTTTCTTTTTTTTTTCTTCAATTTTCGGACACAAAACAAAATCAACATAAATATTTGTTTCTGATTACAAGCAAAGTTTTTGCATAGTTTTGTATTTCACCTATTGGAAAATTGTTTACAGTTTCCATTTGCATTCATTTTAAAGGCTCTTTTGTATTTGTTTTTAAAAAAAATGAAAAAATTACAGAGGCTTTCGTTTTCCTCCATTTGCACATTTTAATGCTTAAACAATTTTTTTCCATAATACTGCCGTTTGTCTAGATTTTGCTAAAAAAAAATATACAGACACGGTTAGAAGATACCACCAAACACGGAGGAAGCAAGTGTTCATCCAACAAAAAATACAAAAAAAAAATTCTGAATTATAAAGAGCGCGGCAGGTTAGCTATAGTTTCCTTGCCAAGCTGTGGCCTTGAATTTCGGATTTTTAGATTTTCACGGCTCGAAATGCCTAAATTTTTCACCATGCCTTGAACAACTCTTTTTATCGTCAATCAGCAATCTGACTCGAAGCAGAAGAGAGCAAGGCAAGAAAGCGAAGATGACTGCGGCGGCGATGGTGATGGCGATGATGAGGGAAAAGAGAAAATTTCACCCATTAGAATTGTCATACAAAATAAAATGCACAAAACACATCCCACTTGATAAACATCAAACGATTTTTTTTTTGTTCGTACGATTTTTAACGCAAATTTCAAATCTATTAAAAACTTAAATTTTCTTTTCCGGAAAAACAAAAACTCAACAACACTGTAATTTTTTTTTTTTTTTTTGTGAAGGAAAACCAAATTGATCCGACGATCCCCGAATCTTATTGAGAAAAAAAAGGAAAATAATATTTATTGCGATTTTTGTGATCCACTGTAAGTGTATGGCTATTTCAGTCTAACCTTAAACAAATTCACTGCATCGATCTTTGTTTTGCATTTGAAAAATCTCATCACCGCCGTGTTGTGAATGTGAATACTGCTCGCTCACTCGCTAGGGCGCATAGCGCGTACAAAATTTGTTCATCGTTCGTTGTATCGCCCCAGCGCGCACACAAACGCACACACTTATACAAGAAAAGAAAGAAAACCAACGATGAACGAACGACGAAACGAAGAGAAAAAAAAATTGAATTGAATTTTTTGTTGGAGACACAGGGAAGAAAATCCAAATATTTTAGCACCGAAAAACTAATTAAAATGCAAAAACATGGCCACTATTTCGGGAAATTCACTTTTACCATTGTTTTAAGCATCGATTTAACTAAGATTTGAAAATTAATTATGTACAATTTTTTAGAGAAAAATTTTCACAAAGTTTCTGATGAAAATTCCCAGCAAATTTGTTCGAAGAACTACCGAGACTCCGATTTGTTCAAAATGGCGGACTTATATGTTGATGGCGAGAAAAAATCGTCTGCCTGAACACGAACGGCGAAGCACAATCAAATGAAGTGTGTATGTGAAAAACAGGGTACTCTCTCTGCTCTCTATACACATTTTCTGTGCTTCTTCGATAGCCGTTGGGTGAGATGCGAGAGTAGTGTTTTCTTGCTCATTTACATGGATTGATGAGCACACAGAGAAAATGTCCGCCATTAGTGTAGAGGCCAGCGGGAATTGGTTAATGTTGGACATGTGACCAAAACCTTAAGTTTTGATTGGTTGGCGGCTAGGTTATCAGCATTCCGTCAGATGGCGCTGTACGTATTTCCATGTGGTCCAGGGCTACGTTTACATTTTAGTATCAACACACTCATTTTTCTGAAACCACTTTCTCACATATCAGCGCAGAGAAAATTATATTTAAGCTAATTATATTAAGAAATTATGTAACTAAATTTTATGTTAATAATTTTAATCAAATCATTTAAATGGGTGATATTGAAATTAGGCAAAACTGTTGAATAGTTAAACCCCAATGGAGTCAAGATAATATCCGCGAATGAAATCACGCCAGAGAAGAAAAGTGTCATTATTCTTCTAATCAGAAATTAGTAAGTTTTTTATTGAGTTCATGTTGATACCAATAATAAGAAATTCCACGAGAAGTTGTTTTCTAAAACTTGTATAATAAATATGAACTTTTGGTGATATCAGTTGCCTAATGTAGGGACAGAGTTAATAAAAATCACTTTCGTGTACGCGTAGATAGATACCTATTCGAAGCGAAATGGAATGATACGGAACAATACTTTCTATATATCTTGAATTTCAGTGGTTCAGTTTTAACACCTTTGATTTGGAGCAGAAGTCGTAGCATAATTTCTCTCTTATTGTATTGTTAGTAACGAACACGAAGATAAAATTAACTATATTCATGTAGTTCCCAATGCCCTCTTAGCTACTACATATTAGGAACCAAGATCTAATCTTTTTTAATAATATCGGGTTGCGTACTTTATTGAGTTCAACAACTCATTTTTCGTGTATGTATTTATTACCAAAACTTCAAAATATCAGTTACATAATTGGTAAAGTAATGAATTACTATTTCTGATTGATTTCAAAATTATGATTACACAGTACAAACTGGAAAATAATTTCTTTAGTTCTAAAATCTAATTAGAAACCATGTATTCCGAACCTTAACTAGGTTTCAGTATTTATTTACGTGAAGTATAGATCCAATTAACGCAAAAAACGGAAATAACTAAAATCGACTTAGACTACATAAGTATGTATATATCAAGTAATTATTTACATTACACTTTTTAACTATTTTACGGACATTTGGTTCTCTATGCGGGAAGGTTGCAGACACTGACAGCCAGAACATTTTTTCTACTTATGAAAGCACGAGGAATATTGTGTCACTTATAGTTTTGGTTGGTTCAAGCTTTTAAACTGTCTGTAGAAACTTTCAAAAATGTCCTATCACATCGATACTGAAATTTAAACTGATTTATTTTCTCATAGGCTTAGCTTTGAGTGAAAAATCTTATTATGGCAATATGTCTGCATTCGATTTTTTTTTTAAGAAAATAAGTTTTTGAACCAAATTTCATTTAGAAATGTTACCAGTACCTTAAGCACCCTGACCCAAGTTAAATAATTTTCCAAACTGACGAAAATCCGCCAGATGTCACAGCTAAGGCAAAAACATTTTTGAAGGCTCACGTTTGCAATTTGCTTATTTATACCGGTAGCGTTTGTAAATTGTTATTAAAAAACTTATTCGTATATAGAGATTCCTTAATGTGTTGTCATTCCAAAAAGTATAAACTTCGTCCATCAAAAATATATGAAAATTGCTCGGTACATATCACTGCAATGGGCTCTTACGTAATGAGGAATACGTTGAATTCCTTTATGAATACTTGCCGTTTAGTTAAATTACGCTTTCTGATAAGTAACCAATTTTAAAATATTTTCTATAAAAGTGCATTTTTTTCAAGTATTGTGTATGCATGTACATAAACAATAAATAGTTGCCAAAGTCGATTTTTCGTAATTTCCAAGTTAGATGGGGCTCTTGTCAGAAAGCGTCTACGTTCTAGAATACGACTTAGTTGATGGTTTGGTTATACTAGGAATTTTTTCATATAAAACTGTTGAAATGTATGTATATATGAATACTTGATCGAATTGGATATGTCTGCCCTTTCCACTACGATAACATACAAAACATAAGTTTATATTATTCCTATGTGTAATGACAACAAAGAAAACGCGAAAACAACAAATTACAGTTTGTCAGAACAAGCGCTCTGGCATCCGCGACAGCTTGGTTATTCAAAGGAGGTTCGCTTTGCCTGGTCGTTTCGAACCTAAGGGCTGGGATTCGAAGACTTAACAAACTATCGCTTTTAGAACTAAAATAACAAGCATTGATTGCTTTGGCCACATAAGTATCCAGTATCAAAAACAGGATGGAGTTTTTAAGTCTAAATATGATCATTTGAACAAATTTCTTTTAGCGCAATTGTCAAGATTCTCATCCCAATGCCCACACTCATCTTTGAGAGTTTTGCATCAAGTTTCTCTAGAACGACTCGTCTTCCATTTTGGCTCCATTGGGTTTATGGTATAGCATTTCTTTCCTTAATGATTGCATGCTGGCTGCGAGTAACGTTTAAATAGACTAAACTCTATTGAGACAATGGTAACCGAAATGTAACTGTATTCATTGGTGATCATGTGTACTAGCACTTTCCTAGTGCTAGTTCCTTGGTAATTAAAAGCGAATAGTTCAAATAAAGACATTCAATATTTTCTCAATAAGCGTTTTGATATATATATCCGTTGGTTTAAACGCATGAGGAATGAAGATAAATAACGAAGACGACGTATTAATGTTTCCTCTTCAAATATTTCCGCTGCGAAATGACGTACGCTAAGAGAACTAACCCGCGAGAGAAGTTGTTATATACTGGGGCACAAGCCACATCCTACCACTTATGTTATATTTATAACAGTATGTTAATAGTGGTTCGGGGATATGATTACGGTTCATGTTTGTACTTAGTACTTTCGGTGCCCATACTGGATACGATGATATGGGTGAAGAATTCGATATATATTTGATATAACTATTCTTAGCTTACTTCACCGGTCGCAAGATGTCACTATTCAGGCTGTCCATGAATTTCTTGGGTGTTGGTGTCCGTTAAATTTAAATACTCATCAAATCTTTAAAAAAATTGAAACAATATTTTTTATAAGTTTGGTTCTCGGCAGGATTGGAAATTCAAGGTAAAAGCGAAACAAGCTAACGAAATTCTTGTAATATAGCGAGCCATAGTTGAGCATACTAGTTCATTTAGTTCCCTTAGTAGTAGGTAGTTAATACACGGTTTCCGCATCTCGATATTCACAAAGGAACATGGAAATCTCCTGATTGTGACAGCACAGCAGCAGGCGAGGACTTGGTAAGGAGCATGCATCAATTCATATGTAAAATATGATCGGGTTAAAGTATGCCCCATGAATGGAACTCCAGCAATTTTCTACCCGATCATCTAAAAAGGATACCCTCTGCCGTGTTATGTGAATGTCTAAGGCCCTTCGTCAACAACCTGATCGGTCAATATCAGTGTGGTCTTAAGCCGTTGATCAAATAGTCACACTACGGCAGATCTTGCAAAAATCCAGGAGCTTCAAATCGATACCCACCATCTTTTCATAGATTTCAAGCCTGCGTATGACAGCATTTATAGAGACGAGGTATGTAGAGCAGTGCCTAGTTTTGGCATCCCTGCCAAACTCGTTACTTTGTTGACGACAATGGAGAATGCGAATCAACACAGAACGTCACCGTAGACATATGTATGTACATAACTTTGAGCTAATTAGGGACTTTCTATTAATACAGAAAACACCGATGCTGAAATCAAATCAAGAATAATTTTTGCCAACCGCTATTTCTTTTGGCTAATAAGGCAATTGAGTAGCAAAGCCCTCTCTCGAATAACTAAAGTGAGCGTCGATGGTGTAAAACAATGGACTTTGTCAAAAGTGGATGATGTTGCTCTTAATTGTTTCGAGAGGAAAATTCTTCGAGTGATTTTCGGTCCTGTCTGCATAGGTGGTGAGTGGAGGAGGAGATACAACGACTAAATGTACAGCCAAATATACTAAGCCAGAAGAGTGAGGTGGCTGAGTCGCTCCTACCCGGAAAACTTTCGAATCCAGAATGCGGATACTCAATGTTCTTTGTGTTGAGAAAAAATTGTAAAACCGAACCTTTTAGTGTGAAGACTAAGACTAAGACTAATGATGATGTCGATGATTTTTTGGCTAAAATTCAAATGAACAGCTCTTCTTGAAAACGGGTAAGGAGCCGTAAGATCTTTGGAGATAGGTTGGAGGGAACTGAAGTGCGTTGTTAAAATCCCTACACGGTGATAGCCATGTATAATTGACGTCATATTACTCACCGGAGGCGACAAAGAGGGTCATTCAAGGCATATAAGGTCTTTCGAGACAAAGTCGAGGGAACTGAAGTGAGTTGCAGAAATCTCAAAGCGTACACTGTTTTAATGAAATAAATTATGATTATGACAGATTTCATAAAAATAATTTCAATAACTTTTGAACTATTGAATTTTAATACACAAGTTGTTTCAAGATATCTTTTTCTGTACAAATATCCTCAATCGGATGCGCTACTAGTTGAAGTAGAGTAGATTAAAATAGAAAAATACTTCAACCACGTTGGAATTTTTCCCGTGAAGTTATTAGCCGACTTAGCTTTAAAAGTAAGTGACAAATCAAACACATAGTAAGGGCGAAGCTGGATGTGTATACATATACTGATTGGAAAAAAGGTATATTATAAAAATTAATAAGACCACTGAGTTAAGCCATCCAACGAGACTGCATAATCAAAATTTTGCATATCAATTGCCATTAAATCACCATTGGATCACTGTCGTACGCATGGTAATTACTTATCCCAGAAACATCCAGTTTTTATTTATTTCTTAGTCTTTAAAGCAAATTCGGTTAATGTGTTGTACCAAATCAGCTACTGCGGCTGATGCCGTCTGAAGCAAGAGAATTCCCCACAAGAGGCGGTGGCTTTCATCGCACACAAATGCTTCTACAAGATAATCCAGTCGATCATCAATGCTGACGAGATAATGACAGTAATTCATGTCAAGAAAGATGAAAAGCCAAAAAAAAAAGTAAAAAAAAAAACACCAAAGCCTCCAAACGCCATATATTTATGTATGTAAGTTGCATCGAGTATGCTAAGTCATGCGGTTCAAAGGCGTCCGTCGGTAAATATTGTTTCGTTACTCAGGCAGGGCGCGATAGTTTCATAGTTCGACTTTTTAACTGCTTCTGAATTGTATTGTTGACCCGTTAGTAGCATTTGAATTTATTGCCGACACGGAAGCAAACCTTTGTTCTTTAAAGTGAGAAAAGAAAATTTCTCATTTATCCAGAAATATGACTCCTTTAACCTGTCGCTTATACGTACAATACTCGTACCTAATAGAACACACCGTGGGAGCGAAATTAGCGAAACTCGATACTCTTGCACAATGTATGCCATAGAAATGAGAACACAATCGTGATGTCTACTGAACGATAGTGTCATCTTCATCAATCGGTAGCTAGGCGAATAATTCGTTCTTTTATCTTATTTATGAATACAAGAATAAAATTCTGCATGCAATGTCCTTTCATTTTTTGTTGCAATCTCTTGGTGTTTTGCGAACATCAAAGTGCATTGAATTTAACTCAGCGGGCCTTCCAGAAATCCAGTGACCCAGATCAAAGTCGGACTCAGCGGGATCCCTTGTGGCCATTTCGACACTTTTTCGCAGACACATAGATAGTTTATGTCGTTTTCGAAACCCATTTATCAGGACATTCGAGATGGTTTTCTATGTAGGTATGATATTTAAGACACACGAAGAGAAAAAATTAAATGCGGCGGCAGGTTATTGAAGGGTACGTAGTAAGGCGGTCACGCTCAAAGGCGCTCTGGTTTGAACAAAGAAGAAATTAAAAAAGGACAAGATAAAAAAGGACATTAGAGTTGTCAGTACAAGTGGCGGTCATGTTTATAGGAATTATTAGGAATTCTAAGGCAAGTGCACAGTGATGATCACGATGTTGATCTGTTCATCTGTTCATCTGTGATGATTTGTGCGTGCTGGTGCGTCAACACTTTTTGCCATATTTGGTTGATAAGCACTTGGCAGGGTGTACCGTTCAAGTGGCTAGCTGTAGGTACATAGGTTAAATAACCTAGATTCACACTTTAAAAATAAGTAAATAATTTTAAGAAATAAGTATGAAAACTTATAGATTTAAAAAAGGTAAATAATTTAGAAATATAAATCATGTTCGTCCGAGCTGCATCTGCAAATTAAGCTTGGATTTTTCAATATTTTATTAATAAAACAAAGTCAATGAATGCATTACAAGTTTTGTGTAAGTAATTGCGGAAATATTTATGTATTTAAATTTAAAGTTATGTTAATGTCTTCCGCGGCTTTGTTTGATGGCTTACTCCGAGAGACTAAAAAGACGCTGGGGCTGCATTTAACCAATCCAACGATAGATAAGTAGTGCTGAGGTATTATAATTCATTAGTTCATAACACATCGTTTATTTATATCAAATCGCTTCCCAACGTGTCCTGATATGCGACCGACAAGAGATTTCTGTTCAATAATTGAATTCTTGTTTGGAAAAGGATTGTACTGTCAGCTTTTCGTCTGGAAAAATAATTCTAAATTGCAATCACCTCCTTTCCAACGGAACCCTCTTGACGAATATTTACCAATTTATTTATTCAAAATTTTTATAGTAAATTTTTTTTTTTTATAGTCAATTCAATTTTTATAATCTGTCATACAAGTCCTCCAGTTCTAAGTAAAAGACTCAATCTTGCACTACAACTAGTGGATAAGTGGGTCGGTAGCAACGGGCTGGGAGTGAACCTCTCAAAGACGGAGGTAGTCCTTTTCACTAAGAAAAATCAATCCCTACCTTCAGACCCCCAAATATCGGTGGCACTAAACTAAGTCTCTCAAGTTCAGCTCGATTCCTGGGCGTTATCCTAGATTCCAAACTAAATTGGAAGGATAACATTACCGAACGCGTCAAAAAAGTTCATTAGTATGGTGGATGGTACTTGAGAAGCAATACCTGTTCTCAAACCTCACCAAAATCCAGAGGGTAGCGTGTATTGGAGTCATGGGATCAATGAGAACAACGCCAATAGCGGCAATGGAAACCCTGCTTAGTTTCATTTCGCTTGATAGCAGTCTGGCGGCCAAAATCGCGGTTAGATTAAAAAAAGGTCGATTATGGTCATCGAGCCCTATCATGTCATGCCTCCACTATGTCTCGATGGGAGACTACCAGTAGATCGAAGGAAACTGATCACATGAACCGATGCTAGCATTTGAAAGGAGATTTACTACAAGAATTCCTGACAGAGTGTAATGGAAGAACCGTAGGACGATGAAAAAGGAGCTGGCGTTCTATACCGTTGTTTTTAAGATGGACATTGGCACGGGAGCCGGAGTTGATTGCGAAGCCCTAGTAATAAACCACTTCTTTAGAATTAACGACGACTGCAGCGTCTTTTAGGCCGAAGTCCAGCCATCATACAGGCTGCTGAAATTAATCGCAAGAGTAATACATATCGTTGGCAAAACGATCACTGTCTACATAGACTGCCAGGCAGCCGTTAAGACTCTGGACTCCGCTGCAATCTCGTCGATGCTTTGAGGACCTACAAATTACTCTTAAACAAGCTATCTACTTATAGCCAATGCGGTGACCCTCTGCTGAGTACCAGGGCATATGGATATCGAAGGAAACGAAAGGGCTAACGAGCTTGCTAGGAAAGGGTCGGCGCTGCACTTATAGCGGGCCCTCTCTTTCGTAGTAACCCCAATCAGTTCGTTACGGAAGAAGATAGAAGATGAAGCCACCGGTCGGGCAAACAGACGCTGGTTCTCGATGGAGTCTGCAGCGAATTTTGAGACACTATTTGCATGTTTTATTGCATCCACCGGACACAAGTTAATACTCACTTTTTAACCTCTATAGCCTAAAAGACTGAACCGCATTTAACGAAAAGATATATGCATCTCTGTTGCAAGAAAGGATGAGATTGAGAAGTGATTTGAATTCGAAGGAGTTTAAATGCCGAATAGTAGAATAGACGAATATATTAGGTTCCATAGTACAGATCATAGAATGATGAATGTGATGTTTTTCGAAGAATTTACATATACTGGTTCCAATGTTGCACTACTTCATCAGACCTGTAAGCTGACAGACGAAAACCGATAATAGTGTCCAATAGTGTCCGTGATCTTTAAATTGAATAAGAATTACTTTGTTTTATTGAAATACATAAGTCTAATTGAGGGTGAGGCCCGGGACCACATACGGTTCTCAAAAGTAATTCCAAATTCATAATACCTAAACGTTAGCACATTTTTTACCTTGAAAATTTGGGTGTAAAATCATAAACGCTTTATGCAAAATCGTCTATTAATTGATCTTTCCTAAAGAACTGTACTTATTACAAGTTATTTTATTTTCCCTGCCGATATTCGATTTATTTTTGAGTCTCCTTAATTTCATGCTTTAATAGTCAAAACATTTACTATCGAATACCTACATTCAAAACATAGCAAATCCCTGTCAATCGCTGCGAAATTCCCAAGTGCAGCCTTTTTCTTAAGCCGTCAATTCAAGTCACTAAGGCTTAACTGCAAGTTTTCTAAACTGAACGTATGTTTTGAAAGGTGGAGGAGAATTCTCGCAAATTTGTAAAAATCCAATCAACAGTTCGAACCTAAACCCATTATGCTCGCTCAGGGATTAAACCACAGGTAATAATCGCGTGTGGTAGACCCGCACCGATCCCTAAATATCTTATGTTCTTCTAAAATATATAATTTACAATTGCTTATCTGGAAAAGTCAAGGGATCGCGACTAGGATGAGATGCGGTAATCCCCTGCTGTGACTTCTCAGTCAGGCTACTTTTTGGTTTTGACAATACTCCCTGTACAATGGTACAAATACTACAACGCACTAGGTGTAATAAACAATGAGCAGTTGTAGGCTTTTCGCTGTTTTATTACCAGTAAAGGATTAAGACAACGCCTGTAATTGGATTTCGAGGATTTCCTCGTGTAATCTGCATTTTACAACAAAATATTTTGTATCACTTGAGAAAGCAATAAACAATCATCTCGGGTTGTAAAATGATTGGGTTTCTCTAACTTTAAATTATTTTTCTGTTCTATTTACATGAGTACGAGAGTATTATTATTCTAGGAATAAAAAAACAGCTGTTTTGTACTAATTTTAAAGTTGATTAAATTTTCATTACAAGTAAAACGAAATATTTGTAATTTATTGTTTTGTAAGCAATAAAACAAAAAATTGAAGAATTACAGATTGACCAACTAATTACATATGTATATCAAAACGATAGCCTCTGTTATGCTTAAAGGTAAATACGTTACCTAATTGTTTTGTTTTCTAAGAATTTTAGTTTTTTAAGTTTTTTATTGCTCAATAGTCATAAGATCCCTTTGGTTTGATCTTTTTTGTTGAGTTGTCTTTTAACATTATTTTATATAAAACTATTTTTTTATATCATTTTTCTCTATTTCTTAGTATATTTTGCTTCTTCATAGTATGTTTAATAATCAAAAAGTAATGGGCACAAGTATTTGTTAATCGTTCAAGCCGTTCTTAAGAAAAATACGTTTCTCTCAGTTTGGTACATACAGACGGAAAGAATTGATAGGGTTACTTTTTTGAGTCATTTTAATACAACAGTCAAATCTTGAGATTAAACAAAAGATCAATAATGTCAATAATAATAGTACGTCAGGAATTAGATAGAACCTTAAAGCCTGCAAAAATATCTGGAAAGACGTTCTATTTCAAGTTGTAACACTAAATAAAATTGATGCCATGCAATTAGAGCTTGAAGAGTAAGCATGTCCTTGATCATCAGTGTTTCCTAACCTCATACGTTGGGCACCATCGGTAGACCACAGATGTCGTATTCGAAAAATATATATGTCATAACAATCACGAGTTATTTAAGTTCATGTACACATGTACGTCAGAGCACGTACGCTGGACTTAGAGGAAGTGATGAACATCCTAAACGGTAGCCGAGGCTGGGATTTATTGTACAAGTTCACAGTGAATGCATTAAGTTAAAGAACTCGCATAGTTGAAAAAAATTTTTAAGAAATAATATGTAATTATAGACTTCTATTTAATTTACTGAATTACGTAAATAGAATGTAAATGTCAATCTGGTAGACGGCCTTTGGTCCAACCAACACAGACTAAGGTCGGAGCTTCAAGAACTTCAACTGACCCTTGAAGTGAAACGAGAAGACCATTTTAAACGAAGATAATTTTTTAATTGACTGATGGAACATTAGCTAGTAAACTATAATTTTGTTAATAAATACAACTTTAGCGATGGATACATTTCTAATTCAATGACTACGTAAAAATGGAAACTTGTCGAGTTTGGGGGTGCGAAGAACCCAAGAATGATTCAAGAGAAATCAATGCAGCCACTACCCGACACTGTTTAGTGTTTTTTTTTTTTTTTTTTGATAGTGGAGTGAGTAGGGCGTACTCCTTTGAAAATGCGGTTAGAACTCTATCTGGTTTGCGTTACAGAACGATAACAACTGATTTCTTTTGACCATAATTGGTTGATTTTTATCTTAAAGGCATGTGGCTCCAGCAAACTTCTAAAATAAGTATAAAAATTGGCAGGACAAACAGTTCCTGAGCTTAAGGCAGAGATCAAACTTGTTATTGCGATCGAAAATTTCATCACAATAAAGATGTACATAGTGTGTTGATGATTTCGCAAAGTTTGAAGTTAGAGAAATAGTTAAATTCATGTTCATCTGCAAACGAAAAGGCAATTGAGCACATACATAAATACATATACATAAGTATGTACATAAATATACATACATATGCATATCACGCTTTAGTAAAAATTATTTAGAATTTAAGAAAACTTACATTGAAATGAGATACAGTTTTATCCCAATAATACCCTTCACATTCATGCAGCTACTAGTTTCGTTTTCAAAATAGCTCATAGTTCAAATTATTTAACATTTAAGAATATATTAGGCTCATACTTAGCTTCTAATGAAATCAGCGTCGAATGGCCACAGATAATAACACAATTACCGGTCTACATAATTACAGCAGCTGCCTGCTCACAAGCATATTTCGGAAATTAATTTTTAAGGATCTTTCCGGAATGCAGTTCCTCTTATTACTCATGTCTATAGGTACATATGTATTTATGTGTGTACAAACAATATGTAAGCTTATTGCAAATTAAGACTTGCAAAGTTCTAGTAATGATACTGATCGCTTTATCCTTCATAAACACATGTGTAATAACAAGGATAAAATACGAAGTGTCATTTGAGTACATGCACAAATTGATTTTGTATGGACGCAAGGAAATAAATTATTCAAGGTTTTTCATAGTTTTTTTTTCCATATATAATAAATAAACAACAATTGTTAATATTCTAATACGGCTGAAAAACATAGGCACCTACTTGCAGTCTAAAAATTAACTTTAAAAAGCAAACCATTCGCGAATAAATATGTACAACCTAACGCCCCACATAAGAATTTATTGATTTGATTAAAACAATACACAAATACCCTCCCTACCAGTATGAAATCCATTGTGATGTACAATTGCGCGCGCTCTCGATTTCATTACATCACTCATTCCTCAGAGCACATCGCAACAACTCGTGCCAGTAATAAACACAACTTTCCTCCCGGGGACCGCCCTTCCGCTACAGAAAAAAAAAGAAGGAATCATGGATAAGTCGACCTCTATACTCCTTGGTCGAATTTGAATTGAAAAAACCTAACTGCACACCAAATAAAAATAATAAACATAAACAAATTGCGTTGTAATGACAAATCGAAATAAATGAACAAATCTTGGTTTTGGTCATATTTTTGACTTCTTTTTTTAATTTCCACAAAAAAGTGATACAATTAAGGCTGATCCCTATACACGCCCGCAACAGAAACAATTGGGGACTCTTTAACAAAGAAGAGGAAATCAATATGCAGTTGTACTCGCGTGATACGCGGCGCGGCGCACACACATTCAATTACTCGCTTGTCTCAAAGGATGATTTTTACCGAAATAAGCTCCTTTCTCTTCCGAATGTACTTTGCTCTCCGTATTTGCTCTCTCGCTCGCTTGTCAACCGGGTGTTGAGTCACGCCCACTTAAATACAGTTATTTCATTGGACCGCATGCCACATATTCATTCCTGTGCGCCCCTAATGAATGTTATTTGCCCACTTCGCTCCTGGCAAACGAAACACAGATTCAAATTTCGATAAATCTTGCTCTCACTCAGCATCAGCATCCAAAATGGACCGCTAAGAGCGAGAAGGTTAACGATACACAATTGCGTGTGATAAAAAGGAACGCACACAAATTGTGCCTTATTGTAGTTTTTCATGTATCTCGATTTTTTTTATTGCCTTTTGTTTGTTTTGGGCAAATGTGAGTATCAAGGCATTCCGATACCTGCTTGGGCGAGTAAAAATACCAAAACAGAGAGGAACGATGAGAAGCAACGAATATATTTTCCTCTCTGTTCATCCACCTCAGAGCGCATTAATAAAGGAGGGAGAAAACGATAGGTTTTTCTCCTTCTCGTTCCCCTTCCCATTTCTAGTAACCTTACCTAATATTCTTCAAATTCACTCTCTTCCGCACAACTTATGTGCACCGTGTACAGATCTAAGAGCCTCAGTCGAAAACGATAATTACCGGTGGTTGTTTGGGAGAGCAGCAACTCAGAGACGCAGACAAGACCAGTAATTATACTTTGCTTCCTCACCGAGAGAGAGTGGAAGACCAACCGACAGACCGACGTGTGTCTTCTGCACCATCATCGTCTTCATTTCACCTTGTTCTTGTTTCATATTTCTTGTGTGTTTGTTCTTTATCTTAAGCTATGTTTTAAACCCTGCTGCTGGTGTACAACAATTTTTTCCATCTACCAGCACCAGTGCCAGTGCACTACCTACATTCATTCTCCCGCAAGATCCGACGCGAACGAGAACAATTATTGCATTTCGTGCTCTTCCTTTTTGAACTATAATTATCGGGAGTTAAACGTTTTCCCGCACCGTGCAAGCACAAATAAATAAAAAATAAAAACAAGTTCACTACTTCATCCATGTAAAATACTAAATTACATGCTGCATGTGCAAATAAAAGTGCGAATGAAATATGCAATTTGTATTTGTTTGTGTGCTGCTGTGTTATCCTGTGACTAATGTGATTACATAATATTTTCATTGACAGTGTGAACAATTCTTTTTTGAACATATAATTGTGCATTTATTTTTATTAAAACAAAAAAAAAAAAAAAATAAACGAATAAAAAATGATTGATGCCGCTTGTAACTACGTGAATCCATACACCAGTAAATTTCCGAGTTCTACTGAAAGGATTACCATGCAAGAGGACGATGTAAGTAGTAATATAAGAAAGATATTTAATTATTTTTAATTCAATTATTATTAACTTTTCCTAAGTTAATTTTAATTAAAGTTAGTTTCTAATAAATTTGAAGAAACTTTCTTTATTCACTTTTAGAAGTTTTGTTAACTTTTTAAACGCAATAATATTTGATTTACATTTAATTTAATATATCACGTGAAGTATGGCAGAAAGCTTTTTAATTATTTTTAGAAATATTTTAAAAGGTATTTCGTCTAAGTAGGAGTACATTGAGTAAACTTATTTTGTAAGTAAGTTGTATGTTTCCTTTGGAATTTGGTACTGGGAAATGCTAGCACTAAGGATAGAGCTCAACTGTGAAAAGATGTAACACTTTGCAAAAAGGTTTAAATACCAGTAGATTATCGCAAAAGGCATTTAAATGCCAAAGAGTAAACTTATTTCGTAAGTAAGTTGTATGTTTCCTTTGGAATTTGGTACTGGGAAATGCTAGCACTAAGGATAGAGCTGAACTGTGAAAAGATGAAACACTTTGCAAAAAGGTTTAAATAGCAGTAGATTATAGCAAAAGGCATTTAAATTCCAAAGAATATTCGATTTTCAGGTGCACTAGGTTGCTCTTCTACTTAATGGAATTTAGTAGCCAATGCGACTGTGTGTTACTCGAAAACTAGACGGAACTTACGTATGTGATGACCTATGTAAGGTTCAAACTTAAATTTTATTAAGTCCGTAAGAGTTAATTTGTATCGTTTTCCCTAAGACTGTTACCTTTCGAGCATCATATGCAAAAAATTATAGGCCTCCACAGTCCACCAGCCCGTCTTCTGGACAAAAAAGTACTTTGATTTGCTTTAGCTGTGAACCCCCATGAGCGCGATTTTTTTTTTTTTTGTAAAAAGTGAGCTCCCGAATCGAAATCATTTTGCGCCGCAACTTAAATTCATGTAACTGCAGGTTCTTATACACCTATGTACATGGCTTAAAATATATATATATACATATGTGAACACATACCTATGTACTTATTTTCTAGAAAATAAAACGAACATGCAAATCCACATCTTAATTCCAATTTCCTAGAAGAAGCAAACTAACAAAAGGCCAAAGGACTTTATTTTTTGTTTGGCAAATCGGCTTTACAATTTTAAACGCCTGGCACTGTTGACGAAAATCTCTAGATAATGCATTGTCCCTGCCTTTGTTTTCATGTTTGTTGTATACCTGGATATTAGGTCACGATTATGTGCTTAGAATAATTAATGTACGCATATAAGAATAAATGGCATATTTCTTAATCCAAAAAACATATTTTTTCCAGTTGAAACCACAAGTAGTTGCAACTCATGCTTCAGCGAACATGTACCCTAATCCAGTGCCTGTAAGTGCGACTAGTTCATTGTCAGGGCCAAAGATCTCTGTACAAAAACTGCATGGAGCATCAGCAAAAATTCAAACTGTGCTACAGCCGCAATATCCGCCACAGACTTCATCGACGGGATCAGCTTCACCGAACTCAAGCCTCTCGGCAAGTGTATCGCCGAGTATTTTTCCATCGCCGACATCGTTTTCCTCGAGCCCTCCAACGCAAAATGTTGATTTGGGTAGCAGCTACACTTGGAACGCGTACACAAGGTAAGACTGTGGTAACAATCTTATCCATTAACTTCCCCTAAAAAACGCAAATAATAGGATTTCAGCATGTTAACTTTTTGGTCTTTTGTTTTTTCAGGAGTCAGTTTCCATATGCCCAATATGCTGCACCGGATTACTATGGAAATATGGGCATGTCGGCAGGCGCTGCATGGTTTCCGCATCAAGCGTGGACCTCGAACTCGTATGGCTTCGGAAATGCTTTTGATGACATAGCTTTCCAAACTCAATTACAACGAAGAAGTGTTCGCTGCACATGCCCCAATTGTACGAATGAAATGTCCGGTCTGCCACCAATCGTCGGCCCTGACGAGCGTGGCCGTAAACAGCACATATGTCATATTCCCGGATGTGAGCGACTCTACGGCAAGGCAAGTCATTTGAAAACTCACTTACGTTGGCACACCGGTGAACGGCCATTCTTGTGCTTAACTTGCGGCAAGCGATTCTCACGTTCAGACGAATTACAGCGCCATGGTCGTACTCACACCAACTACCGTCCGTACAGCTGCCCTATTTGTTCGAAGAAATTTTCACGCAGCGATCACCTCAGCAAGCACAAGAAAACACATTTTAAGGACAAGAAAAGTAAAAAATCGATCGTCAACGAAGACAAGAACACATTAAAGAAGGCAGATGAAGATACATCTGCAGCCAGTACTCAAAAGACCCTTCCTACAACTTCTGCTGCCTTACAGCAAGCAACGCTAAAAACTGAACCAACTTCAACTGCCTCTCCACCCGAAGTTCCATCCGGCTACAATCCGTACCAGAGCTTTTACCAGAGTTCTTCGTTGTTTCCGCAACATCAACAATCCACGGATTTGAGTATACAAAGCCAGCAGACGAATCCTTCCAGCTATTACCCCGCTGTGAACATGGGGGAGGCAACTTCAACGGCGTCCTACGCATCACTTCCGCACATGCAGTATGATCCTCTGCAAGCAATGGGCCAATCCAGTACCGGCTACCCCATGAAAAGCGATGCATACCCATCCTACCCGGAATTTATTAGCAACGGTATGATGGCAGCGCCCTCATCAACTGCGGCAAATTATCCCGTTTCCATTCATCATCCATGGAATACGCATAGTTATCAGAATTAATTTCTGATCAGAAACGTAATAATGTTGCCATATGCTGAACTAAGTCTTCTTGATTAAGAAAATGCTGTTTTAGAAGACTTGTAGTCTTTCTTCACAGAAAGAACCATGTACATAGGTTGATTAGATTGTATTTCAAATGTGAATTATAGTTATATTTTATTAAACGTTAATACATTTATAAATTTTAAATCTATGGTCGATTTTTTCATTTTCTTCGTACACAAATTTATCTTTGCGCTGGACGTTGAAACATCATCACATTAAATGGCCTCCATCTTCTACAGCAATCCGTATATAAAGCTTGGGATATACTTGTTAAATATTGTACAAGAAAGTAAGTATCTGTAGGAAAGGCTCGGACAATCGCTTTTTAACACCAAAAGTAGCTACATACACAGCTATGGATTGTGATGGACAAAAGTGACAGCTTCAACTTACTTGACGTCAGGCTCTTTTTTAAATCATTGACTTATTCTAGATCACTACCCGGGAAAGGAATTGGTTCTTAGATTGACTTAAAAATGCCGACCTTTTATCTGTATTCAAACAGCATCGAGTTGTCCATTGGATGAGTTGCAATAGTAAGCATTATCTCAAGCCCTTGAGGTCGTTAATAGATTGGTATTCTTTCCTTACTATGTTCGCTAAAAAAAAGCATAAAGGGTTCGAATAGGTTACCCAAAGTAGTGGTATTGGTTTCACAAGAGAATATGTAACTCTCTTGAAAAATTCTCCATGGGCCTCAGATACGAATGGATTTCCTTTCTCAATGATTAAACAAAGTTTCGGGCGGACACTCTTCATATGTCAAAAATAACCAGAACCCTCGATTGACATTGCAAGACAGTAATGTGCGTCATAAATGTTAATCTGATAAAATAACCTCGAATCCCTTTCTTGCTCAGTTATTCGTTTCCTCGATTCCACACTATATTTTTTAACAAATCTATTCTATAAACCTAAATTATTTATCGATCTTTTTTAAAAAAAACTTCACGATTAAATAGAACTGTGTGGTATGATCTCTATGGTTACTTAAATGTATACATTGAGACGCACGTCTATACGTAGTTGATTGAAAACGAGTCCTTAATGAAGAAGTCCATGTGTTTGAGAACCGTGTCGCAAAATTCTTGCGCGACTTGATCGGGAAAGAATTTAGCTGCCCCACCCCATCAGACGACGAATCATTAAAAATTCATTTTGAATGTATCCATCAATTTAAGAACGCGTACATTATGGTTTATATTCTGTCATTCTCTACCTGTTGACATTTTTTTTCTCAAAATTTACAAACTTCGTATTAAAAAAGGATATGTGTGCCCAATTTTTTTCAAAATTGATGTGGTTCTTATAATACAGGTGTCCGGTATTAAATGAAAAATTAAGAAGGAAACACATACATACATATGTACATATGTGTATGCACATGTATGTGCATGTGGGTGAATCGAATCGAATGCGAATCACTTGACTTAAGCCCCTTTTTTGCAACCGTTTTTTGCCATGTATGCCTGTTGGAAATTTTTCCCCGACATATTTACTACCTGTGAGTAAGTAGATACATATTTTCGAAAAACAAAGCCATTAAATTAAAAAGGTAATTAAGACAATCCACCGGAATCGGAATTAATGATCTGGTAAAAAAGGTTATGAATAGTCGCATCATTTGATTCAGGCCACCTGAACGATCTTATAAAAAGCAAAACAAATTAGAGTTTACATTTTTTGGTTTTTAAACATTAATTGTTGTCCATTGATTATGAGTATACCCGTCATTTCCAAATCCAAATCTCGTTCCAGGCATCATGGAAAGTTTCGATTCATGCGTCTTAATGTTCAAAATTTCTACCGGCTTCATAGAGTTTCCGAGATAGCCAAGCGTTTTCGATGATGTCTAAGTCTGACAAATAGGGCGGCCATGGCGAAAGTTCCCCGTTTTCCGACTGAATCCAACTTCGAACTACCTTGGTCTTGTGTAGTTGTTGTCTTGTCGAAAAATCCAGGTTAGAAGTCTAAAAATTTCCTTAGTCTTAGAAGTGCCCATTCCGGCAAACATTGTACTCGTAGTTGTTAAAAAACTCAAACTCGATTTTGACATAGTAGGTGTTAGCTTATATGGCTTGACAAAAAAAGTTTTTCTTTATTAGATCATGGAAATAAAAGTTGTAGCCATGGGGTCCGACAAAATTAAACTTTTTTTCATCCGAAAAATTAATACATTTTCATTCATTGCTCCAAGAGTGGAATTGGAGGGAAGTCGCAAAATTAATTGCTCCGAGTGTGCGTTATTTTCATGTTTTTCCCATAGTTGTCTGGATCCGCAAGATAGTTGTTTAGAGCGATTTTACAGTCTCCTTGCTATTTCTCTGCCTGAGAGTCGGTGCTTTGAAAGCATCTATTTTCCTTTTTCTGTCTCGGTCAACGTGTTTTTAGACCCCATTCGTATTTGGAATTTTTAAAAAAAAATATTTTTTCTACACTTTTTATGTTTTTGGTTAGAAAAAAATCCACGATATAAACTCTTACAATATTCGCAACTAATATATTTTACCCTTTTTTAGCAGTTCATTAATGGAATTTGGGAAATTCGATGGATTTTCTTAATTACCAGTATAATTTTATGGCTTTGTTTTCGGGAAATACAGGTACATATTTACATATTTCCGGGTATTCCACTCGCAAAAATGGCCTCAATCAAGTGATTCGCAGTGTATGTACATATGTATATGTGTCCTTCATTTGGCAGGATTGCATTTTTTGGGTGACCGACCATACTGAAATTTCGGCATAGTGATTACGCCAGCAATTTGGACACAAGAATTCGGCTGGTTGTTACCGACGCGCTTCCAAGTATAGAGGCAGAAGGGACTCAAATGCGTTTAGCGGTTAAGGAGAGCGAGAATTGGTTCTGCTAGTAGATCTGACAAAAATATCAGCGCACAAATCAAACGCAAAGTAAGTCTGGATTATTGCTGTTTCTTTGGGCTAAGAATGTAATGCTTTATCTCAAAGAACTAAAAATACTCTAAGCATGATTGTGATTGAATTTTTTGAATCTATCCAGTTGAAATGATATACACCAAACCTGCCTACCAAAGACGAATAGGCAGTAGAACCCTTTACAGAATTCTGCGGAAATGGTTCAATAAGAATTCAGGAGAGTATAGAAAGTGAACAGGGCCATGGAGTGAAAAAAAAACGTCAAGGACTGGGACATGCTAAGAAAGTCTTAAGGGACTACAACTGGAAAAGATTTGAAGCATGCATCCGTCCAACTAAGAACAATCTACGCATCCTTACAGGTATTCGGGGCAATGTTAACTCAAGGAGCATCTAAGGAGAGCCGGTATGACAAACGAGGACTTTTGAAGATTCTGCAACGAGAAGGAATTGTGTGGCACACTCATCCACAGAATAAGAAAGTATTTGGGTAAGTACCAATGTACTTAAGGATGTACCGAAAATGGACCCGCTTCTTATCCTCCGATTCTCGAGAGGGTGCTCCAGAACGGGCTGCTATTGCTAAGGCCTTAGTCAGAGAACATGACTCTCAAATACAATTCAGAGAAGAATTATGGTGCGAGGAGAACTCTGAATAGCGAAACATTTCATTAAAAAGCTAGTGGTGGGGCACAATAGGCAGCAAGTTCGCATTGCTAAATACCGTTTGATAAGAATAACAATAACCAGAGAGCACTGAGTAACAACCACGAATTATTCCCTGAAAAGGGGGATTAATGGACATAATAAACAGGAGCCACTCATTCGCAACAGTATCTATGTAAGTATGTTGCACAAGTGCGAGTTGACTCTAGCCGATATGCTGTATACCTCTTGTATGTATGACCTTTATACTTTACTACTTTAATAACACATTTCGATAACGTTCCTTAATACAGCTCTCAAGCCCCATCCTTTTTTTTAAAGCTCGCAACAGAGGAAATCGTTGCTCAACTCGATTATTTCTTCTAGGACTGTACTTATGAGCTTCTCTATCTTCAATGTGTTCTAGCTGTCGTTCGACATGTACTTGTATTATAATACATCATCAATAGGTTCCGTCATTTGGTCTCCGTGTTCTTGATTGTACTTTGGTCACTTGCGGGTCAATTCGACATGTGAGGATTCAAAATAAACATAGAAAATCGGGATTAAGCTGCACAATTTACACAGGTACTTTACTAACTTATGTTTCCCCGTATATTGGGTAATGTAATCAACGCTGACTTTGCTTTGCAGATTCGTCTTGATACATCCTGTTGAAGCCGCAAATAATTTTTTTTATACATATTTTATACATACCATTAGCTATTTCTCTATTTAACGATGGTATGACAATTATTTTATTGGAAAATATTTCAAAGCAAAACTTGTACACCGTTTCCAGAGGTTTTCAAATTTAGGTCAGATCACCTGAAACAGAAATTAAAACTTTCTTTTATCATGTTACACAGTTCCTTGGTTTCAGGCTAGCTCATCGACGATACTTGGACATCATTATATTACTTGCGATTGTAATCTGATTACTCTGCCCCCAAAGTTTAGAATTTCTCCAAGCCACCGCGCGCAATTACCATTAATAATGCAAAATGCAAAGTATCCACCACAATACTCGTAAGCATTCACTCGCAGTGAGCCTTCGGGGTAGGTCGACTGGTAATTCGCTTGAGCCAACAACCAGACATCACGTTATGGTCTCAATTGCAGGTTATAGAAAGCTATTAGCTACTGATTTTCTTACTCTCGATCTTGAATCGAGTTGAACACCCTTCCGTAGACGAAAAAAAGAGTCTAAACTGCCGCAGCCACCACAACCACGCAGACACCCAGCCCATCACCGAGTGTTCGCTCAATCAAGACTGACAGATGCCTAAGATCTGCTCCGTAAACAAGAGTTATTTCAGTAGACCACTATGGCTTACGGCTAATGCCATTGATTTACGACCTAGCTTTAAACTTGGCCAAAATATCGCGATTGTTTTCACTTCCTACTTTCAACATCAGTCTACCTATGATGACAATACAATAGGTTAGTGGTAGTGGCCGGGTTGGAAAGGCCTTTTCGAAAGGAAGAAAACCCTCAGAGCGAAGTGCTACAAATCTCCCTCTACTATAGCCCACTGGTGCACATTTCTCGATGCTAGTTTGTTGTACTGATACTGACTACAGACCATATTTCACTCTGCTGTCTGTTTGAGTATAATTTTCACATGCGGTCGCCTGACAACCTCGAATCATGATAGAGGGCTGTGATTAAATCGCCGCGTCGCGATCGTTCGTCCAGCCACGTTGTTGTGCTGGTTTCACGGTTTTCATTTGAACGATGATAACTTCTGAAGACGCAGGACATTTTTGCTTGGTCAGTATTTCAGTGAGGGAATATCTCACCGACGCATGCATCCTCGAGCATTTCTAACCCAGAACGAGTCGCTTTTTCTTCTTGCTTTTGTTTTGTTTTATTAAATATAAAAAATGAACATGAAGAGAAAAATATGTGTAAGTTACGTGCATACAAACTATAATTATCGAAAAATGAAAAATTCACAGCCCAAGGGGTAATGGGAACTGATTTATCGTATCCGAATCATGGCGAGGACTATCGCCCTCTCTTGTTCAACTTCTTAGAGTTCAGTGATTTATATTTCGAGAAATGTACACCGAGTATGTACATATGTTTGTACACATATGCAAACATGTATGTGTTTGTATATACGCAGTTGTTTGTGGCAGAGATACATTTTCGAGACGGTTTTAATGGTTCGGTAATTGTTTGACTTCTAATCTAATTATCTTTTAATTGTTATTTTCGATAATAGTTCCATTTTTCAAACTGGTCCAAAACATCAATCATGATGTGCACATAATGACAAATCGTAATTGGTTTCTGACTTTGTACTCCTTTCACTCTTTAAGGATTATTTGTTCTTGAGAAAAATATGACCGGGCTTATATTTTCTATCAGGAGCTTTGTGGAAAAAATTCGATCAAGCTAACGCTGATAAAGTGATTGATTCCTAGAAAATAGTTCATTTAGTTTAATAAATAAAGTGTCATGGGTCAGTAGTTAAGGTGTCAGACTGCTCAGAATAGGTTTATGTTCCAATTTTAGAAACACCAACGAGTTTTTCAGTAGTCTAAACTTTGACAAATGTCGGCCAAACGTCTGAGAGTAATAACTGTAATATAAAGCTTCTCAATATCGCATTTCGGACACGTCAGTTAATTGTAAGTCCCTTTAATTCGTGCGAAAAATTTAGCACGTACAACACAAATGACTGCGGTAAACTAGGCAAAGCCATGGATTGAATACTTATTTATTTAGATTTCGAAAATTCCACTTAACAATTTTGGCATCATAACATGTAATGCGGATTAGGATGGTTAAACGCATCACTTCCACTTGTATCCCATAAGATGCATAGTGAATCTCTTCATGGGTAAAATGTCGGGTTTGTATACAAATGAAGGAATATATCCCGAAATTGTAAACTTTTTATTCTTGAAATTGCTACTGGAAAGCCACACAGTGGTTATTTACTTACAATATTATGCCAACAATCGTATTGGTTTTATCGGTGGTATTATAATGATTTTAGCTTCACTGGTATTCATTGTTGACCTATCAGATCGTCTGTGATTTGGTTCCTTTTTATGCATTGTGTGTGACTGCCTTTCATTCAATTGTAGCAGATTTCAGGGTAGCTTGGTCAAGAAATTGGGGCAAAAGCAATTTCCTTTTTTGTAGAGTTTTCCGCTTTCTATTTTGCAAAGGCTTCAGCCTGCGTGGACTCTATGCTCTTTAAGAGATTTTGCAATGCTTCGAAGTAGAAACTTGGTCGGGTGGAATAGTATTGCTTCTCTCTGAATTATTATTCATCCTTCAACAACTCCACTACAAAGGCGGTAGTGTAGCATCTCAGTGGAAGCATTTATGCGGGACTGACTTTTGGTATGAAAAACTGAGTTCAGTCCACTGAGTGAAAAATGGGATATTACGTACTAAACATAGATTGAGTTGAATCAACTAATAATTGCAGTAAAAAGCGATGCTAGATGCACTGACTTTCTAAATATACTACACTATTTTGTTTTCATTTCTACAGACTTGCGCATTTTGCCGTCAAACGCTTCAGTTTACTCGAGTTGATGGATTGATCGATAGCGTACTGTTGGAATGAAAAACAAAAACATTATCCTTGCTTGGATGTGGGTGGGAATAAAACAGTTGGGAGACAGATTTTCCGTCAGAGAAACTACTCAATAAGATTAAGCGATCCAAATATGATGTTGAGTCAACTGACTACACATTCGACGTTAGCCTGTCTAAAGCTAATAAAATAGGTCTAGAGGAAATATACACCACTAAAGATGCAGTAAATAAGATCATTGGAAGTGAGGCTGGATACAAAGCTCGCAGTAGATCAAGCACATCTGCGAAACGGCTACAATAAACACTTCAGCGTTGAGCAGACTAATGGCAAACTTGAGAGGTCCGTCGACAAGCAGGCGCAAACTACTCCTTACAGTCACGCTCTCGAATCTCTTGTATAGTTGTGAGAATAAGACAAATGGCAGCAGTAAAACGAAAAGGAGCTCCTCGAGTGATGAGTTCTCGAATAGTATCAGAACAAACCGTTCCCTTCGTTGCGAGAGTGATTACCATTCAACTTTTGGCAAAGGAAAGAAAGTACATACTATGTTAGTATGTATGCGAAAGAAAAAAAGAACCTAGCACGAGAAGCCAAGGAAATCACACTTCGCTCGATAGAGCAGAGAAACTAGTGGTATATGGACTGTTATATTGATCAAAACATCACGGATATGGAAAAGTGAGTTTCTATCCCACATAATTACTTACCGGTCACGGGTGCTTTAACAAACGGCCACAAACGATGCGGAAAAGCCGAGCCAGTCAGTATGGCGACTCAAGAGTCAAGACCTAGCAATCACACGATCTTTGAATGCACCAGATGACTAAGAGACAGGCGGACATTGGATTGGAGGTAGGCGAAATCACTCCAGACAAAAATTTGAAAGATAACGGCAAGAGAACAGGACATAATCCTGCTGGGAATATGGAACATTGGAGCCCCATAGCGGCTGGAAAAACTGACACCGCACTCTAAAGTAAAGCAAAAAGCAGTTCCAGTGGCGGATTACCGAAAGATGGAGAGGCTTTAGTCGGTGAAAGTCCAGTGCACCAGGGGACCATGGCTAGCCCTGATGGTCTATGCATTCTCTCTTCAGGAAAAACTGAGTAAATATTACATAGTATTTACATACATACATGCATAGCTACTTGAAAAGTGAAGACATAATTTTATTTGAATTTTTTTTTCGAAGTATTTATATTTACATAAGGCAATACGCAACTTGAATTACCTTTGGCCAGTTTCCAAATATAATTTAATGCATAAAGCTAATCATTTTCATCACTTTCGTACGAAATTAATACAAAAAAAAAAGATCAATCAGATTGTATCTGCAGCCAACTTTAAAGAGTTCTCACAGTTGATTTGGACTTTTACCAGCGGGCGAGATGCAATCGCTCGTCTAGACGCTAATTTATTTTTTCGCGCGCGTTCTTGGTCAGAGGCAAAGTTTTTCTTGGCGAAAATTTCATCAAAACAGAAGAAGGCAAACGGGGAAATATTCCACCTATCTTCTATTTATTGTTTCTTTTGTTTCAACGGACTGCGAGATGCGAATATGATGTATCATCATTTTCGTGCAGCCGAAATGGAAACATTTTGTGTTCAATCGTCGACACGTCTGCTAAGTTGGAAGTGGAACCCTTTCGGAGATTCTGTTCGCACTAATTATATGTTGCGCATCCATATAGACCTACACATGTAGACAAGAAGTTCAAAAACTCATCGCGCATATCTTTCAGTTGACCCATTCCTCCAAGTGGAATCATCAATTTCAAAACACTACACAATCCTATCGGATGGACCGGTGCGGTGGTTTCCCAGCTTCGCTTTGTGCGATCTGTGAATTTAATAATTACAGCTACACGCATTCCGTTCCAAAAAAGACAGCAGATTAATTTACTTATTCGGTGCGTTGCCTAATTGATTTTGGCCCAATGGAACAATGAATCGATTTTAATTGCTCCCAACTAGAAGACGATGGCGCCATCATCGGCATCATTAAATAACCAACTCCCACGAGCTCTCATTTGGGTACCCTCTTGGACAGCGTGTACTATACTACGTTGCGACGACGTTGCAGTAAGCGCACCCTACTATATGGAAGCTGCCATTGTTTTGTCTACGGATTGAATTCGGTCCGCTTTGATGTGAGTTTCTTCCACTGGCATCTCCGGTTGCCTTGCCTGCCCTTTCCGAAAACAGAAAAAAATAAAAAATAAAAAAAATGACGAGCGACCCATCAAAGAGCAGACAGTGTAATTATGATGATCTACTCCGTTCAGCCTCCTCATCGGGTTCTCACACAGGGTCATTTGTTGCGTTTCCTTTTTGAGAACGGACTCTCTTTCTCTCTCTTGACTTGGCTGGTACGTCGTAGCTCGTAGGCATCCTCACTGCAGTCAACCTTTGAGGTTAGGAAAGAATCGTCAAACATCAAACAGGTGTCAAAAGGCTTTTCATTCACCAGATAATGAGTGCGCAAGGAAAACATATGTAAGAGGACTACTCACCCGTATCTGGAGCAGCATGTACCTACACTCCTATTGTTTGCTATCGAATCAATTCAGGACGATAGTCGCATGTGGATTCATTATTCATTGTATACGCACACATAGCCGGAAAAATGACTCCCAGACAAGAGCAATTAGTTTAGTTCAAATGAGCCGGTGTGTACGATGAGTACCCGACATGAAAAATGAACTTGGTAATAGATCTCCACCTGAACTGACCTGGAACACTGAATGATTTTTAATTTTTTGTAGTTTAAGCAGAGTACTATATCCATTAAAATGGGAATTAATGATTAAGACCCATGTTCACCGCAGACAGCAGCGCCATCTAAAGTCAAGAAAGAAATTATTTGAAAAGAAATCGCGGAGCGAATCATGAAAACCCACTCCCCTGCGTTGTGGGAAAGTCAAAACAGTATCAATAATCATTAGTCACCCATTTCAAACGCATTCTCTGCCTTCCATAGAACTTCAGCCCTATTTTAAAATTTCCTTCCGCGCAAGGAGCAACGAGCGTAAAACCTAATTTGATCTCGTTACGTGGTTGTGATTGTGCCTTTTGAATCTGGAAATTATGTTTTGAATTCAATCAACGTGTGTGTCATTAGATGTAATTTACGACTCCTACAATTGTTGTCACCATCACCATCACCATAGCCATCAGCGTCATCGTTATCGTCCTCGTCGTCGCGTCGTCAGTTTGGCCATCAACATCATCACCGCAGCAGCACATCGTAATAAATGGACGACATTATCCTGCTGTGGAGATTCAACCCCAATAGCGCTTAATCTAAGGCATATTTTAAAATTTCGCCTCGTACGCATGCAGGCGATGCGTGCTGTCAGAGGTCACGTGCCAATTTCCCAATTTCACAAATTTAACAATCGTCTCGTCCTTTGAAATAGTAGCACATCAGCAACAAAGGTTGATCCGAAAATTACTCGGAAAATTCAAATTCTCCCATAGTGATGATGGCGACAGAGGCAGCCAAAGCATTTTGACTCAGTTTTCAATTTAACACATATTGTTCTTTTGGCAGCTTTATTTGCGTTTCCTTTCGTCTATGAATAGCGATTGGAGAGCAAAAAGAACTCATCAATTGGCTTCAAAGGAAAGGCTTGAATAAATTTTCCACTTGTACTGGCTCACAACCCTTTTTGTCCCATTAGTTGATATTTGAACATTCAAATAGATACACTTTGTCCTGCGATTCTTCTTCGGGGAGCTTATTTGAATTTCAGCAAAGCTTTCTTTTATAGGGCGTGTCAATTGTTTACTTCTGTAAAGAAGTATATACTCGTAGTTCCGTGTATTGTTCCGTTTCTTTGAACTTTAGAAACGTTCCATGTAAACCGCACATTATTCTAAGGGTTGGCAATGTATTGACTTTAAAGGAAATGTAAGCAACTTCTGAAAACTGTCTAAAAAGCATTTTATAATGCAAAATAGTGATATATATGTACATATGTAGAAAATGTAAATACTTTTGACATGATTTTGAAATTAAATTTTCTTTGCATAGTGATTATGCCACATGAATGAAAGACGGAGTTTAGTGTGTCGCTATATTTTATATGAATTTTTTCTTTGGGAGATTGTGTTTAGATGTTATTACGTAGAGGACCTTGGTTAGTGTGAATTTTAACCAGCAATCCTTTGTTGCGACTTCGTAAGTCAACTTCTACAGATTGTCTCGAATTACTGCGTTGTTTCACTGTTGGTGACACCACTCAGTGTCACCTAGTCATCTCTGACCATATGCATATTTGAATGCCTAGTCTGTCAATGCATGAAATATCATTTTCCTTCTCTCAAGTTTATCGCACCGATCTAGAAGGTCTGACACAATGTGAAAATTCGGACTTTTCTGGCATAAAACAGTTAACGAGTGTTAGTCAAATTTTTGCCAAAATGTTAGGCGTTCACATAAAATACCTCAGAAGATATGCGATGTTATGATGCGTTGAGATAGGTCATCGTTTATGTTAATTGGTTCATTTTTTTTTTTTTTTTTTTTTTTTTATAATTTACCCGCACTCAAGGGGTTATGAATACCCTTTCACATGTTTTCACATGGTGCGGGCGTTGGAAAGATAGACAGAGAGAGAAAGAGATTGGTGTAGTGGTTTGAAACTCAGCTGTATTAGGTTTCACATTAGCTCCAGGGGTGGTGTCCAGAATAACTGGGGAGATTTGTTGCTGTCATGTATTTTTTGCCTTCGCTTATGATTCACAGTATTTTTTCCCGATCCACCTGATGTCATGAGCATATCAATTATCAACAGAGCGATCAATTTCTCCAGCCATATGACAAACCTACTGCCAGTGTTATGCCTTCGCAGTAGTGTTGTCACAAACTTTCGCAATTGATCGGACTGCCTCTTATCATATAATACTTGCTGACATCAGGGATTGAACTGTGAACCATCAGCTCGACAAACGATGACGCTACCACTACACCATTGCCACCCCTAATGTCAGCGGTTTGCACTCTGTCTGTCAGCGGTTTGTTGGTTGTCTATAGATGTAGTCAGCACCGACTAGAATTCTTTTGCAGAAGTTTCTTCTTTATCCAGGCAGGCTTTGGTTTGGGTTTTGTAGCCCTGGCATGTTTTTTTCCCTTTTGTACGATTTTGGACCTCATCTATTCGCCCGAGCGCATTTTTTGATAGGTTATTCCCTTTCGGAGCAGAGTGTGTCTAGTCCTCCGCTTTTCTGCCTGTCGATCCGGCTCCTCCCACAGCACTTTTTGTATGGTGATGTCTGCTTTACAGCGATTATGGGCCTCCTCTTATTGTTCGACTGCACGCAGCCGTTTAATCATCAGCTGTTTTCATGTGTATATCCAGAGCTTCATCCGCAATATGACTCACCCAAAGATTTTATATTTCTGGGCTTTAACTATGTCGAAGTAGTTCAACTTTTCCGGAGCAGGATCGTTGATTACAATTTTTACATTAACATAAGAAAAAAGTGCCGTCTATTCTCTCGTTTGATGCCACCAACGGCCCGATGTTAGACTGGATCAGCGGGGATGTACATATGTACGTATGATAGTCAACCACAAATATTTACAACTAAAATAAATACCTTGTGAGCCTACACCTTGCATACAGGGTGAACCTGAGTTTCCTTAATTAGTTTTATTACTGTATAACAAGAATAAGGCTCAGAAGAGTTCGATGATTGATATACATATGTATATGTATGTATGTATGAACATACATAACTTAAAGTCTTTAAACGTACATACATATGTACGTTTGGCTCGTAAGTTGTAGTTTGTTAAAACTTTTCAGTTTTAGGGGATAGGTTTGTCAAAAATTTCCCACTTTCAGCTCTTTCATTCGGACTTCATGCTTTCGTGCGGCAAAGGTTAGGACTGATTGAATAACGTAGCGCCAATTCGGGACAAAGATCAAAGAAACCGCAACGTCATTTCCTCGCCGTTCAAGACAAATATAAAAAACAAATTTTGCCTTCATAAAAAGTAAGACTTCCAGATACGGATTTGTTGTGTTGTCGGTGTGATATGGATACAAGTGAAGCAAAAGTCAGCAACGCGACGCGACGGCCGCAGAGATGTGAAAACATTTTAATGCGCATAAACGTCTACTCCCCTCCGGTGTTCCAAAAAGCAATGAATACCTGTTTTACTCTCTCGCAAACCTATCCCTTCTAAGGTGTCTCTTCCATTTATTCTTATTTTTATTCAGCCGACACGGAAAATTAAAAATTTTATCCGCATAATTTTTGAATTATTTTCGCTCGCCGCCACCCCCTTGGTCCCAAACACAATAATGCTTTGGGCATACTACCCGATTAGATGCTTATGCATTTTTCAATTATTTATCTCCACAATGGGCGGCTTGAAAAAAATTGTTGCAAAGTCATGTTGCTATGTACTGTACTGCTGCAAGTCTAAGAGTATGCTGGCTTTATTCTGGGCGCGGAGTGACAAGACAAGCAGTCGTGGAGAGGTGGGTACTATATGTGAGACAACGACCACGACGAGGACGACGATGACGACGACGGCAAGTTGGCTAAAAACGATTTATCGATTTGAGGCGGAACTGTGGGCTATACAAAAAACTATACTATCCGTATGCGCGCTCTTATCACATTTTCTCTCATCTCTGCTGCATACGATATGGACATTGACTAACCGTACTGACACAATACCAGAGCCAACAACTTACACTTTACATTTGAAAGCATACAAGTGCTTCCTCTCTGTGTACCGTCATTTCTCGAACGAATGTACATTTCGTCTAAACTGCTAACTTACAACTGAATCAGCTTTATTTATCACAATTTAAATTAATTACGTTTAACATGAACAAACGTCCAAACAACCACTTTATTTCCACCCACAATTGTCAACGAAACTCAAATTTATGAGCTTTTTTTTTCTTTTTCGAAACGTTGACATTTATCCCTAAAAACTCAGATTTTCAAATCGGTTTACAAAGCATCAGCAATATTACCTGGTCAAAAATAATGCGTATCGCACCGAAAAGGGGAAAAAAGACATTTCATTAAAATGAACTCCAAAGGGGCGGACCTCGGGCTTACCATGAATGGGGTTGAAAACAGAAATGATATTTCTTTTTGGGTTTATTTGTATTGTATAGCTTATTTCCAATAATATGGTAACAATTTAATGTGAATAATATGGGGCGCATAAAGTAGTCATTTATAATCGGTGTAGCGGTGAATTTAAACTAGCACATAGTATTTCAGTCGTTTAAGGTTTTTTAGGAGAATTTAAACGATTTTTATCCGATTAAATACGGATATTTTCGAAGAACAAAATTAGTGTCTGTATGGGGTAACACAACGTTTCTACTAATGGTTTTGTCCCCTAAGGAGAACATCAAATTTATTTTGAATTTTGGCGATTCGTAGAATATGCGTATGTATGTAGGCGCAAAGTAGATAATCTTATTTTTTGAAGGACATACATAAATAAGAACTATGCCGAAGAGAGTGCTATATTTGGGTCCTGTGATAGCAAATTTAGCCACTTTGCCTTCTTGCACAAAGCAACCGAAAGGCTTAATGACATTTCGTCGACTTTCGTCGGCGTGGCAAATGGAGGTTTACATCAAAATGCTTTGCGAACGTATAGTGCCCTATTGTCAAATACAAACACTTGGCGCAACAGATCGTATGTGGTCCAGGTCCTAGCTTCTCGCAACCATATGAGCGTGTTATATTTTTTTCACATAAATGAAAGCGACCTACATACACTTGAGAGCCATATCCGAAATGCTCTTTTTTTATAAGCTTTCTGATGATGATTTATTAGACATTCATTCGCGATATGTGGTACTGTGAAAAACCATGGCGCCCTATTGTGAGGTTTCTTAATTAGAGGCAACTAGAAAGACTATCATTTCGCAGCGATTTTCCGGAGTTTGAACGCTCTATCGGGCTGCTTCTTGAGGAGGCATGACACTCTTCATTATAGGAATAGTTAAGTGCAATCCAACCTTCTATAGAAACTCTGACAGAGGGCGCAAAGGGGCCCAATGTAAGTCCAGGTCCTCTTTAGTCTATCTGTCTTAAGAATCATGCCACTCACCATTATATTCAAATTTAATTCACTGAAAATCATCACTAAAGGTGAGTCAACATTGGTTCAGGTCAATGGAAACTCTAACCGATGTTGTAGTACGACCTAAGGTTTAGGTTTTAAAAGTCTATCGAAAGACAGCTATAAAAACTTTACTTTTAACAGGCGTTCGGGAGGATTCGTTCAGTTTTTCTGCTTTTCGAAGAGTCATGCCCCGAACCATAGCTTTCAAAACGAATTCAACTGCAATGAAAACCCTGGCCGAGGACGCAAGACGACCCAAGGTATGTTCAGGTCCTGAGAAGTCGTCATCTGAGGCTTGTTTAATATGCTCATCGGGAATCTCGTTTCCCGGAATCTAAATACGAATCCATATATTTGCCCGACGAAAAGTATTGCCTAATTCTAGCGTTAACGGGGTTCCGATCTATGAGAAGTGTCCGTAGGTCTTAGTAGGCACTGACTTCTATTTTATTTTCGAATAAGACAGTTTAAGAGTTAACCGCTTTTCACCATCTCCAAGTTAAAATTCACGTACTTTATTCTATCTCATTCGGGAATTTTCGAATTTTGCAAGATAGGCGATACCTGTGTGATACAAGCGTGTAATAAATCCAGCTTGAATCAATAAGTATTCCATTTCAGTATTTTAAAATTAGAACTCAAATAGTGAAGTCCTTTTTCAATTTATAAAGTACTTTGGAATTTGTGTTCGAACCTGCATCATGATGTAGTTTATACCCAGTGCTGCCGCTGGAGAAAAAAGAATAAATCTTTCATGGATATAAATTTTGAGGAAAATTTATTTCCGTACTAAAAAATAAACCTTCGTTAAGGAAATTTTTAACCAAAAACATTCAAAGTTGCTCACGCCATTTTTAAGAAAATCGAATATCGAATCGAATAGAATCGAATGTCAATATTCGTTGAATTTTGAGTGAGGCAAATAATTTCCTAGGCATATTCAAACGTGTTGTTTGAAAAATTCGACATTTTCATTTATGCTGTGTTTTGGAAAACATTAATTACGTTACATCAGTACTTTTATTTTGTTTGCAATGTTCACTTCTTTTGCTGTGTCAGGTTTTTCTTGAAGTGGGTTGTGCGATCGTTAAAAGAAAAAGCGACGTCCATCGATTATCACGCAAGTGTGACAGCGCGAAATCTGCAGAAAACCAGGCACTTGGATGTGTAATTTTATTATCCATGGGTACATGTACATGTATGTATGTACCTGACTGGAATCTTATCGAAAAGCGAAAATTTCCGAATCATGAACTCACCTATGAGAGTTGAGTAACAAGTTTTGCCTATCCTATGCAAGCTCTGTGCAGCAGCTTTTGTTGTATGCCGCACATCTGATATAGGTTCGGTAAAAATTAATTGTACGATGATTGGAATTTTTAATTAACTCCACGGATGAATAAAAACAAAACGAAACAAGAAGAAATATCCAACCACACATGCGTGTCTTGTACAGCGTTAAATTGCAGGCCCACGAATAATGCTTAACCAACTTGAGCAAATCTAAGTATAAACGACAACCTGTGTGTGTAGCTTAAGAAATTGATTGTTTTTTTTTTTTACTGCGGATAAAGGTAATTTTTTTGCACCTTATACGTGTTGTTTTTTTTATGCTTAAATTCAAGAAGAAGTGGTGAGTGGCACATATTTTCAGCAGCCGTAATTTTGACGTGTTTAAATAAAAAACTAAAAAAAAAAAACTGTTGCAGAAATTTTTAGAACCTGCAATGTACATTAGAAAGGTGTGGCGTCCCCAAAAACTCACCTGCAAATGTAGTTTTCAATTTACAATTTGTATATTTGCTACGTGGTCTGTGTACGTCGAGCATGGGGCTAAAAATGTTCCCTTTCTAATAATCAAATAAATTCCAATGAAACTTCCACAACAAATGGTTAAAATCTGATTTTACAGTCTTAAAAGAAATACGACAGAGGACACTGAAAACAGTCTCAGTGACTTCACGGCCGACTGTCCATAGTCATCATTATTGCGTTTTACTGGTTAGCTAATATTCAATCAGCTTGATGACTCTCCAACCGAACCAAGACACTGCTGGATGCCAAAAATTTTAAGAAAAGACAAAAAAGGATTTGAGTGAAAAAAAATAGCAGTATAGAAGTAATCCTTCAGATGACACCGATTACAAATTCGTAATAGAATCTTAGTAGTTGATAAGAATTACACTAATATGCAATTTTAAATCATAAAAACTGTTGAAGCTGTTATGCAGCAGATAACTTAGTCAACAATATGCCAGGACATTATTCATGTGATCTTACATATGTAAGGCTGACAGATAACATCGAAAAGTCTGAGAGTTTCTAATTTGTGCAGGAGGATGATTCAATAACCACTTTGAGTTCTGGTGTGTATGGTGTCATATCAGGCGCATTCAGGGTAATAACAAACTCTTAGGATTAAATCGCCACATACAGTGACCTTAAATTCGTGATATAATACATAAAGCTCGAGGAAAGAATGGTCAAAATTAGATTTCTTTCCACGCGAACAAGTTCAAAAGGCTGGATTTTCCTTGGATTTATAGTTGTGGAAACCACATAACAGACAAACGTACTACCTTTACTGCAAAAATTACTGTTGTTTAAGTTCTGTTTTTTTTTAACACTGATGACACTATCAATACTGTGAAGTAAAAGAAAAGGGGGTGGCAATGGTGTAGTGGTAGCGTCATCGTTTGTCGAGCTGATGGTTCACAGTTCAATCCCTGATGTCAGCAAGCATTATATGATAAGAGGCAGTCGAATCAATTGCGAAAGCTTATGAGAAGGCATAAAAATAAATGACAACAAACAAATCTCCCCAGTTATTCTGGACACCACCCCTGGAGTTAATGTGAAACCTAATAACACCTGAGTTTCAAACCACTACACCAATCTCTTTCTCTCCCTCTATCTTTCCAACGCCCGCACCGTGTGAAAACATGTAAAAGGGTATTCATAACCCCTTGAGTGCGTGCAAATTATATAAAAAAAAAAAAAAAAGAAACTGGTTCAACAATAGTGAAATTTAATTTCAATCCATTCTACATTCCAAGATTTGGATGTCCCTGTAATCAGAGGGCTCTAAGAAAATGCTATGTTTTGCCTCTTTTATAATAGTGGTAACATCTTCTAAGGAGGTAAGAGAAGTGGTCGGATGATGGTCAATGGAGTCTGCCATGCCTGATTAAATAACTAAAAACGTGAGCAAGACGGTTATCGAGCTTTTGTTCCTGAACCAACTTAATCTTATATGGTTGGACGGCCAAACTTTTGCTCATAATTTCCCAGGTTGAAGCCAGAGAAATATTCAGTTTTCGAGACCCCAAGTAATCAGGAGGCTTGGATTCAAGATACCACTAATTATTGCTTTAAAATTAAAAAAATAATGCGAACAATTTTAGCTTCAACTAATTTAGTGACTTCACGTAAGCCCACTGGAAATAGTCGAGAGGTGTCAAATCGCATGATCTTGGAGACTTATTGACAAGTCGATTTTTCGAAATCAACTTTTTGACAAATTCTGATTAAATTGAGTCGATAGTTTTGACCGCTGTGTGGAATGTAGCACAATCCTTTTGGGAACACATCGCATCAGGACAATGCTATTCATATTTTGAAATATTTACTGACCGTGGTCCGGTATCGATCCCCATGGACAGTGACGCAAGGTCCGGGCTAACTTTTGAAGAAATTAAGTCCGATGATGCCACCACCGTAGATAACATGGCAAGCAGTACATTTGTCTGGACCTAATGGGGTCTGTAGGATTTTTTTTGGATTGATATCACTCCATATGTAACAATTTTGCCTATTAACAAACCCGCTTAGTCAAAAGTGACAGAATAAAGGGTCAGCTTACAACAGCTCTAGACTCCAATCAGCGAAAGAACGAGTCAAGTGGTGTTCTAGTGGTTTGGTCTAATGGTTTGAATTCGTGCAACAATTGGATTATAAGGGCTTAGGCCAAGTGGGTGGACAATGGATTTTCTTACTGATTTTCTTTTACAGCGGCGATATTCGCTTTGTGGTGCTGGTGTTGGTGTTATTGCATCATTAAGAGGGTATGTAATTCGAAATCTATCCACTATTTCTGAAAGTTTGATTTCGAGAATCCGACAACTGATTTTCAAAAGGATTTCAATAATTCAGTAGCATTCGTCAAGCGTGAGTCTACTCATGATGATTTACTAGTTAGAAATACAGACGGGTTTACATTCATCCCTACTGGAAATTTTATCGAAGCAAAAAAAAAAAAACTTTATTTATAATGCTTCTGCATTTTTCGATAACGAATTTACAATTAATATCATTTTATATTTTTTTTCGACCACCTACTTCCGTCAGATGTGCGTGCACCTTGCAAAGATACCAATCTTCTCTCTGAAATCAAGAGTAACATGATTCGAAAATTTTGTATTAAACAATGCACAACAATGATACAACGTTTCGGTTTTCCAAATACAGAAAATGAACCAAATACTACACAAAACAAAAAAAGAGAAACTCAAATTTCGATCGAAAGGAAAAATAATCGACAGGATATGTCAAGGATATCCTCCAAAGTTTCAAATAACTCCAAACGACACAAACAGCGGAAAAAGAAAGCAATCCATATACCACCAAACAACAGCGTGACACATCGCAAATGCTCCTTCCCATATATCAGCGCACAGCGAACAATCAGTTCAAAAAGGATACTCTGACAAAGGATGTTGTTGTTATCTTTTTTTTTTACCCACTTTCATTGTACACTAGAGTGGTAGTCCTTCAATGATGTGAACAGTAGTTAATAAAAATTCAACAGCTCTCATCTGAATAGCCATCGTCATGATGTTGTTTGGCCTATTATGTATGGTAAATAATTCGAGTTTTTTTTGCCGATATTTTTTTTTTATTACAGAATGAGTGTCATTCATGAAAAGCTTATGTTGATCCTTTGCACTTTTTAAGGGTCCGCGTTTGTTATTTATTGCAGAGTCGGAAGGATGCAAAGTATTCGAAATGGCTTATTGATAATTTATTAATGGCTGTTATGCGGGGTTTGTTTGTCAAAAGAGTTGACCGAGGAAACATTTTTTATTATTTGTTTGAGAATTGTTTTTCAGATGCAACAGTTGCCTCCATTATTCCCAAGTTCAAAAGATATTTCAACTTTTTAAAGCAATTGATTTGGTTTCAAAAATTGGCGTAACAAGCATTTGGATATGATTGGATGTAGAAGACGTAATTCACTGATATGAACTGCCTCTTAACATACAAATTTAGAAGTTTCTATTATGCCGGAATACAAATACAAGGAGACTATTTTAGTTGAGCATTCGCCATCCATTGCATAGCGGCGGCGTTTAAGCATTCACGGGAGAAGTCAATCAATACATTCAACCTTGATAGGTTAATTGAAGGTAAGAAGCGAACAAAAGTTACCTACAGTCTTTTTCCATTCGCATTGGAGTAGCCAACAGCAGACAGTCAGTCAGTCAGGGAAGAACACACTAATGCCTGGTTGCCAAAGGGATTGCGGCGCTTAGAAGTGCTCAAGTAAATTACGGCTTTTAAGCGCAATTCTAGCTTCGTCACGTTCTCCTTATGTTATTCCCCAGGAGTCTGCTTCTTGGGCTGTGCGACGAGCATGCTACAAATGCACTTTTGATCAGGTTGTCAATTAGTTGCAGACAGAAGTCAGTCAAAAGTCAAGTGCTGACGTATGAACTACATAATGTAGTTCAATGATCGCTTGAAATATGGAGAAAGATCTGCTTTGCAGTTGTATTTGTTTATTAATATGCTTAATAAGTACCTAGAAGAATGATTGAGAGATACATACTCGTACATATGTACATATTTGCATATTTTTTTGATTATTATTGGTGAGGCAATCCAACATTTTCTCTGCATTCTGTAACTTGCGGAGGTCATAGGCAGTTTTTCTCTGTTATTGCGTATGATCTTGTTTGTTTACGTCAAATATTTTAGTTTTTATTTTAATTCGTAACTTAAAGTAACTAAATAATTCGTTATATGTATAAGTAGTCTTGATGGGTGATTAGCTGAGACGGGGGGGTTGTAGATGATTTTGAGCGGCAGGAACTTGACTTTTCTGAGAAGATACCAACGACTGAGAGCACAGAGCTAATGAATTTGAAATAAAGTGTCAGGAAGAATGGTTTAGAACCTGCTTTTCGTTGGATTCGTATTGCCGTCGATACTTTCAATATGTGGCTTTTTGTCTAATACTCCTATCTACATACCTTTGTGACTATCATTCTTCCACTTCGTCTATTGAGCTGCGACACACTCTAAGCTTTTGGTCGCTCAAATTTGCTTAATGAGTTCTCCGGACTTCTAATGATATTTTTCATATATTTGCCGATGGGGATCAGCAAGTTCATAATTTTGAACCCCAGCTAGCGTCTCGGTATCATTAGGTCAAATTCTATAAAACAAGACTCGTAGAATACGTTTAGTGCGAGGGCATCAAAACATGTGTGTAGGTATCAAAGCTACCTCATCTAAAGTGAAAGATTGCTTTTATAGTACTATCAAGAGAGGTTGGGTGTAGAAATGCATTAACAAGTCAGAGCACAACGTGTTAGAGAAAGTGATTTTATCGCCGTGTAGATCGACGGGACCCTTACATTGTCAGCAAACTGACAGCGGCTTCAACTCTATAAGTCTCAACCAAAGAAGTTTGTTATCTCGATCGAATGCTAAATATTGAAGACACAGATTGCGATGCCTTTGAGCAGTGGTTAAATCAAACTAAACAGCTTTACCTTTCAGGTAAAGGAAACAACCTTGGTCATGTAAGATTTGACCGAAGTTATATTTCCTTCAAGTCAACGTCGATGGGCAGACTATATACCAAGGTTTTCAGTCGTAGTTTCTAAACCCAGCCGTAAAGCAGACACAGACGATTAAATTATATTGGAAGTTCCTTAAATTCAGAAAAGTGGGTATTGTTTCGGAAAGCCCCTCCAACCATAAATTTTTGGCATCTGCCCTAGAGTCGGGATGAATGTAGACAGCAGAAGAAAGATAGGCAATTCGTTTTACCATTCTGACTCATTAGATGGCGGGTCATCCGCTTATTGGCAATTGGCAAATGTCCATGGCTTTGCACAAATGTTTAGTATGTACATAGGGGAGTTGCATTGATTCCTTTTCGATCTTCGTTTCTTCAGATCCGCAGACAACTAAACACACAACTAATAACCTTAATATCGATGGGTTTAAGCCGTTTTCTTAGATTTTTCTTAGGTAAGCAGTTTAAAGGCTCTTCAAGTTCGTGGATAGAGCAAGTGATTCTAATGGCAATACCTAGGTCTATTCAACAACCTAGATCTTCTAGGTCTAAAACAAGTGCTAAAGTAAAGAAAAATGACCTCCTCTTAACAACTGAAGTCATCGCTAGTGCATCATCGCCATGTTCTCTGGGTGATGGTGGAACGTCTGCAATTGACTTACCTATACCAGCCGCCACTCCTCTGGTAAGTCCTCAACCTACTCATCAACATTTGGAGAATATACCCATTACCACTCCAATTTCACCGTTGTCTGCTGTGGATACTAATCATCAACTTTCTTCATCTGCCACTTTAGTAGTAGTAAAAAGACCTCCCCGGAAGTCTATTTTTATTTCGAGGTTGTCTTCGGCTACTACTGAGGTAGACATAATAAATTACATTAAAACTAAAATTAACCTGCCTGGACCGCTCATCAAATGTGTCAAGTACATTTTTAAGGAGCCTCGAGAAATCAGCTCATTTAAGCTATTTACACCTGATGTCTATTTTAATCTTCTTTTGTCCAATGATTTTTGGCCTGATGGGACTTTAATACACGAATTTGTTCCTCGGGCCAGAAACACACAATCGTTGATGACACCTGTACCAGTTACACCCTCGTCGCATCCAAAAAACGATTGAGTACTCGTCAATCACAAACTTCTTCACTTCAATCCATCCCTTGCTCCCCCCCGAAAACCTTTCACTTGTACTACCAAAATTCTGGCGGACTTCGTACTAAAATGGAACAAGTGCTCCTTTTTTCTTCATCGGCTCAGTATGATATTATCGTTCTCACTGAGACTTGGCTGAAACCGAATCATCAAAGTGCTGAAATGTTTAATTCTCAACAATACGCTGTCTTCCGCAAAGATCGCTGTTATGAAATGTTGGAATGTGAAAGGGGCGGTGGAGTGTTGGTTGCCGTACTTTCTTCATTGCCATGTACTCAAGTCTGTATACCTTCATCAGCTGCTGCATTAGATATTGATCAATTAATACTTAATGTAAAATTCAATGGTGCATTTGAAGTTTATTTAGTTGTTAGTTATATTCCACCAAGAAGTTCTTATCAACTATATAAGGCACATATTGAAAATATTTCTTCTATCCTTAATACTTTAACTGATAATCAGCACATTATTTTGATTGGTGATTTTAACTTACCTAATATTAAATGGATTTATGATTCAGATGAATCTCGGCTAGTGCCCTATAATGTAAACCTAGACTATGAATATGAAGTTGTTGATACTCTTGCTCAATTCGATCTTATTCAACTTAACCATTTTAATAATGATTTTAATAATGTACTTGATCTTGCCTTCGTTGATCCTGAATTGAGCGTTAATATCAGCAACTCCATGTTTCCTCTTTTTCCTAATTCGATCTTTCATGTTTCTTTTAGTTTGCATTTCGAATTTTATCAGTGTTTCAGGCCGGCAGTTCCCGGTTCCAGTTTTAAATATAATTTTTCTAAAGCTAATTTTAAAAATATTGCGTCATATCTTAATAATGTTGATTGGCCATTAGTGTTAAATAATGAAAATTTACTTGACTCTTATAATTCATTTACTGAGATTGTAAAGGTGGCAATTGATATGTATACTCCTAAGGTAAAATCAGTTACTAGCTTTAAACCAATTTGGTATAACAAAAGACTTATAAATTTAAACAATAGGAAAAACAAAATATACAAGCAACTTCGCAAAACAAATTACGACGCGGATCTTTATAAACAATATCGGCTGCTCCAAAAACAGTTTGAAGTTTTAAATAAATTTCTATACAAAAGATATATTTCTTCCGTTGAGTCCAACCTTAAAGTCAATAGTAAGAGTTTCTGGACCTTCATCAATACTAAAAAACAATCTAATGGCATACCTAACTGCATGCACCATGAAGGTGTTACATCAACTGATCTCTCAACTATATGTAATCTGTTTGCAAAACATTTTCAATCTGTGTACACCAACAGACCGTTTGCTGTTTCAAATCCTGTTAATCCAATGATCTCATCCAATTGTATTAACATTGGTAGTTTGACTTTGTCAATGTCTGAAATAGAAATGGCACTATCAAATTTGAAATCTGATAACCGTCCTGGCGTTGACGGCATCCCCCCTATTATTTTACAAATGTGTGCTCATGCATTTGCTTTTCCACTCTATTTGATTTTCAATCGTTCTTTGGAACATGGTGATTTTCTCAACATATGGAAAAGATCTTTTATATTGCCTATTCATAAATCTGGATCTAGGCAAGAAATATCTAATTATCGTCCTATCTGTAAAATCTCAACCATTCCCAAACTGTTTGAGAAATTAGTTTGTGACAAACTTTCTCCCATTCTTAAAGGAGTTATTTCGCCATACCAACATGGCTTTGTTTCTGGTAGGTCTACTTGCACTAACTTATCAATTTTTTGCAATTACGTTTTAAATGGTCTTGAGAAAGGTTTGCAATATGATGTCATTTACACGGACTTTTCTAAGGCATTCGATAGAGTTAACCACGATATCCTTCTTATAAAATTAGAGAGTATTGGACTTCATTCTAACTTGCTAAAATGGATCAACTCCTACTTAAGAGACCGTATCCAGTATGTTCGCATCAATGACATACTTTCCCGACCAGTGCATGCATATTCTGGTGTTCCACAGGGTAGTCATCTTGGCCCATTGCTCTTTCTTTTATTCATCAACGACATTCCTGATATCATTTTAAATTCACATTGTCTAATGTACGCCGATGACTTAAAAATATTTCGCTGTATTAAGTCTGAGCAAGATTGCTTTCAGCTACAGGAGGATCTTGAAAGATTATCAATCTGGTGCAGTAGCAACTTTTTATATTTAAATGTCTCGAAATGCCAAAGTCTGAGTTACTATCGCAACTCCTATTCTATCCAATACATTTACAGGATAAACAATATTCCACTTGCAGCCATATCTTCTAAAAAAGACCTCGGTATAATTTTTGACCATAAACTTAACTTTTTGAATCACATAGACTTCTTAATTGCAAAAGGTAACTCAATGTTAGGCTTTGTTTTACGCAACTCGAAAGACTTTTCCAACCCTCATACGCTAAAATGCCTCTTTTTTGCGTTTGTAAGATCTACGCTTGAGTACTGCTGTATTGTCTGGAATCCCTTTTATGAGATTCACTCTGTTAGAATTGAGAAGATCCAAAAACGATTTACGAGAGTTGTTATGCGGAGGCTCCGTTGGAACATAAATATGCCTTCGTATGAAACTAGATTGAAGCTGTTTGGAATGACGCCTCTTTATTTTCGAAGAAAATATTTCTCTATTATGTTTATTCGTGATTTGATTAATTATCATATCGATTGCCCCTATCTCTTGTCCCTAGTTCAGTTCTATGTTCCTACACGAGTTCTAAGAAATCATGTTTTATTTCATGTCCCTTTTCACAGATTTAATTATGCTTTTAATGAGCCTTTATCTAGATGTTTAAGAGAAGCAAACACTGTATGCAATTTAATTGAATTCGATATTAATAGAAATAAATTTAAACATATATTAACTCTAGCTCTAAATAATCTTGGTGGAACTGTATAGTATCTTTCTTTATATTAAGTAATCTCTTGAGTGCAACTTCAATGTAACTCTGTTTGATGAAAATAAAATAAAAAAAATAAAATAAATAAAATATTTATCACGCAAAGCTAGTATGTATCTATAATATTTCCTACGTACCTGTGCTTCATTCATCCAAATACTCTTTAGCCGAAGAAGCTAAGCAAAATAACTGAAACCATTCTCCTCGATTATCACTCACAATCTTGTTACGAAAGACAAATAATTGTCTCACAGAGGCGTTTCGTTTTGATTATAACTTCCCCATTAACACGTCTTGGCCTTGGAACACAGGGAGCATATTAGAAAATCCTTATTTATTCCCTGGAGAATGGGCCAACCCCTAGAAATCATTCCGTGGCTTAACGCACACTCTCGGATATTGATTTCACGGCGCATAAGCTAGAAATTTTCCTGCTACGAGTATTTGTGTGTTTTTTCTTTATTCAGCCTGGTCACGGCTGATTGAGATTGAGAGATGTGCTTCACATGGCCACTGGGAAAATGTGAAATTTTGGTCAATTCCCGTTGAAAGCAGCAAGCGTGGGCGTTTGAGTGCACTAGGCGCACCGTACCTGATACCCGATCTTAACTATGACCACATATGTCAGTGGGTTTCATTCTTTCTTTTCTATTCCAATGTAACATCATAATATTCATATTCTCTTTCTTTGAAATACACAAACACTACTACATACAGCGCCCCAGAGAGTCGTTTGTAGATTTTCTGACCTTTCCGCATTTGGGACCGAATCGGCTGCTCTTAGAAGAAGATAACTTCTGCGGAACGATATGCGGCACGAGATCGGAACATAGATGTTATTCGGCCTCTGCCATATGTCGGTGTAAATTTCAATTGCCGATGGCATCCAAAACATGAGTCCACGCCTCCTAGTCACGCCGCCTAGTTAAGTCATCATAATCAACCACATGATCGCAGAACATCGGTTCTATTTGTTTTTTGGTCAACCGAGTTTTCAGGAAATTTTTTGGTTACTCGGTTACGGAAAATCTGCTGCATTTAAGAAAATTTATCGATACCTACGAGTAGGAACAATTCCGTGTAATTTTGTGTACACTCTTTCGGTGACGGAACTCAAATTTTAATGTCACGGTGAGGACACAATCGATAACCTTATCCTCCATTTGTGGAAAAGGAAATTAATTTATTAAACAAAAGAGGAGAGAAAAAAACATTGTCACTCAAACAGAGAATTAAGGCAAACATATTTATTTACAAATGAATTGTCGCCGTTAGTGTCTGAAATAGTTTTCTGTTTTTTTTTTCGTCATTATCGAGGACAACAGAAAAGAAAAAAAAACTATTTGATGTCCCGAAAACGTGTCCCAGAATGCCACAGAATGACTTTTTGTTTCCTTTTTGTACATTGGATAGTCGAGCGCTAGGTTAACTACCGCTTGCTAACGCACGTAAATAAAACATTATCAAATTCACTCAGTGTCGGACTGTCGGCCACCCCGGCATAGTCCGCAATCAATTTACACGTTGCGGGCTTGGGGTTGGTTTAATGTAAGTAAATGCCACTGAGACGCATTACAGCGAGTGCCATTGTCACACGAGCGCTAAACAAGAAATCCACGCATTGTTAATTTGTCATTGTAGTAGCCATGGTTCATGTTTAGGACGGCTAAGTGGCTGTCTTTCTGTCCATAAAAATGATTGCTGTTTTGCGCCTCAACCCATAATGCAGTCATTATTTTCGTATTAACAAGGTGTGGAAGGAAATTCTCCATGGCAGAGTTCACTTTTAATGAAGATAATGGATTTAACTATGCGGCCCAATTTGGTGCACCACATATCGACCTCACCGAAAACAAGCAATTGGCTTGATTGTCATTACGTTTAGATGATTAAATTCAAACAAAGTATCGTTTCGTATTAATTAGGTGAAAAAGAGTAGAAAAAAACAGAGAATGCCTTTAAGAATCCGAAATATTCAACGAATTTATTTTTGTTGGCTTGTTATGCGTCATCAAGGGGTCATGTGCTGTCTAAAATATAAACGAGACCAGCTTACAAACTGAACCATTCAGGAAGGTGAACATGGTGAGACTTAAAACAATTTTAATTTTAAGATTTGTAGTTATTCATTCAAGAGTTGTCGTGGCTTACTGCGCTGGCACTGGATTCTACTGGAACATGTAAGTTTTCCTTCACTTACACTGTCTATCCAGGCCCTTATGGAATGAAGTAGGGAGCCATATGATGATCTTCAGTGCTCAGTACTTCAAGATCCATCCCACTGGCAGGATGAGTTACACGGGGACAATTTTGAGGTCCTGTGTACAGCCATCTATTGACCTTCTGGTCGTGGTCGAAATTTGTTTTCAAATTCTAAATTTAAAAGTCAAAAAAGGCCTGTGTCTTCCGGAGGTTTTTTATGACGCAAGAATTATATCGAACACTTGGTCCAGCGTCCTGGTGAACACGATATATACACGGTCCACTATGGGGAAAAGTCTAAATTGCTGAAATTTTTTCTTTCAATCACGTTTGTTCAACGTGGTAATGAGTGATCAACTTACAAAAAGAACGTAGAGCTTAGGAAGAAGTTCGGATTTGCAAAGAAAAATCCATAAATTCTTTTTTTGAGATGGAACTTGATATCGATAACATCCAGCCCAAAGTCTTACATTATAATAATCGATAACAACTTTGGCAAACACCCATTACTTTCTATACTGAATAAAATTATCAAAACGCTAGACGACTATGGACAATTGAATTGTTTGCCTCATGCGCCTAGGCCACCTGAACGTAAATAATATCGTAGGCTACGCTACTAATTATTTGTTATTTTCTTTCTCAAAGGAGGAGTTAAGAATACTGACTTTAAGACCCACAGATCATTTACAAATACAAATATTTGATGCAACAGATTATACATATATGGTCCAGGACCTAGCTTATGACACCGTGTTCGTGTTCTGTGCTTTATATTTTTTTCAAAAGTAAAAATGGAGAACAAGCATATCCACTTATCAATCTAAAAAGCCGCATGATGTATCAAGGATAAGAGACAGTCCAAAGAAGTACTCCACAAGGAGGAATATTATCGCAGCTTCTATGGTTTCCAGTTATTCTCAAAGGTCTAGCCGCAATTTTACAAGTTGCTCTAAACAATTATCGGTGAGGACAAGCATAAACTCTAAGTGTAAATACCCCAAGACCCTTGCTCTTTCTATACCTGATACGAATTGATACGACTACCAGACCTGAACAGAGACTAATTCGGTTACGATAAATCGCATAAGTTGGGTTAGAGAGGGACCGACCAGTTGCATATCAGATACATGCCTCAATCTGGCATATGAAATAAATCTGAAAAGCGTTATAAAAACTTTTGCGAGCTCCAACAAACCCGCAGAAATCCTTGTTATAAAACCAGGTAATTCACAAAAATATAAGTTATGTCGTACTTTTAAAGGGGAAGTTAAAGCATGTTCAACGGATTGCTAATCCATTGCCTTAAAGGATGTGTACCATCCACTTGCACATTGCTTCATAAAACACGAGCATATACTCGTTTAAAGTGCGATTATCTACTTGACGACTTGACAAAGTTCTATCAATACGATAATAAACTCCTAGGATGTGCTTTGTACACAAGAAGCCAGCCAGTTGTTTCTTGATTTGTGTTAGAACTTTCCTAACTTCGTGGAGCGCTTCCATTAAATTGTTGGAACACTGTGTAATCTTGCCAAGTCATCGCTTCTGAACCACTGTGCTAGTAATTGGCCACGTGTTCCAAATAAAAGTTTCTAAAACCTATAGGTACACAAAAACTTGTCCGAATATTAAAAAATTCTGCGAACAACAAGGGTTGATAAAAAAAACGAAGATAAATTCTTGAAAGTCCCTCTACATCGCGAAGAAAAAGGCTGATTCTGTGAACTTGTTTTCAATCGTCTTGCTTTGCCATAATCTCCCAACTGTACACACGCAAATAAAACATGAAATGCAATTCAAAAAGGGGTTTCTTGCTACACACAGATAGCATCAATCGGAAAATTTATGTCTTTTGATTTGTATCGACGGATAATTACACGTTTTCAACCCAACCGATTTATAATTAATGTTGGACGATGTCTACCCATCGTTGAATGGGGCTTCTTTGCTGGAAATATGTAGAAACTATAGCTGAAGAAATGCTTCTCAATATACACAGATACTCGTACACACAACACGGAATGGGATCGTATTGCAGCCACATTTAATGCTGCTTTAAGTATGTGCACTTGGAGAAGTCAAGTTCCAGTTTGGAAATTGTTGTCCAATTTAAACCGATGCACCGAACGGCTGCCCTCACCCGGTTTAATCACAGAGCATAGGTACCACCACCACCACCAACACCACCCATGAAGTTGGTGCATGTGAAGTTGGGAGCTACCTAACTAACCGTAATAATGATGATTAACCCCGAAAAGAGATTAGCGAATACTTCCGTATGGGGCAGAAGACACAACGCACAATAGACATGAGCCAGCGGTAGCAAGGTTAGGATCCATCAGAACATTCTACTATTTGGCAAGAGTGTTCTCAGAGTCAATTATCAAATTACTGACTGAGTTTCACTGTAATTACCTCTGGACGAAGTCTGTGCGGTGGTGCGCTTCAGCAGCTGGGGCGTAGTTGAAACTAACTCGCTCAATAACTGCAGTGCTATGAAATCCACGTGCCCAGTTCAGATACTTCGCTCCTCTACCCAACGTTCTGAGTGGGTGAAGCTCTCAGTTTGCGGTGCAACGTGAGAAAAAGGTCGAACTTCCTGAACTTCGTGTGGACTAATATTGACTGTAAAGTATGAAATAATTAATGAGGCAGCAAACAGTTATTATTAAAGACCGTTCAATTGATTGGGGGGGCTAAATGAAAGCCCCTCTACGAACAGTAGCATTTGCTTCCTTTAGCCAAATATGCGGGAAACTGTTTTTCAGGTCATAGTCTGTTGGATTATATAGATTAGATATACTATCTATGTACAAGAATATATGTAACTCATAGTACAGTTGAACTATTTTGGAACAATAAAATCTTATTCGTTCGCTCCTAAATCCTTAAAGAACAGCTGAATGCAATGATAGGGAGCGTCTTTTGTTAATACCGTCACTATGCAATGAAATAATGTTCAGTACTTTAGCTCAAAGATGGCTAAGATGTACTCAAAAAACTCCACACTTCGTTAATGCCAAACTTAAACCTGACGAGCTAGTAGAAGAGCTGGCAACTGTCCTTTTTATGGGGCCAGAACCGTTTTATGGAATGGAAAGTAACGTCAAGAGCTTCGGAGGGAGTAATTGAAAACTGGTTTAGAAAATATAGTCTTACATAATTAACTGAATGTGTTCCCAAAGTTTGCAAGCCAGCTAATCCTTATGGAGACCTAAATAAACTAAGCAACTGACTCCACATTGGAATTTGATATTCGGTTTCGATTTAAGGGTGGTCTCGATTTGTTTTCTAGATCAGATTTGATCTAGAGATCAGAGGAAAGAATCATTGGAGCTGTGATGTGAGGTAGAGATTAGTGGCGCAGAGCAGTTAAGAAGGATGTACGATTAATTCTTCACAGACCATCTATGCTGACGTCAAATGTCCACAGTATAAAGAATCGGATTTAAGAACTGTTTTAGATATTTTCAGATTTGTTATGGACGCCGTGGCTCAATGGTTTGTGCAACAAGTTTTTTCACGGTCCCACCTCTCGCGAATGTCTGACAAACTGAAACTAATGTTCACTTGGCATTTTTGGGCAGGACATTTTGTTATGAGCGAAATTCGAAAACTGCTAATGGATATAACTTTTACATTTTATTTATTTGCTGTATCAATAGTCTATAACTTCGAGGTAGTAAGGGACTTTGTCTACCTTGGCTCTGCTATTAATTCTGACAACAACATCTCGGCGGAAATTAATCGAAATTAATTAATCTTGCCAATCGCTGTTTCTTTGGGCTGAGAAGGCAATTGAGTAGTAAGGCCATATCTCGAAAGATTAAGAAGACTCTTTATAAGACCTTAATCATCCCAGTCCTGCTTTATGGCGCTGAAGCATGGACTCTTTCGAAAGCGGATGAAGATATCCTTGGTCGCTTCGAGAGAAAAATTCTTCGGAAGATATACGGTCTCGTTTGCGTTGACGGGCTTTGGAGGAGAAGATTCAATGACGAAATCTACGAGCTGTACAGCGACATCGACCTAGTCAAAAAACTGCGCATCAGTCGCCTAAGATGGCTAGGACATGTAGAGCGAATGGACACCAATGCTCCGGCCCGCAGAGTCTTCGAATCTAACCCGGAGGGACAAGGCAGTAGAGGAAGACCTCGCCTAAGGTGACGCGCACAAGTAGAAAGGGACCTCAACCAACTTGGAGTGCGCAACTGGAGGCAGTTAGCTAAGGACCGGGCTAACTGGAGAGGCTTGTTGGTTGAGGGCCAGGTTCACCCCGAACTATAGCGCCACCTAAGTAAGTAAGTAAGTATCAATAGTCGAAGCTTAGAAGTAATTTTTTCTTAGGCTGAAAAACGTTGTTCAATAAAATAAAACCATTATGCCTCCAGCATAACCATTTTCGGAAATGGTTTTTCGGAAATTTAATCTCTTGCTTGCAGTTATTTTCTGTTCGAGCTATTTGCTGTTGAGTTAAGTAATAAGTTCTAAGTTTGCTTATGACAGCAGCTTTTAAAATTGTTTCTTTCGAAGAAAATTCGTATTAAATTCAGCTCCTTTCGAAGTATTAAGAGAAACGAAGAAAAAACAAGATTTTTCAATCGCTGCACCTAGAATTGATTGCAATAGAAGTGTCACCTCTTTCGCGTTTAATATTCAAAAAGAAAAACCAAATGTTTCTTCAAACAAACATATGGCCATTTGTTAGAAATATAATTATTGAGTCATAACTCTCCTTTAGCTTCATTCTATCACTCAAAAAGTGCATTAAAAAAAGTTACAACCTCTCCTCTTCTTCGAAGGAAAAGAAAACCCATACATTTTTTATTTTCCTGGAAAAGGCGCCACATGTCCTCTAAAAAAAAGTTTTAAATTATTTACTGTTTTTCTTTTTTTTTAGTGCAGGAGTTAGGGGAGTGAGCATGGAAAAAGAAATAATCACATCATTAAATTTTAATAAAATCTTCACCTGCATATTGTCCGTTGTGCTTGTAACGAGACTCAAATCATAACTTATAGGAACTTCCCCTTTCTGTGTTGGTCTGAGGTTTTAAATCATCACTTGTGGTTTTTGGACGTATTTGTTAACATGGGGGTGTTGACTCCGTCGACATGGATTATGTTTTATTACCGAACGCACTGGAGCGACCGCGATGTATACCATTCATTCATGTTTTTCTTTTTGGGAGACAATTTTAAGTGTTTTTCTATTTTTAAAAGTGTAGAAGCAACTTTGGAAAAACTGTCATCAGGAAAGTGAAAAAAAAAAAACAAACGCACACCATTGCCACATAATGTCAAAGGATTTCCAATTTAAATAAAAACTATACTTGTGCAGTGCATCAGATGGCAAATTACAAAATTACAATAATTAAGGCTTGCGTAACGCTTGTAATTCACGCACACGCCCTGTTAACACTTTCTTAAATGCATTGTCCTATTAAAGGTTGTTTGCATAAATTCATTTGAGGAACCTCGATATTCTGGACTCCTTACCTCAATCATCACACATATTGCCCCGAAGGCATTTAGAGCGGCGTATACGGCAAGAGCATACAAAATTTGGCTTAACTAGCAGAGGCTCGGCCTCGCAAACATACATCCATTCATCGAGCCATCGATCGAATCAACTTCAATCGCAGCTCTGACATAAATACACGTTGCACTTTGACTTAATTAGCTTAATAACAATTATTATGTGGTTCGCTCTGGCACTCATCAAATGATGATGGATTGCTGACTATCAGATCGTCGGAATAAAGAGGCGCCACTTTGTGAATTTCGGAAGATGTGATGAAGATTCTCGTATACGCGGCGGCAATGGAGAAAAATATACGAGTACGAGTACGAGTATCTCAGTATCTCAATGGCACGTTTGGGTTTAATTCTTTCTTTCTATTCGCAATGATTGTGTCCATTGTAAGGAAATCGAAAGTCCAGTGCCAGTGGTCCGATAATGAGGGTCGCAGACCACCACTCTGCTCCTCTACCTTCTAAAGTGGTGCACACTTCAAAGTGATTTACGATCTGGCAACGCCCTCGCCTAGCAATTTAGCCAGACATTTTGAGTTCAGCTGTAAGTATCCCTTTATTTAGTATTCTTCCTGTGCGTGGAGTTGTGTGTATGTTTTGTTAGATACTAACCTCAACTCCCCACGCCCAGTTGGATTTCATTTGTAATCATGAAAGCGCTTTCACTCGTCTTCGTCCTGTTTTATTTTATGTCCTAATGTTGTGTAACTAAAGTGAGCCAGCCACTCATTCTCCATCTTCTTCGACGTCATGGTAGGGAATTTTATCAGCCAATTTCTTCGTTTTTACCCCAACAACCGGAGAAAAAAAAAAACAAAATATAAATCCAACCCCCTCGGGTGATTTCCCCATTGTGGACAAAGGAATATCATGGATGAGAGGGTATGGCTTTGTTAGAAACCTCTCAAAAAAATATAGCAAAATACATTTAGGTTATGTTATTATAGAATAGTATTTGTAAGCGTTTATAACTCTTATAGTACTTGAGTGCTCAACAAAACCGTTTACCAACTTGAATTCCTGGAGAAAGAAATATATTAAATAAGGTAATTAAAAAAAAACTGTGAAGCTAGGAAGAGATACCATTCTTCGAAGTCCATTGGCCGCAGGTGGACTCAAAGGTTTTAATTTTAATCGATTAATCTGCTACGGTCTACTAGTCTACATTGTAAATACATATATACAGGTACACCCTCCATTTTTAACGTTTTACTGAAAATTGTCATAGGAATGTCTTTGCAATCCACACACTTAAAAAAGATATTTTTATTAATGATGAAGCCAACTTACATTGCAACTTAAAAGATATACATACATATGTATATGACATATACGAGTATTTTGGATCTGTTACCCAGGGATTTGGCAATGACTCTAACGGACTACACTATCCCCAAACTGTAACATAGAGGGGAATGAACGGGCTGATGAGCTGGCGAAACGCGGTTCAGCCCTTGATAGGTCCCTCGCGAAGTGCGTTCAAATTCCGTTGGGAGCAGTCAAACTATCAGAGGCCAACACCAAATTGCGGAATTGTGTCATATCAAAGCAGATGTGGCCCAACTACAACTGGTCCAAAGCACAAGATCTATAAAACAGGAATCGCAGACATTGCATGCATTTGCGATTAGTACGGGTAACTGGCTCACACACATGCGTCCAGATTAAACATCCAATTCAACACACATTGTCGCAGCTGCAACAATGAGAGCGAAAAAGAAACAGTGCTTCATCTCCTTTGCGGATGTCCGGCTCTGGACAAAATATAAGTAAACTAGTCGGTTTCCTAAATGCCACAGGAAGGTTGTAGACGATCTTCGCTCTCTTTTTCTAGGTTTTTACAACAACAACATGTAAGTTGTGGTATTAAAATGGCACTAAACCCCTATTTAAGCCTCATCGTGTCACGAACCTACCTTCTACCTACCATTTTGTTGTTCTGCTGTAAATTACTATCCTGACCTCACATCATAAGTCTTCCTTATGATTATTTCCTAAGTCGTTAGCTTTATTTCGATACGTCGCTTGGTAGAGTTGCTTCAGCCTCCGAAATATATTTTCTTTCGATTCACCACGTAGTTACAAGGGTGCAAAAGGACGGCTAACAACACAAAATGTTTACTGTGTCAGTACAGAAGAATGAAAATAGCTTGACTTGAAGCTTGGGATTCCTTTAGCAAATACTTCGCTGATTTCAGTTGCAGCATTGAAATCCTTTTAAAGATTTCTAAGCAGAGATAGAAGGTCTGGAGCTATAGTTGACATTTAAAAATAACTTTACTCGGCCTCCGAGACGTGGTAGTTTTTTTTATGTGATACTTTACTAAGAATATACGTAGCCTATAACTTCCAGGGAGTCATAATTTTTCCTACGTCTATACACGATGAGATCATTAGTACGTGATTCTACATTCTTGGAATAGAATTTAAAAATGCTTTTAGATTCCTTTAATATGACTAAGCGTACTATACACCGCCTCTGCCCAATCCATTGTTTTAATATAAAAAAATCAGAATATTATTTCGTTCTACATCGCGAGCGTTTCAAGGTTTTCAAAAGATCTAGAAGAATAAACCTGATTTTAAAATTTTAATAGTTTTCAAACAGTATGCAGGAAGGTACTTTGCAAATAAATGAAATTATTCATGGAAAATGTTTTTTAAATTTTAATAAAAGCTCATAAATAGATGGAGTTAGCCAACTAATTGAGGGTAAATTAAGTACCTTGTGCTCATGCAGTGTTAATTAAATTTGATTAATCCTGCGGAATATAAATGCCATCAATGTCCCCACAATCGAGGCCATTTTATGAAATGCATTTGGCAACGTGTTGCAGAGCGCAATTAAAATCATCCACACATCAATTTAGTTAATGCTTTAGAATTTAATTGCGGACCAAGAGGAGGTGTTATGGGTGTAATAAACGTTTTAATTTTATTCCGGCAGAAGACACTTTAAAATTGGTAGATTTTTTAAATAGTCGTTTCGATGGTACTCGTAAATATTGAGAAGAATATTTTAAATAATTACGAAAATAACACTAATAAATCGATATCTGGGTTTCAATAAATTTAATATCTTTTAATCCAAATCCTTAGCTATATGATCGTCTTCTTGGAATCTGAATGAAAATATGTATCTATGTATCTATTCATTTCTGAAAGTGAGACCAAAGCCGGTGTAAGTTTGGCAATTCGTCCGTCTAAACCTCTAGATGTTTGCAGCAAGAAATGGTAAGAGGCGCGTTGTTGGCAAGATAAAATAATTTTTTACTTAAATCCATTATCTACCACATTTATAATTCGCTCACTCAAACCTCTGGATGCACATAGCATAGAATCAAATCGCACCGTATTGCTGTCGGCCTAGGCAAACTCAATTCTGAAGACTATTTAAGCTTGTGGCTTAGTTATCAATAAAAATTACATTTTTATTCAATGAAATTATGGTTTAACCTAGTCATACCCATAGGGTTCCTTATCTTAAACACCTCGACGTGACGATGCGATGTTTGCCTACTCTCACATCGGATAATGGACCTTCATCTGATGGTATAAAATCTAGAAGCTGAGGCAAATAAAGTGGAGCTTAAGACAAATACAACCAAAACAAAAGCCCTGAGCACTTCTAACACCCGCGCTCAACTCAACATTGCCGGGCAGGTGGTCGAGAAAGCAGACAACTGTAGAGGAAGCACCGAACTAGATGTTCTCTGTTTTCAGTTTAAAAAGCAAGTTGAGACTGTTCCACTCCAACGTGGCATCAGTACTGCTGTAAGGGTGCAATACTTGGAAGGTGGATACCACTATCACATGCAAGCTGCAAATCTTCGTAAACAGGTGTCATCTTGAGGATCTTCTGGCCCAATCGTATATCTAACAAACACTTTATCGGGCCAAGAACCTATAGGCATTATTGAAGCAAGCTTTTTGGGGAATGAATTGGAGGCAGGTCAGACGAACAAGATGGCGCACGGGCGTTGTTGACTATTCCTCTCGAAGGGTGCAAAGACTGAAGCAAGCAAGCATGAACACTTCACGACCACATGCACCAGGTACACATTCAATTTCTTTACCTTTAAATATTTTTAAAACTCAAAATCTTCCACGATAAATCAAGTCTAGGCTTGGAAATTCTCTGTAAGGATAGTGCTGACTTATTTTTTCAAATATTTGCACTTGCTCTTCCCAAAACACCAAACACTATTTCGGTCGATCGGTCGATTTGTTTACTACTGTTGTACTACTGACTTTACAATCGAGAAGACGATTTTTCTAATCACGTGGAGAGGAAATTGGGGTACATTTAGCTGGGAGCTAAGAAGCCCTGTTGGTGGGTGTCTTCTACTTTATTCGATTTTACTCCCACAGGAGTAATTTCCTACGCTCAAAAAAGTTTCCTCACATACTCGAGTGGAAGTGTTTCAGAAATAACTCTGACAGTAACTCCATGGACAGACACAAAGACTGCAGAGTTAGTTCTTGCAAAAGTTGGAATGGATACTTCTCCATGGAAAGATAACATTCAGCTGGTAGCGTTTTGAGAAGTTGCACACAAATGCCTTAACGACTTCAAAAGTATAACTTTGTATTGTGACATTCTGCCAATGTTGGTTTTCCTTTTTTTTTATGACAGCATACTCTTTGGTCGTATCTTTTACATTGTAAAAGCCTCAGTGACAAACTTTTAAAATATTGTATCTCTAGCGCGAATTTTAGACAATCTGTTCAGCAATGATTTTAAAGGAATGTGTCGCCTTGTCGTAGACCATTTCTGTCATGAAGGACTTGTGGTATTTTTCCTGGTTTTACTGGAGTAGCAAGATTTAATAATAGAAAGCTTTAAAATATATGAAAAGCTGATGAATATAAATTTGGAATTCTAAAAGCTATTGGAGAAAAGTTTTAGGTGTTCACATAATACAGCTGACTAAATCTTTTACGTGTTATGCAGGCTACAGGTGCCTCTGTAGCTCGTCTAGTCTATCGGGTTCCTTTTTTGGGAATCGGTAAATGAAATTCCATTCATTGGGCATACCTACTTTCGCGAGGGTATCATATTAATCATAATTATTACGTCTTGCCTAAGATAAATCTAAATTTTTAATGAATAGAATTTGGCATACTGGCTTGTACTTATCTACTCGATCCACATGTGTACACATGAGCTCGCAAGTGAATATTAGGTTCAGCTAAAATCACATAGGCACCTCAAGCGTTGAATGCATTCTTTCCTCACAAGGTCGGAGGAGATTTAGTTCGTAAACGTCGAAAGACATAGTTTTAAGCGTTAGGTTTAGCTTAGAGCACCCGCATAGGGTCAGTAAGTTAGAGTTACATTACATAGTAAGTTAGTTAAGCTAGTTTTAAGCGTTTTTGTCTAGCATGTAAGAAATAATGAATTACGAAATAAAAATTGCATTAAAAATGAAAAAAAAAAAAAAAATGAAATGAGGTCGGAGGAGCTTTATAACCCGTATACCTGATATGCGATTGAATTTTGTCCTCCGCGAGATCAAAATTTTTTCACAGACCAGAATTATAAAGGTCTTCCTTATTTGTCATTCCTAGAGTCCCTGCTTATTTGTGAGATTCTAAAAGTTCTGAGAGGAGATGCCTGCGCGACAAAACATTTTTCAAAGTGCACTATGTTTGCGTCAGCGGCGGGTGTTTGGGAAGTTCGAAAGCCTGGGTCGCATTGATCAGTTGGAAAATATCATTCCCCAATCCCCCATCTATCTGCGTGGTTGAGCTGCAAATTTGAAGGATACAATTAAATTAGTTTTTTTTTTTGCGTCTACTTGAAGTATGACACTGCTACGGAGCTGATTTAAGACTGCTTTTGTAAGTGCGTAAACTGTTTTTAAGTTCTTTAATGTGCTTTGTTTTTAAATAATTTCATCAGTCCTATGCCATATGTACGTATATATGTATAGATATTTTTAAACAAAAAACCACGGGAATACAGAGTGTGTCAATAGTTTTCCTTCCATTTTTAAGGTATATTCACACAATAGCATTTCAATGTCGCTGTTAACCTTTTTCTTTTGGTAACTAGGTATGTAATTCCGCTGGACTTGGTCCGTGTTTGGAACTAAAAAAATTTATGTACGTTCATATTTTCCTACATTGTATAAACATATGTACATACATACATGCACCTTCGGTTGGCTTGCGAATCAAAAACTTTTTTAATGTACATATTCAACTACCACGTCCTATCAAAATTATTTAGAAACACTATTCACGAGTTCCGCTTGCAAATGCAATAAATTAAAATTGTTCCAATTAAAATAAGAATCCTAGATTAAGAAATTCCTACCAAAATCAATCAGAATAAACACAAAAAAAAAAAAGAAACTCCAAGTTATCCTAAGTCAGGCATTATTTCATTCATGAAGCTCAATCAAGAATCGCCATCGCAGTCTCTAAAGCAGTCCCACAAGAAATCAAATCGCTTCACTCATATCTACGCATGTACTTAAAAAATGCGTGCGGCAGTGAAATAGAATTGAAACAATAAAACAAAAAAAACAACAGCAAGAACGACCACCCCTTTTCACATATAAACTCAGGATACGGCGCCCGCATAGCTAACCCCTGTGCAGAGCGCGCGTGCTTCCACGGAAAACCTCTCAAAGAGTATTCCCATTCCATTCACTCTAATAACACGTTCCCAGCAAAATGAAATTTTACAAGCCTCTGATTGGTCAACCGGTACCTACAGCAGGCCAACCTCTAAGAGTATCTAGATACAATCTCGCCCGTTTGGTTATTTATCGTCATGGTGCACAACATGACGGCATGCTGCCTACAGCACACGAGCAAATAAGAGCTCTACCACTCGAGTGAGCGAGAAGGCAAGTAAACACGTATCTACGAGTATCTTTGCGCACATTTGAGAACCGAGGGAAAAAAGCATTTTCTGGTTTTCCGTTTAGTTCGTTAGTTGTCCCATTGATACAACTACGCTTGGTGGTTTGTTTCATCGTCGCTGTTACTGTTTGCGTCGCCGTCGATACTTGTTAACAAAAAATTTGCACACTGCGGGTTCTCAAATTTATGACCGGAATTTATCGGTTATCTGTATCTCTCAAACTCGAGTGACAAATTTGCATCCATTTGGACCGTATCGATAACGATTGGAATGTGTGTGCATTAATAAAATTAAATTACTCGTAGCTCTGATTTTTGCAAGTTAAATAAATCAAAACTTTTATACAATAAAATACAAAAATAAAAAAATCCAATTAACATCGACACAATAGATGAAAAGGCTAATATACGAGTCCATTGTGCGTTGCGTCCGATAATTTGACGGATTACGAGGATTCATTTTTCGTTACCTAGTTGGCATAAAACACAAAGGCTTTCCCTTTGTTGTCGAGATTCGTGTTGGGTAATGGAAAGTGGCAGCCTCACCGGAGGTCTGTAACAAATATCCTAGTGTGGATTTGTGAATTTATTTTTTTGTTGTTTGTTTCTTTGTATTTGTGTTGTCAATCATTTTTTGACTTGAAGCGACAATCGGTTAACGTTCCCGGAGTGCAGTACCCACATGCGAATAAACATCATCCCTGTTTAATGAATTGAAAACTCAAGACGGAACATTGAATTATTTTTTTGTCCGTTTTCATTTTGCAAAAGTGACAAATCAATTAAAGGAACAAAAGGTACAAAATAAACGTAAAGCATGCTGACTGATATGACGCCGACGGCTGGGCAACTCTACGGATCCCAAATCCCGGCGATGGGAATGAATATCACTAATATCACATCGCATCTACAGAAACCACAAGTTAATCCGGTAAGTAGGTTGTTTGAGAGAGCGATAGTGCCAATTGTAACCTTGATCATTTTAAGAGCTCGAATGAAACAGTGATGGTTTGAGAATCGTGTCAGATTTCGAGAAAACACCAAACCACTAAATCAAAAGGACTCTTATTAGGTATATCCTTTTAGGACGTCTTCAGACACTGAATACATACATCCTATTCTTAGGTATGTATCTGTTGTTGGTTAAGGTGGTTGTGGGATTTAGTGCGTGACACACTCGTTCGCTTTGAATGGATTTCGCTTGAGTGGGTGTATAATGACTTTTGTTTTGTGATTCTTTTGGACAGGAGTGTTTCTTGGAGTTTGAATTTCGTTGTAAATTAGATAGAGTTTATGCATCTGCAGGAGGTAAATGGCTTACGGCTTGAAGTGAGTAGATCGACAGTGTGCTTCAACTTAAGCCAACTCTAGCATTTCTGCTGTAATGAAAAATTCATCCGATTGTTTTAAGAAAGAATTGAATACAGGACATACCACCTTTTTAATGTGAAAGTTCGTGGTTAAGGTTTGCAAAAATTATCTGAAGCTCTAATTTGTGTATGTACATAGACAGACGCATACCTTTTGTTCGCATTCTAACACAAAAACACTTTTCAGTAAACTAAATCACATGCAGGTGCTCGAGATGCATTCGTATATTTGTCAAACGGGACAGAAAAATATTGGGATTTTATGCAAATATGTTGAAAATACATCCTAAAGATATGACAACATATTTTCGAATTTTGCGTAGGACACATTGGTGACTTTGACCCGAGACACTCACATCACTACGTTTTCTCCTATCCAATAACTTCTGTCTCATGTTTGGCCCGTAAACTTGAGAAACAGACACTTTATATCTACATAGCCTTGAACTAAAAGAGGCAAATGAATAGGTGATCAGTGATCTAAGACTGTTAAGTCTACCAGTCACACACAATTTTTGTAGGTTTGAAGCGGTGCTTAAGCAAGTTTTTAATGTTACTCGTAAAGCAGTGCTATGTCATTTTTTTTGAATTTTATACATATGTAGGTATTATCCAATAATTCCTTACTGTGACTTCCTGGTATCACGACGATTGAATGAAAGAGGTTAGACGTACTATGACCTAAAAGGACACTGCTATACCAGAGGACGAAAATCGCCCTAGTGTACGTGGAAGGCTTCCAGTAAACTTACTCGGTTCAAAGTCAGCCTCACAGTTCCTTAGAACATAATTCGGAGTCGCTTTTATTGCCAGTAGGATTATACATATGTATGTAAGCCTGTTGGTATTCGTAGCCTAGTCTAGTTAAATGACATCGTATTGATACGGAGTTGCTTTTTAATGCTGAGCTTTCCTTTCTATGGATTCATTTCGACAGACGTTGTGCTAAAACAAGGCTCAATTGTAGTGATTGTTACACTTTAAAGTGCCTCTGCGTCGGATAGAAACCTCTTCGTCCTTTGTGAGTCTCACTCCAGTTTATGAATAGGATTAAAAACTGTGTAGTCGAACACACTTTAGACAAGCTTCGCTCCTTGCTCTCCAGCTAATCTGACGGCCCAAGACGTATCTAATTAAACTTTTGGCGCATAGGTCAGACATTCGCGAGCAATGGAACTGTGAACATTTTCTGCGATTTAGCCGATAAACTTCTCGTTCAGTACTCTAACGTACTAGCCCTGAGCTACGACACCCATAATATTTCGACCTTTCATTGACTTTACTCATTTTACTCAGTTCAGAATTGTGGATTCAAACTTATGTACGTTGATACGGCATCAAAACGTATCGACCTCTGCCTCGATCGTTTCATAAAACTTTTCATGAGTGTCTTCTTTTAAATTTAACATAAGATTCAACGAGCTTGGTCGGATTAATCAAGTCCCACAGATGACAACAAACAACAACAAACAGTCTACAATATATTCTATCTTTAAAATGACCTCCACTGCTCACATAAACTTTAAAATAATGCCAAAGATACTCAAAGATCCAGCATCATTCATAGTAATGTAATGACGAATTGGTCGATTGTGGTCTTCAACTTGATTATATTGCCGAAGAATATCAAACTTTCTTTGAAATGCAAATTCATTCAATCAAAAAAAAAAAAAAAAAAGAAAGAAGAAGAAAACTCGAATTAAGTATTGTACCAGTTCCCCAAAGAGTAATAAGCGTTCTCTTCTAATTGTCTCGAATGCGTTGCGTTAAAAGGATTTATAGGCAGTAAAACAAGCGCCACATGTGACCTGCTGCCGTGGTGAGGTCTCCCGCTGTTAAGCCGCACCTTTGCCATAAGGGGTAACCATCACATGTCACCGCCGCCGTAGCCTTATTTGTAGCCAGAATGCATGTTGATCAAAAAATTAGTGAATCAGGTTTTCATCCAATCTCCATCGAATCAAGTTGATTAAATTCTCTTTTTTTTTTTTTAATTTTCGTTGGATTAGGAAAAAACTGTAAACCGACTGCACCAACTACCATTCCGACTCCAGCCAAATCACATTTTCTATACGAACTGATAGTCAATTAAGGTAATATCTGGGCATAATTTCTCTGGCTGACTTTAAATATGTTAATTTTAGTGGTAATTTATCAAAATTCTGTGCAGTTAAAAAAAAGAAGTCGTTATGGATTCAAAGGAAAGTTCGGAAAAAACTACTAAAAACAAATCTGAACTTTGATCTGCGCCGCCTCGCCACATGATTAATGAAGAGCGAAGCTATAGATCAGTCCCCATTTGGTATATGAAAAGGTATAAGGATGTTTCATAAAAAAAATTAATATCACATAAATTTGAAGTTAAATTGAAAAGTTTTGAATATGAAAACCAAAAACGGTGTTAGGTGTGGATATTGTCATGGTTTCTTTTCATCCGAAATCAAAATAGGCTTCGAATCATTAATATTAGACAACATTCGCATCTTATAGATGTCTGCACTTATCCAGACGAGACTTTATGGCAGTAAAAGTGCGGTAGTACATCATTTAAATTAGATGTCAAGCGACAGAAATCGGACGATTCGCTCTTGGTGACAGTTTACGACTTCATTTTGATTAGAGCGATGAAATGAACATCCCTTTTCCTGTATGCTTTGGGGACATAAATCAAATACTAAATACCCCGATGTGGTGAAGTGGATCTAGTGCATTCACTCGTTGCCGGTTGAAGATTAACGAACCGAGCTTCTGTCTTTCCGGGACGGAAAACTATAAAGAGCAACAGGATTATGTAACGAATCGTTTCATTTCCATCCACGGTACATTGCAAATGTTGGCACTAAGAAATTCACTCTAATAAGACTTCGCGAATGTAGCATTTTGTTATTAAATTGTTTATGGAAAAGAATTGAGGGATCGTTTTGAATACATTGTGCTTTCATATTTGCTGGATTACAAATGTTGAGACGAGTAAAGTCTGTTTCTTAGATGTAAGATCAGTTTAATAGGTGCTTTCTAACAGAATCGGTTCATTCACTCAGATCAGTAGTTGCTGACTCTTGATATTAAAGGCTTATTCCGTTCCGGGAGAAAAGACCATAGACCATAGACTATGCCAAACTATTTAAAAACGAGCGTTCGACCCAAGCATATCAATTCTTTTACCATAAAGTACTCACACGAAAGTGGGAAAAAAATATTGTTGAAAAGTAAAGATTATCTGCAGAGGGCATAGAGTACTCTAGCGAAAACAATTATAGCCAGGAACCGCGAAAAGTTACAGTTACAGTTGTCTGCTTTTAGTTCCCGATTTAAAACAGAAAAGAAAACTTGGTACCTGAATAATTTAAATCGAAATTATAAGAGTTCACCTGAACTTTTTAGATGTAAAGTAAGGAAAGCTTGAGATGAAGTCGGGAAATCTACTGCTCGTTATGGAGATCGAAAAATTGCAGCTGAATAGATTTCGCACTGAAATGATGACTGCCGACGGGCATTGGACTAGAAATAGCCAGCAACCTATTCTATTACTAAACGCCTTGATTCAGCTTGGAATAATGACCAACTCCGAGGTTATGTGACACAACCGCAAATTTAACATTGGAAGCTAAGCGAAGAAAAGTTTCACAATCCTTTTTTTATACAAAGCACAATAGACTAGGGCATAAGTATTGCTCTTACTTTTTATTTCAACCCCAAAACATTATCTGTATTTTCTATGCTTGATGGAAGTTTCCGCAAACATTTATGAACTTCCAACCTTTGCTTCGTCGTAGGGTATTAGCAGACTTATGGCTCAGATTCTTTTATGTGACATTAACTTACTTTTGTTTTCCTCAACGGGGTACCGATCCGTGAAGAGTCTCTGCCTGATACAGGGTCGTATCATCCTCGCCGATGCCAGGCACGCTGCTTCCAATTGTCGAGACTAAACGCTCTATCTATCCGGGATAGCTTCGATTTCAAAGCGGAGTTTTGATCTTTCTGGCAGAGTCAATATAGTCGGTGTATCTTGCTCTTTTGTACAGCATCCACATCTTGATACAGCTCAGTTGCGTTCTATAGAGCATATACATATACATAGTCATTATACTCCAATAACTATTAAAGCATGGAACCAATAATGTAAAAGATGCCTTGTGATGTGTTTGAAATAAGAACCCTTTACCTGCAAAGATTTTAGGAAACATTTTTGTTGTTTAAAACTTTATAGACTCATTTTAGTAAACCTTCACTAGTCTTGAGTCAACGGCAACACAGTTTTGCCTTATAAATAAGTAGCATATCTGCCAAGTCTTGAATTTTCTGAGCCGAATGTTCTCAATCGAAAAGCTAGATTCTAAAAAGCTGTTGAGTAGCAAACTGACAATTCGCAGTTCAATATCAATAGAGTCTGCTCAGACAAAAGTACTGTCTTAAAAGTTTTGTGTATATAAACTCGTTTTAAAAAAATTGTTAAAAAGGTAGTCATGCAGAGGTAGCTCTTGTTCTATGTTTTGTCTCGATTTGTCTCTAAATGCTCTTTTTCCTTTTCTTTTCTAGTTTTTCATCTTTTGTTACAAAGCCAGATAATCTACGAAAATAAATAAATGCATACATGCATTGTCCCAGTAGGGTCCTCACTCCTTGGCCCATAGAAGGCATAAAAGGACTAACAACAATGAGAATGTACTTGAGATAAGCAAATCGCAAATACAAAGAAAGCCTCTTGATTTCTGTCATAAGCCTCTTAAGTGTGACCAAAAGAATTTTCTTGAATTGCCAACGCTGCACAAGCGACCTCAGATATGTACTATCTACGTATTCCTGAGTAATCGATTAAATCTCCAATATTCATCGGGAAAATCATGCATCATCAGATTTTAATTATTTTGTTATTCTCATCGAGTACCTATAATATGATGGAAATCTATCGACTGTTTAATTACAGACATGCATAGCATTCACTCGCCACTACATTTTGTTAGCCGGGGTCAATTTCAATTTTCAAATCGGTTAAAACCTAATCATCTCTCAATTTTGTGCGAATGAAACCTGTCATATAGACTTAAGAAACGTAAATGTGACAGAGTTGTTGACGCGCCTTTGTAGTCAAGCAGGCGCACTATGTGACGGCATCACAATTGCAACCGTCATTACTTACCTACTACGCTACACTAACTTTCATCATCACCCACACAATATTCGTGCACCAAGGGCTCCACCTCTTCACAGAAGATTCAGATATCAAATTAGACCGTAATTATCCTCATTAGGCGTTCACTGGAAATATAATAGGTCTGCAGACGGGTCTGTCACAATTACGACAGATCCACAGCGAGCGGTGTAATGTAGCTGTACAGTGGTGGCGGAAGCAGTGTGGATGACTTTTCTAATCGCAATGTTCCTACCTACGCTGGATGTGACAAGGTGTAAATAAGTTCGACTACGGTTTAGCGTTACTGCAAAAGTTAAAGCAAATCGGCGCAGTGTTTCTCATTATAAATATGTAGGTACAGCTAGGTTAAATCAGTGAAATTGCCTGAGTTAAAAAATGCAGCATATCCGTGGTGTTGCGAAGTCTGTAATATTTTCAATTGAACAAGGTCAGTAATTTTTTTTGTACGATGCAGGAAATTTTATGAATCTGGAGATTTTTAGATTTCAGCCACTTATGACATGGCAACACTGGATTTAAATTGCATTTCTGAACTCAGCCAATGTTTTAAATTTTTTTTAAATGCGACAATCGGCATCCTATCAATTTGAAGCGCGTGAAAAGGGGCAGCATTAAATTCTTTGTTGACAAATTCGGGACGACTCTCGATGTCAGAATAAATTTACACCAATATCGCAGCGATTTGTATACGCTCTGTAAGGGAACTTGATTCCAGAACCTAAGACTTGAGACTCCCTTCATGCTAATACATGAATCGAGCATCAATCGTCAGCCTTTTTTTCAGTCGTATCTCATTCAAATGAGCAGAGAAATTTCATTCACCACCGGAATCTGCATGCAAATCTCAATACAAGGACAGGAACAGTTTTTTGTTCAATGAGAACGCGGATACTGTTCTTTTTCCCCTTTTGTCAGACTGTTTAAATGGATTGTCAACTCAGCAGCATTCCTGAAATATTCTGACTTCAACAAGGAAAAGGGGCGTGTTCGAATTTGAACGCAAATGCTTTTTTTGTCCCTTTTAGCGCAATGGAGAGAAAATGAATTTTCCTGTTTTTTTTTTCGCCTTGTCAGGGTTCAATAAGAAATGAATTTTCCAGTTTTTCTTTTATTTTCGTCCTCTCAAGTTTGTTTGTGCTATTTTGAGATAAGCATTTATTTATTTGAAACACAACGTTATAGCCGCAAATGATGGGAATATTTGTTTAGTGATGGATTTATAAATTTATGACTAAACTGCTGTCACTTTGTGAAATTTATATCCTGGTATCCCAATGGAAGTTTTGAAATTTTATTTCAAGCTTGGCAATTTTCATGTTTGACAGTTAAATTTGCAAGTGTCAGAAAAGTTTTAGCTTTGTGGGTCGTATTGATTTAATTTATGCGTCGGCATTAAAATTATCAAGAATAGCCAATTTGTTAGAATACTTGCTTTGATGTTTTGAGACGCCAAAACGGCATTGTATGTACATACATCTGTATTTACATATGTAGGTACGCGGCGTTGCAATAATGTGTCAGTAAGATTGTTCAGAAGTTATTTTGGCTCATAACTTAAGTTGAGTTTATGACTTGGATGTATGTACATATATCATCTCCGTAATACTGATCTCTGTAAAAACTGGCACTTGTATACAGTCACCAAAAGTAAGCTCCCGCGGCGATAAAATCCAAATAGCCGGTACTGAATACAAAAACTGTGACATATGTGCATATATACATATGTATAGAGGTTTCAGTAGGTATATTATGAGCTGATACCATTTTAGGAGTCATATTTCCTGATTCCAAACTGATCCTATGAACTAAATGAGTTTAAAGTCATATCATATGAGAAATGCCAGTAGTTAGGGGTTGAAAATTAGTAGAATGCTCGCTGAGTATTTCTTCTCTGTGAAAATTGATACATATAAGGCTTTTAGGCGACATGCTATACGCATGCTGCACTGTCACTATGAACGTAGTCCTTAAGAGCACTTTGTTTCCCTAAACTTGTATCTCTTATCAATTACAAATTTTAAGCAAATATAAATAGAAAACTATCAAAAACTGCTGTTTGAAAACGCAAGGAGAAAATACTCCACCACAGCGAACGGCGTTGATGGGTAGATTTTTAGAATAACCTGTCAGCAAACAGGTAGCAATCAACATCAAATTTTTAATCGAAATGCGTTCAGCTGTCAAAAAAGCCAAAATAAAACATACTTATGACAGTTGACAAGTGTTAACATTTCAATAGTGGGACTTTGTTATTGCATATCTTCAGATCGGACAAGCACGACTTTTGACATCACCATGAATAAGACTGCCGTAGTGAAATTCGCTAAGAGATTGCGCGTTAATTTTATCTTCGATGAACGTGGGTTGGAATCTCCACAGCGGAAAATTTTGCTGTAATCATTTTTCATTCACTTCGTGTAGCTGAGCTCAATAGTTATCATTTTCCACTTGTCAAACTCGTTCATTAAGTCAACAGGTTTTAAATACTTTTTGATTCAATGTCCTGTAACGGATTAAGCGAGAAACAAATTAAACTACCTACGTGCGATTGCACCAGTATCATCAACAACTATTTACTGAGAAACTATGCTTGGCATTTGTGCAGAATATTTTGAAATCAACGGTAGCAGCAATAAGTTCAAAAAAAATCCTGAGGTTGTTGTTGCTTAGCTTGGTGGCTTATAAATTCTGTGTTTCGCCAAATTACTTTTTTGCCTTTACCATAAGGATACATTTTTGTGTTCAATGAAGAAACTATATATTCCAAATGTTTTTTGAAAAGCGCTAGGTTAGATTGAATAATTGGCGCCATAATTGAATGTGCTGGAGGAAATGAGGAAGAACACTTCAAAAAGACTACAGTAGTTTAGTAGCTCCATATGCCCCATCTACAAAAAAGGCGATCCAATGTCCTGCAAAAACTACAGAGGCATATCCCTGCTAAATGTCGCGTATTAGATCCTATCCAACGTAATATGTGAACGTCTAAAGCCCTTCTGCAACACACACATCGGCAAATACCAGTGTGGCTTCCGGCCCGGCAGATCGAAATTTTCACATTAAGGCAAATCCTGGAAAAAACCAACGAATTTCAAGTCGAGACTCACCATCTTTTCATCGACTTCAAAGCCGCATATGATAGCATTCATCGCCATGAGCTCTTCTTGGAAAACACGTGATGCAATGTGCAGTTTGGAAACAGTTCTTCCGAACTATTCCAAACGTGTACCGGATTTCTTCAATCTAGTGCTGGAACAGATAGTGCGCAGGGCAGGCGTCAACACGGAAGGCACTATCTTCAACAAATCCGTCCAGTTGCTGGGATACGCAGACGATATTGAGTCGCTCCCAGCGTGCCATCATAGAGGCTTTTACGGCAATTGAAGAACAGGCGAAACTTGAGGTAAACGAGGACAAAACAAAGTACATGTTGTCAACAAACAAAGCTGCATCTGTCCACCGCCTATGACAAGACGTCACTGTTGACAGCAGTAACTTCGATCTAGTTAAGGAGTTTACCTACCTCGGACTAAACATCAACTCCACGAACGACACCTTAGTGGAGATCCGACGAAGACTAACCCAAGCAAACCGCTGCTACTTCGGTTTAGCGAAACAACTGGGTTCAAAACTCCTAACTCGGAAGACAAAATGCGTGCTCTACAAAACACTTATACTGCCAGTTCTGCTCTACGGTGCCGAGTGTTGGACGATAAGCAGGAAAGCAGAGCAGATTTTGAATACTTTCGAGAGAAAAAGTATTCAAGTCGAGTATTCGGTCCCATATGCGAGGAGGGCGAATGGAGAAGAAGATATAGCCGCGAACTCTATGAGCTGTATCAAGATGTGGATGTAGTCCGGAAAGCCAAAACGCGTCTACTGGCTCGGCCACATCGAGCGAATGGACAATAATGCTCCAGCTAAGAGGATCTTCGAATCCCAGCCCCCAGGTTCGAGACGGCAAGGAAGACCGAACCTCCGTTTTAAGGACCAAGCTATCGCGGATGCCCCAGATCAGACCAGACAGGGAAACTAAGGTACTTAACTTTTTTTAAAGACCAAGGAGCTTCAAAGTATCTCGTGTGCCGGTAAGAGTAAGTTGACAGTTTGAAATCGAAAGTTAACGATATCTGTTGATAACAAAGTGTATATGTGATAATAGAATTTTCCTTTTCAGAAAATAAGTCTTTTGGAAAACTTGTAGAGTGTTCCGCCTTAAGCTACGCATCAAAGTACACTGTTGAAAGTTAACTCTTAAAAAAGATTGGTCAAGGTAAAACCACTCAGTCTTACTAACAGCCGCTAAAGTAAGCATTTTTTCTTTATTCAGGCAACATCATTTTTAAGCTACAAACCTTCGTTGACAGATGTCTTCGTATTACACTTAGCGGTTCTGGTCGAATCTTATCTCAAACGGCTATACACTGTTAGAAGAAAATTACTGTGAATTCGTAAGACTCTGCATCAAGCAGATACATACATATGTATGTGTATTTTTCTCAAAACACTCTTCCACCAATCAACTAGATCAAAATTGTTATCGTGTTCCTGCTGGGAGAATAAATGTTCCATTGGCATCAATGTTCAGACTACGGGGGTTAGCTCAATCATTGACCAAAGCAAAAGCGAAGGGTTGCCATTATGAGAACACCTTTTGATTTTGTGTCCTAACCACCGGGTGCCATTTTTTCCTTCTCCTTGCAGTCATAGAATACATTCATCAAATACAACTGTTCCACTTTTAATTTTATTTGAAATCAATATTTTTATGGGAATTTCAATTTACCGCCTCAAATCAATATGACTTCCTACTTTGGGAAGGCACAAATCCTTTTATTGCTTTTTCACATTCAATAATTGATTGTGCAAATCATGCTCACCTCCATGTCGGCCATATGCTACTATGTGATACTCACTGCCGTCCCAAGGTACCATCTCCGATCCACCGTATGCAGTATATCATTTGTCGACCGCAAATGAAAAGAGCAACGCATTCAAATTAGCGAATTTGAAATGAAATGAACGTTCACGTCTCCAGCTGTGCATCGGAAGCCACACACTTGAAGACGTACCGAAACATAAGAACACCGGTAGCCGATTGGAAGGTTGTACCTTCGCTTGGCCAAAGTAATAAATATGCTTCGAGAATTGATTTGTTTATTATGGAATTTATTTTGCATTTTACTGCTCCTTCTGTGAGTGTGCAGTTGTCGGTTTTCGAACGGAAAGCAATCCTCTTCTCTCGACATTTAAGGACCAACGCAAATCAGTCACATGTACGAGTGAAATATTTCACAGACTGGCGCTACAACAGATTTTAAATGCTCCGCAGTTATTTGATTTGCTACGCCTACTTACAAGGGGCTATGATTCCTTTCCAAAGATATATGTGAGAGTTCATACCTCCGGGTCCGGTCGGTCGGTTGGTCCTCCGGTTTTGTATATTTTTGTAGTTTTAAGGTCTATGAATTGATGTTTCCTTTGACTGAGCATTGAAGCGCATCGAATGGCATTTAACACAAACCAATTTTTTACAGTCTGCTTTCTGACAAATGGCCGCACTTCATTAATCATCGAGTTAGCATTTAAATGTGCCAAATTGACTGGTACCTAGATGCGGAGTACTCTTCCGAGTTTTGAGACCTCCGCAAGAATGTTGCAGAAATGTTGCGCGAGGGGTCATAAAGTTAAGATGAGAACACCTCAGGGGTCCTTGGTGTTGTTGTTGATCCGAATTATCATCAATAAAACGATCTGCAAATACAGGGGCAGCCACTTTCGGGTTTTATTTTCGCCACTTTTAAGTGAAATTTTATTTGCTTAGTATACTCGGGATTATGATTCTTGTTAAAAAAAGAAATTCGTTAACGAATTCGTTCTTAATGTCGACGCCATGTGTAACTTTGAATACACATGTGTATGTATATGTGTGTAGCTGCTGCAATCTGAGAGTAGTTTGTCCTTCAGCGGAATAATCGCTGTCCATCGATTCAACGGAATGTTATTACTCGTATAACATAAACTTTTTTCCTGTTGTGTGCGCATTTTAAATAAAATCCGCAAATCAATCAATTTTCCTCTGCTGATGTAAACTGCCGGGATAATCGCTCTCGACTCGTTGAAGGTGGAAAAATATTGTATAATGTGACTATCTCCACACGGCTACACAATGTACTGCTCGGTCATATACTCGTAAACGTAAGCACTGCTGGGTTTCTTGTTGATGGTGTCTTGCCCAGTCGCGCGCTTATGGGTTGAATGCAAATGTGTTGTTTAAGTTTTTGCTGCGAGCGCTGTTTGTCGTTTCTGACCTCAGCGCATATTTATGTTCGCACGACTGAAGGGGAATCTACAAACAATTACCGAGATTATTTTCAATAATTTCAACAGATTAAGTAACTGCACACGGTTCGAATTGACTTCTCGAACTGCATTTCGTTATCCTGAGTAGACTTGTATGCGTGTATACATATGTACATATGCATGTGCTATGTATGTTAGTTGTTGTCAAGGGCAGACATATTATATCTACATGTGGTAAGATATATCTATTTGGCTTCCAGGCTTGCTTCACATGCATTTCTTTCAAAGCTTTAAATGTTTTTTTAGGCTTGCATAGATTTTTTTGAGAGTTTTAACTGTTTTTAGTCTACCTTCCCAGAAATTACGTACTAACTCACTCTGGGTCCACTAGCTCCGTAATCGTCAAGAGTGGAATAAGCATCTAGACTAGGTCTCCTGCAGCTTCTTTAAAAACTAGATCTTCAGGGCATACATATGTACATGTGAATGCAGCTTGTATTCAGCTAATAAAATTTACATACACACCTTCGACAATGGGCTTGCGAGGAACTTTCTTGATAGCCTTGCATCGCGATTATTTTAAAAAATTAATAACTTGTTTGCTTGACGTAACACCTGTTTTAGGTTGCACATTAAGAAATTCTCTTGGTATCCCAAGGTGTTAAGGTCTAACTTCACTTGAGGATAATCAGTAAAGGTTAGGGCAGGAAACTAAGTAAGATGATGTTTGACAGTTTTAGATATATTTTATGGTGATTGGCAGTTTTTGATATTTTGACTCATAACGAACTTCTAGAGCTTTTCCGCCTATGTTTCCGGTTGATTACTTTTCTGACGCAGGATTGTAATGGGTTTTTCTAAAAAAAACTTTAATTTGGGACCACAACATTGTTTTCCTTTTCTGTTGGTAACCGAAGCCATTCAATCCGTTTTTGGATAGCCAGAAATTGACGAACAAACCCATTACATTCTCATAAGCTGTAAACCCTACTTTTCCCAAATATTTAGTACATAAGGCGGTTGTAGTGACACTCAAGGTCTTTTTGAGGTGTACATTTCAGATGAGTTTTTGGGAAGAACTCAAGATATCTCCAGTCATTTGATATACCATTTGAAAGCTGTTTGCATTTGTCTAATTCAGGTGACCTCGTGATAGCTTCTTATAATTGAAAATTATTTTGGATAGCAAGCTCGGAGTTATTGAGATTTCTCTGGACGGCATCTTGAAAATTAATTTTATAATTGGACGAACTCTTATTTCATTGTGGTGTCTTTCTTATTAGGTACAAATGAGACTTATTGGTCTGAACAATATTATACTTGGGCTGGCATTCTGCAGCCTTCAGGGATAAGCATGAAAATATTTGGTTTTTTCGTGGTAATTCCAGTTATTTTAGCATCAAGATACCCCAATTGGAAGTATGGATTTAATAGCTCCCTCCGTGAATTATTAAGTAATTTCATTAAAAGGTATAGCACGGCTATTTGGTATTACCTAACGTCTTCAAAAACACCAAAAGTATAGTTCTGGTGTCCATTTGTCTCTTCTATTCGTCCAAAAATATTTAGCGTAAAAGTGTAAAAGGGGGAAAGCTTCGGAAATTCAGGCATGAAGACAAATTTGTTTCTATTGTGCTGTTGATTTTATGTTGCACTTTAGTGGGAATGATTCCACTTCCTATTGCGGATTTGTTTTACTTGATGGATTCAGGAATTCGAAAATGATTGGGCTTTTAATACCATTGCGTCGTTCTTAGGAAGGTTTTGTCTTCCAGTCACATCTCGATTTTCCCAAATACGACAAGATAGACTGCCTATCCAAATCACGAAAGTATTGGGTCCTACAGGACCTGTTGCGATGCGACAAGTGTTTTTTTTTGTATTATTTATTATTAATATTTCCTCTGATAAATTCTCGCATATAATATAAACGCGTTAACAAATCGTTTTATAGATTGTACTCGAATGATTTTGCTATATACATAGCTAAGACCCCATCATCAAATCCTTCATTCATTCATTAATCACGTTGATTTCTTGCCCACTGCACTAGCGATTCCCACATTCGTCACGATTTTTCACTATTTATGGGGAAAATATGTCTGCAGCCTGCATAAAAAAATTTAAGTGTTTCCATGGAAACAGCGTATCCGCAAGGTACTTTTCGCCGTGCTATGAACATTTCATAAATTAAGCATTATAGTTGAAGAAAAGGCCAAAGTCATGAAACACCTTATTCCGGGCGCGTGAGGCAAAAGTTGAATCGAAAGTGTTTGCACTAGGTGTCGCTTGTTTTCTTATTTATTAAACCTGCCTATTTACTTACAATTATATTAATTTTACAGAGTTAGAGTCCATTACGCTGGCTGAGTGTTGAAAGCTCAGTAAGACTACTTTTTGAGGTGATATTCTAATTAAGATACACTGCATTCCCCACTTTAACTATTGATAGTCTACGTAGTAGGTACGGGGTATAATTACGAACTAATTACATTCGTGCATGTATCGACCACTTTATTCATTGGAATGAGCGATTGATGTATCTATGAACTATTTTAATTACAATAAACACGGTTTTTTTTTTTTTGTATAAGGCAAATCATCATGAGTATCCGTGAGTCCGCTTAAGATAAGTGCATATTGTATGTAACTTAGGTGAATGCACTTAGACCACAGTTGCATCCGTACCGTAGTGACAGAGTTGCCAGAAAATATTGATCAAACTAAGAAAGTGTAAATATATTATGCAAGCGCTCAAGGCAAGAACTTCAGACTGTTTTAACATACAAATTTCTTTTAACTCGAATATTACAGAAACAATTTAAGTTTAAACATATGACGTATGTATATATGAATTGCGTGAATTCCGTCAATAACCTCCAAATGGAACAGAATTCTATTAGTCCAGTAAATCTATGCTTGCAGTCTTAAGGTGAATTATGAAGCTTGATGGGAGGCACCGGAGTTCGGAGAGCTAAGCACACTAACTTTTAGGCTTTTGGGAGCCTTGAATTCACTAAAATTTAAGCTTTTAATCGGATTCACAATCTGTTATAAGATGTTTATAGCAGGCATGTAAGTGAGAAAATTTGATTAGTAATGGATGCTGACCATTTTTTGATTTGTTTTTGGGATTGCTTACCCTGTTAAAAATTGTTGATAGAAAATAATTGCATTCGAATGGGTGCCGCAACTGGTTTGGCAGTAGCCCATCATGTCAGCTGAATTTTGCAGTATATTGTCGATAATGTTTTACTTAAGTGTTTTTGTGAAACATTTGAGTAACGAGTAAAGTGTGGCACGTTCCATCATCCTGGGCCTGGCGCAGTCAATTAGGGCCACAAAAATCAGTTATCATGTCTCTGTAGTGTACTCTGTTTACCGCAATCTTGTTGTCAGTTTCATCTCACATAGAGATCAATGATGCCTTCACTCCCGAAACTCACTGAAAGATCCGTCGAGAAAGATAATTTTGTGACTGAACTCCTCGTCATTTTTAACCTCATCCACATAGACCACCGATAACGAAGTTGGATCTTGTAAGCAAATAGTCATAGGTTTTAGCCAATATTCTCCTCAGAAAAGTGCAACCGATGTTCGGTTGTTGACCTCTTAAACGAGTGGAGCAACATGATCAATTCTTTCGTCCGTGCTCATTGAACGACCACTCGGATAGCTTTTGTTATCCATAAGCATGCCAGTTTCACCTTTTTTTTTCTCATTTTTCTTCATGAATTTCCTTACGACCGAGAATTATTTTCTAATTTTACACAGTTTCTGCAACACAGTATTCAGTTTTGAAATCAGAATTGATCATGATAATTTCTTTACCGCGGAGACATGACACTGCATATGTATCTATCAATTTTTGAAGTGCGATAGTGTCGCCAGCGCCGAAGTAGCACGCGTTTCAAAAGACTCTAATAGATGTCCCACACTTTAATTAATAGTGTAGATACTGCTTTCTAATATCTTTGCAGTGGAAATATCGCTTAAGCTAACAAATTTGCGAAGATTTTTACGATTTTTTTTAAGCTTGTCCTCAAAATATTATTTACCAACATCTACAAACACAAACATTTACATTAATAAAAGAACATTGACTCATCGTAGGTGGGAAGTTGGCTTATACTGATATCATCACAGCTGATATTCCGAAGAACTGAATTCGTCGAATAGGACATGAGTAATTAACAAGAAGGCTTAAGCTGCATCAACCAAAAAAGCCTCTTGAGATACTTGCATCTTATAATGTGACAGCATTTCTTGTTTTGCTTAAGATACAATCGTCTTCTTATCTACAATACTTACTTAGAGGAAGAATTTTACGGAAGTGATACTTTGCAACAGGCTCGAAGGTTGACTGTTTTTTTCCGCTTGCACCTTTGTGCATAAATTTTTTCGTAAAATTTATCATTTTATTTTTGTTACTAAATATGGAGTTTTTATTAGATCACATTCTTCGAACGAAGAGTATGCTATGCATATTCAAGTCAGTTCTGATGGTGATACTGCCGCAGTTTGTTAAGTTTTAGAATTTGAATCACCAAGGTTTTTGTCTTACGGTAGGTAGGCTATACTCATTGATCTTATAGGCTTTAAAGTGAATGTGGTGAACTTGAATTTTGAAATGTATGGCAAATCAGCACGTTAACATTGTGAATGATAAAACTTGTGAAATCGGAACGGCCTTACCACACGTGTACATATGTATCTTTGGCCTTGAACACCCAACCAATTTTAAATATTCCAAAAAAAATATTAAAATGGTGCTCTCTATAATCTATAAACATTTAATTGAGGACAGTTTACTTATACGCGATATTACTGCTATTAAATAATTAAATAATATAATTATCTTGTGTAATTTATTTAGCACATTATACAAAATATTTATAATTTTTTGCTGCCACCATTAGGCGATTTTAATTTTTTTAAATGACCACCGATATATTATTTTTATCAAAATAGCCAAACACAAATTTACTATTCGTTGAATTCTTTTTAGTTATTCTCACAAAATTGATCATAATAATTACGGACACGAACATGGAAAAATGCAGATAAACAGCGAGAAAAAAGGTTACTCTTTTCATTTGTAGGCTCTCAACAAATGGCTTGAAAACGATATTTTTATCTTTCTTTCAATTGTCTATTTTAGTCACGCCATGGTTTTCCATTATGCGGTTCGCCGCCTTTTTTGCATGCTAGGATACGAGTGTATCGCCTGAGATACACTATTTCGAATTTATCTGCAGAGTTCGTTTGTTTTGATGAATGCATTTATTACTGTGACTTTTGGAAAAAAAAAAATCAAGAAAAACACTGAATTTCCATTTTAAATTTTTTCTCTTAATGTTCGTAGAATTTTACCTATTGGCATGGGAGAGGTTTGTTTTTGAAAAGAAAACAGAGACCCGAATTTGCTGCAAAATTTAGTATAAAAGCCTACTGAGTAGGTCCTAATTCTCGATGATTACGACCCATTAGCATTATGCTGTTCAGGTATTTGGATCATTTTGAAGTAGGCTCACAATGATGGCAGACCAATAATCTCTAAATCCCTAAAAATAATATAAATATGTACTCGTATGTCCCCGGCCGGCGCACTTAATGTTCAGAATTTTTTTTTCTGTATTTATTTTCACAAAACGTTGGTAAATTCCTTATTATTGCAGTTCTATCGAAGGGTTGTTGTATTTAACCTCATGGTAATCTCTTCTGAATAAGTAAGAATAGTATGTAAGTGTCCTTTTCAATGAAAGTACAAAAGTGCATAATCGCTCGCCATACCAGCAGAGTCCCGTGGAGATAATAATAGCGTATGTGTTTTTAGTGCTGATGAATGAACAAAGGATGCTGTTCACCTAAGCGGTTTTTTCTCGTTAGATGGCATGTTCGCAAAAATAGCATCCATGGATGTATTGTTTGCGTAAACACGGTAATGTGCGATGGAAAACATTTTTCGTTACAGGATTTTGTATCAATTTCACAGTGGGACATGTGAGAGTGCTTTTTTGGTTTTGTAACTTCAGTATTAGGCGATATACTCGTAGTTACAGTATTTTATTTTAGGAGGGGCGAGCGAATAAAGCTCTAATTGTTTAAATATACATTTTTCCTAGTATGAATTAGCCTTTATTCTTGGCTTCAGACGTTTTGAACCAAACGTAAATACTGTTTTTGTGCACCACAGATGCGAAGTTAGCTCGGCGTCTAACTAACATAGTTATCCAAAAACCTCATCAAAAGAGTCCATTTTGACCTCAATGGACCAGTTAAACACCAGCTTCTAGAGAACATGATACACGACTTGCTTTCACATGCCAAAAAAGCGACCGTTTGCTGCAGGATTAGTAAAAAAAACCGTGATTGGACAGTACCTATTGGCAGTACTTATTTACCAACGATATCGAGATATATTGTAGGACATGTAGATTCCAATAAAAAGAGCAGCGCCTGCAGAACATGTTTTTTCGGTTAGGATGCACTAGAGCAAACACAACTTGTCAAATAATCAAAACTTTGAAGAGCATGTTCCCGTATCCTGGTTCCAAAACAACAGATTTGTCGGAACTAGACTTTTCGTGTAGGAAAGAAAAGTTTATGCCAATAACATCCAAACTCGAGGGCATCTAGAAGAGAATATCGGTCAAGAAATCGCTAATATAACACCGGCTAAGCCGAAAGTGGCCTCAGATGGAGATGCGTTTATGTGAAAGACCAATCGTTGTCTCGTCTTCTCAAGAAGCTAGCATATTACCCATTACACAACGGCACACTACTTTGAGTTTAAGGTTATATTTCATTGAACTCAAAAATAAATATTTGGTCACATTGTCATTTTTATGCTAAGAACAGATATCATCGGAAACCAATTACCTTACCTGAAGGTCCAATTTTGTAGCGCTTTCATCTCGTATATAGACAATTGGTTAACGCAGCGTTGTATAAAGGTATCGTTTCAAAAAGTTAAAAATTGTCTATAGAACTTGTATCGCTTAGATGATAAGAAACATTTTGGGGAATTTAGAGGTATTTCTTGTCGTTGCATGATATTTGATTTAAGTGAGGGAAGTTCCAAACTCCAAAATCCTTAACTACCAAAGTTTTACAAAGGACAGTTTTAAACAGCTCAAATTCTTGAAAACGTGTGAAAACATGTGGTGTCACAATGGACCTATCTTGATGTACATAATTGTGTTGGCGATTAACTGTCATCCACTTTAACCTAATCAAGACAGGTACGTGCGACCCAGTCATGTTGTTTATTTTTTATAAACTTTTCCAAGAAAAAGTAGTGCCACGAAAGCGATAGAGTATCATACGATCCTAGTGGTGTGCGTTTGCTTGTGATGTGGCCGGTGCCCCACCGTGGAACTTTAACCACTTAACGGTAGAAATAAAATCGAAGTTTTCTCCAACCACAAACCCTAAAAATGTATTGGTTGCTAATTTATAGACAATGGACCAAGGTGAGTCTGTGTGTTCCTGCGGCGAAAAAAATCAAGCGTTTCAAACGGACTCGAACTTGTAATCTAGATAATTTCAGAATACCTACATACATACATAAATATCGCCCAGACTCAAAAAAAAAAAAAAAAAACAACCTGGCAACTTCAGCTATGGCCAAGTTCAAAATGTTTTACAAAGTTCCAACTGTGACATTTAGAGATTGAGAGTTTTGATCAGGAAATTAATATCCTCAGTAAAGATTGCATTTCATTTTCGAATTGATAATTCGCTGGCACCTTTCAGCTAGCAATCGGCTCTTATACAAGTTTTTTTTATCTTTATCCGTCTCATTAAGCCAGTTGTAGCAAATTATAGCACGAAAAATAGGGGATTCCCGAAGTCAGTGCATTGAACGTAATGTCTTTTGTTGATTCTATGAACTCATAATAAAAACAAATTAAAATTAATGATTTTTCTCTTTTCACAAATTATCATAAATAACATGTCAAATAACACAAAGGTACACACAGGAAGACATTTTGGAAGATTCACATGCGTTAGCATGTTGTCAAGAAATGCAATAAGTTAATGGCGCTAAATACTTTCGGCGAATTCTATACCTTTGCTGCTTAACTCAAATTTAAATTTAAATTAGCCTTTCAAATAGGCTTTGCATCGTTAATCCTAAAGGTTATCAATTTGGTTTAACTTTAAAACAGCTTTTCAATTCTAAAGCGATTCACCAAATTATTTATACATACAATACATAGCTATTTGAATATTGAAATTAATAACCAAAAAAAAAAGAGAAAAAAAGAAAAGAAAACATTACGGAGAACAAAAGAATCGAACACTCCTTTTTATAGCATTCAACCACTTAAAACGTCGCATGTGTGTGTGCATGCCTCATCCATCCCGAGATTTTATTCCGGCGCCAGCATTAAATTTCTACGCGCCAACAACCAAAGAGTCTTAGAGTTTTTGTTAACACTTTCTGCCAGCTGGCCAAGGGGGTAGGCGGAGGGGAATTTGGAAACTTGCTCTTAACGGTGAATTGCTTATGCTTAAATTACAGTGAATAAATTTTAATTTTCTCATGTTGAATTAATCAGTTGAAAAAGGCAATCTACTTGAAAACAAAATCAATTATACTCGAAGTACGTGGTGTTGCAAACTAGTTCCACAACTTTTGCCTGGAATGGGGTATCTAATATCAAGTTATATGACCCGAGTCACAAGTGACCCAAATTCCTTGCAATTATGTACATAGAATAACCCGCAACCTTAGTAAAATATGTGCAAGTTTTGAGATCTTAGTAATGAACAACAACTTGGCATGTACGGATATCTGCTAAATTAAAATAATGACCCAAACATACTCAACTCATATTCGTACCAGTATCTGAGTATCTCTCCAACTGCCAGACAAAATTACGCAACGTGAGATGCCGAAATCCAATTAATGCAATCACTTAATATGTCCTTCATACAAACTATACACAGCCAGCGTGGACTTTAACGGATCCAATAGGATCATCTGCCGCTATTAAGTCTCGTAATAATATTTTCACGAAACTTGAGGTCTGCTGTGCTGGTCTGTTCTATGCTCTTCATCATCTTTTTTTCCCGTTTTTTTTTTTTTTGCTTTTTTGTTGTTGCTTGCTGGTTTTTCGGCAATATCAGTCGGTGTTAGTTGGAGTAGCTTCGCGTAATTATCTGCTAACTTTCAGTCAGTTTAATATTTATGATGGAAGGAGCCAACAACCCAACAACCAACAGCCAGAAAACCAGAGAACCAGAGAACCAGCGAGCTCCATTAACGTTTTTCGAAACCTCACTCAACTAAATGAACTTTTTCGCGTTCTTAATGAGTTTTGTGTGTGAGTGTGTTTTTAATTTCGGCTCGTACGTTTTTCCAAGGAAGAGAAAATTAAAAAGAACCCTCACCAGCAGAACCCATCATGAACATCATTATGATATATAGAGCTATCTTCATCGTGGCCAGAGTCAATCTGCAATATCATTGATTTGGCTGGCCCAGCTAACAATTCGTCTTCGAAGAATTCCCACGCCAGTGGTAGTGGTGTGGCTCTTAGGAACAATGAAAATTCACGAGTGAAATTAAAACTGCTACTTTAACTAGTAAAATACTCTCATGTGAGTATGTTTGTTGTTTAAAGTTTTGCACTTACTGTGGGCAGTATCTAAGAACACGCCCTTTCGGTCATGCAACTATTTCAAGTAGAGTACATTCCAGTCAGTCGGTGCAATTACGGCGGGGCGCATTGCCGCTGTAAATATCACCACCATTCCACACTAAGCGGCAGTTCAAAAGTGGGTGCTTAATTAAAACTGACGAGAAGTTAATAACTGGGAGCGGAGCGCTAATTGAAGAAACTCCCTTCGAGTACAAGGTGGTGGTGATGGTTGTACTATGGTAGTACTCTTCCTCTTTCTCCATTTCTTCATCAAAGCACTCCTATCCTGCGACCAGTAACCAACAACGATCGAATGAAAAATCGTTTATGCAGATTGTCTGGTGCGAAATGTGATTGGGGAGCAGCTACGGGTAAGTCAACTAACCTCCAGAACAGTACCTATCGACAAATGGAGTCATTTGCCGTTGGGGCTGAAAGGATTGAGTTGGTGCTTAAGACCTGCCGTTTTTGGGGGTTCGACTTTAATGTCTGTACAAGCAATTAAAATGCGCTCCAAGTATGGGAAAGTGCAAAGTACTTTCCAGTTTCGAGTACTTTGGCCTTAACGAACTTTGTTCGATTGCCGACGGGATTCCCACTTGATAGCTGAGCTGCAAGTATGACTGGATCAAGTGCAACTTTACGCTCCGATAAACATTGGGTCGTTATTGCAGAGTTTTGAAACATGTATACTCGACTGTAACGACGAATGGAACCGCGACTCCACTACTTCATTTGGTGCGTTTTAACGAGGGTGAAATTTTTTGTTGACTTTTCCTTAAATGGAATAAGTAATATGGCAAACCGCAACCCACAATGAATTGTTCGTGTAATGATACCCTTGCACACAAGCAATACCATTCCTACTGGTCCGCCTTCTCTTGTCTGTGTGGTAACGTGAAAAGAGTCCAATTCAATATTGTAAAAGAGGTGAAAACGTGCGGAGACCTGAAAACTTCATCTCATTACTTAACTTGGTTTTCTACGCCATTGGCTTTTGGTAATACATAGCTATGTGCATGTGTATGTATGTGTGGGCATGTGGAAAGCTGGAGGTTGAAAATCTTGAATAAATTTAATTTTTTTTTTAATTACCATCGTTTGATTATATTAGGTTAATCGATTAATTCAAATATTGTTACGTATGCAGAATGTACTTGAATGCATTTTAATGCATTTTTAAATGCTGCAATTAGCAAGCTGTCTTAATATATTCTAAAGGTTATGCGCTAAAAATATGATCTGCATATGAGTAGAGGTTTTTAAGAACGCATTTACAGACTGCAGGGATGTTAATTCTGTATTTCAGATTAGTTCGAAAGTTCATCGCCTCCTAAAATCTGAATTGGACCCAATGTTGCTATAAAATCGATGGAAATCCCCAGCATACTTATAATAGCCAACGATTTGAAAAATTGGACTATGCTAGGAACTAAAAATGTCTATGCTTTGATCGGTATTTGTAGACCAAAAATAAGAGGGCAATAACCCGTGAATCTGTGAATATTACTTATTGCAAATTAAACGAAGTGTTTTTTATTTTCACAACACATAAGAAACAGGATGTCTACCTAAGCATTCGTCACAAAATGTACATACATATACATACGTCCTTTAGAAATAATTCAGGTCATTTACCTGGGAATCTGAATATCGAAAATAATTTACAGCTACTTTGCAGTACGCCAAATGCAGAGACTCAAGAGGTAAACTTCCTTTAAAGCGCAATTTTTCGCATTTTATGTCAGACACAATTTGATCACTTTTTAGGAAACCTGGTAACATGGTTGAACTACATATTTATCTATTTTAGTATATACAGCGCAAGTACAGCTTAATAAAGAAATATTTTCCAAGGCTCTGAGGTGTACATACCTTCGTGAAATACTGCCAATCGGGTTATGTTCTTATGAAGTGTATGACTTGTTTTTGAATTAAGTAAATTCCCAGTATTTATGGTTTAAGTATGGAGCGTAATGTTAAACAAATGCTCCACATGGTTCTGCTGACAAACTCGTGCTCTTTTGATGAAAGTTTCAATGACATCTCTGTGTAGTTGTGGCTTGACAGTTCCAATAATATGTTGGATCTCCGCCTTTAGTTTAGAAATTATTTGTGATTTATTGGCATACACATGCGACACTCAAAACCCCCGAACCCTTGGATTCCCCGCACCCTATATTCGATAATGTTGCTCGTCGCTAAATAGGATTTTCTTAACAAAATTGACGTTCACTAGATGATATTCCATGAACCAATTAAAAACTTCTCTTCAGTTCTTGGGTTAAAAAAAACCTCACCCCGTTAGCTGTAATAAATGAGCAAAAATTCTTGAAATTACTCATAATTAATTGTTCAGAACTCCTTACATTAAAAACGTGGCATGAAAACCGATTTCTCAACCGATTTCTCCCCTCACCGACCCTTGTCGGCTTTATTGCCAATATTAAGAAACTGTGGTGCATATTTTGTTTTAAATGCCCAAGGCATAGTCCGTAGCCTGCTTAAACATTTTGTGAGAGTATCACAATACTAATTGAAATAAACTAATCATCTGTTACCGTCTTTAAATTCAAACTAAATCTCCAGGTCCTAGAAAAGTCGACATTTTTTAATTTTTTCTTAGACTAGGAAATAATTCCCAGTTCTCGAAACCCTCTCTAACGATTTAGAATCAAACTGTATTTCATTGTAAATTATTGTTCGAGCTCAGCAACCTCAATTGAAGATGAGAGTAGAGTGTACGACATATTTCGAATTTATTTATTTATTCTTTCGACTGTCGGAAATCCTAAAGGTTTCAGTTGCAATACCCTGGTAAGATCTAGGTAGGATTTTACAATAGACTTGGAGTCTTCACTTGGAGTCAAAAACCTTCAAGGACGTTGTGCATTTATCATTCTTTATACACTACACAACTTGTTTGAAGCAAAATCATAATAGTCGGTAGGTTGGGTTAAGACCATAGACTGGAGGTCAAGTTTTTGCGTTCAAGACTACTGTTTAATTCTGTAGTCTTAGTTCTACATATTTACTTGATTACTAAAAAGGCTCCCGATATCTGGCGGAGTACCCAGAATCTGCTCTGTTTGACATTCTTTTGGCATACCTGCCTAACACTGCATGAGAACTGAATCAAGTTCTTGAGTTGCCCCTGGAATATGTATACATACAAAACTGTGGAAAACGTCAAGCTTGGCAGCAAAAATTTACTATTATATACAAAACTGTGGAAAACGTCAAGCTTGGCAGCAAAAATTTACTATATTAAGACCAAAAATGTTTACAGGGGGGCAAAAGGGTAAGGATTAGACTTGTGATACTGGCCAAGGCAATTGACAATATTTTTGTTAGAAAGAATGACATTTTAAGAAAATGAACTTTAAAAAGAAATATAAGCATTCAAAAATAAAAACAGGGATTGCGCAAGCTAAGTCTGCAGACAAAGTATACATGAGCTTCGCATTTCGAGTTATTAAGGTTGAAAATTGCCGTTAAATATTCAATGATATCTTAGGTTAGGTTAGGTTAGGTTGAAGTGGCTGCCAGCTAGGAGTCGCCAGCACACTTAGACCAATGATAGGTCCGTTGTGATACCACGTGGATCATGGGAGAAAACCAATTAAATCTTCTTATGAAGCGTAGGAGGCTCTTAATGTCGATATTCATCAGGTCGCCTGTATCGTTATAATAGGGAGCTCCTAAGTGGAGTTTCCTTTTACGGGAGAGAGCTGGGCAGAAACAAAGAAGGTGAGGAATAGTTTCCTCCTCTTCTTCATCCATGCAGCTTCTACAAAAATCGTTCGCGAAGAGACCTAGCCTTGTAGCGTGCTTGCGTATTAGACAGTGTACAGTGATGACACCTATTGTGGTGGCGATATGCAATCTATTGAGAGAAATCAAATTCTTAGAGCGTTTTAGATCCAGCTTTGGCCAAATCTGTTTTGTCGCTAGACATGTTGATCCACTACTCTCGACAGCATCCAGCTTAAGTTTAAGTTTGCGAGTAGCAATTGGAATACCTAAGGTGCCATTGTCTGGCAAGATGGGTAAAGTTGTTCCTTCTTTGGCGAGTTTATCGGCCTTACAATTCCCCGGCACCCATCACAGGTGAATATTGAACTGCTCAGCCATCTCCACAAGAGACGAACGGCAGTCTAGAGCTACTAAAGAGTTTATAGAGGTCGATTCCAGGGATTTGATTGCTGCCTGGCTGTCTAAAAAGATGCGGATATCTCTAGCAGATATCACGTTTTTCTTAAGCCAAGATAGGGCTTCTTTAATCGCTATTATTCCTGGAACACGCTACAGTGATTTAGAAGACGGAAGGAGAGCTTAAGGTTAAGCTTATCAGAGAAAACACCTGCACCAACTCCGTCTTTTGTTTTTGACCCGTCAGTGTAGAAGTGAATCGATTCATCTTCTAAAACTGGATCGTCCTCCCAGCGTGATCTGGAAGGGATGGTGACTAGGAAGTTCTTCTCAAAATTTAGGTGTTGACTTCTATCAGGCAGATTCTTGAGATTATTTTGCAATAAATTGTCACACAAAGACGAATAGATTTGGGTAAGACTTGAAATATAAAATATCCGTGGACCTGCTTATCAATTCAATTTTCGATAAAACACAGAAAATTGAATTGATAAGATTACTATCAAGTTGTAAAGCATTAAAAATCTATGAAAAATACTAATCAACTAGATGATACCAAACGTGAAACTACTAGTTAAGTCAAAACAGATGCACATCGAGTAGTGGTGCATTGATGCTTCCTCAAACAAACTTGTTTTATTAAATCTGCACTTTATCTACCACATTTACACACACAAACATCAACAATTCTTCATTTCCGTATTCCATTGCAAGCAAGAAGCTAGAGTTTATATAACTTTAGTCAATAGTTCTGCCACATAACACATAATCAGTTGGTAGCTGAGTGACTGACAATTGATGCCCAACCGTTGGCTACCACCGCTCCGCACCGAGCGGTTACCAATTTCGTGCATACGAGTATACCCACTTCAATGAATATGCAGATGGCTAACTATGCAACAAAGATACAAGAAGCAGGTTGCTCCCCGGGATTACTAACGCATCTCAATGGTGCACTATTCTATCTTGCACGAAATCGTGCACGAAGTCAGTGAGTGGTTAAGGTTATTTAATTGGTCCAATTATAGTGCCGGTTCTAGCTCCGTATATGGAAGGTAGTAGACGAAAGTCGTACACCCATTTGATTTGATTAATCGATCAAGGTTACTTGCTGCACATGCAGTATAAACGAGCTCCGGCGCCAGTATATTCGCTCGTTTGTCTGGCGCGCTGGCGATACATTCTCATTCGAATGAAAGGCACCGCGCTCTTGTTCTATTGTGTGATAAATCTTAAAAACACGCTCTTTCAAATTGTTCAATGGCTGATATAGATTTTCCAAAGTTTACTGCTCATTAACTGACCTGCTTAGCTGGGCCCTGCTGTGAAAATGATGACAACTCAGCTATTGTATGGGCCGCCAAGGGACCACCGCTACGTTCACGGTGCATTTGATCTTTTCACCTTTTTGATTCGTTTTATGTGTGAGATTTTCGGCAGTAACTTTGTTGCTGCGGTCAGCATCGGACTGAGCCTGGATAAATTAGCAAAGCGCCTGCACCCAAATATAAATCACAAAAACGACATTTTCCATTACCTCGTGTGGTCAGGTGTATCATATCTAAACAACATCGCCGACACTCTGGACGAGATAAGGTTAACAACTAAAAGAGTAGCCGACAACCGTGATGGGAAGATGGTTCGATTAGTTTTGGTTTGTAATTACATTCGAACCGAATGAATTAATTACCTGTCGCTGTCGGATGTTCCCATGTTCCTTCTACGTATGTATACGGAGAATAAAATCAAAAACCTGGCGCTACGGCTTAAGAAAGGGCAAATTGCTTTCAAATCAGGCGGTTTAATTTTAGTTTAGAATACATTCATCAAATCAGTCACAAAGGTTGTTGGTTCAAGTCCCAAGCGAGTGCAATAACTACCCATTGTCTCCATGAAAAATCTTTATTAGCTTTGTAAATAAAATCTAAGTTTTTCTAACCGCTCTCTAAACATAAACCTTGCATTGGTAACCAATTCTAGCGATGAAAGAGAAACCATTTGCGATTTAGCTGGAGTAGGGTATTGCTCTCAGGTCTAGTGCGCAAACATTGTCAAGATTTTCTTGAAATGTTTCTTTCCCTTCACTTGTTTTAGGATCACTGGTTTATTCAGTATTCGGGTTGTCTTCCCCTGTAAACTATAAATTCAGATAAATATTAGTGCAGTTTCACTTCACACATTTTTTAATGTTTCTCTTATTTTAGAATTTTTTCTACAATTTTATTCACATTTTAATTATCCTTCTTCCTTTTAGGATCATCCCGGTCTACGTGGAACACCGCTAGCTATGTTGGCCGCACAATGCAACAAACTGTCAAACAAATCCCCTCCACCGCTAGCTGATGCTGCTGTTGGCAAGGGATTTCATCCGTGGAAGAAAAGTCCAACGTCCTCATCGGGCGGAGGAAACACACCAAGTATTGGAACGGGTCAGCACTCACCATGCTCCATTTCCACATCACCGTCAGTGACATCCAGTATAGGTACATCGGTTGCAAGAAGCCTTCCGTCCAGCACAATCAACACAATGGTCAATATCACAGCCAGGTAAATTTCTGTGACAAATTTCCAATTCCATTGGTCCCGGTTACAAATGGGAAATTAATTTCAGCCTTTATCCTTATAGCCGACCGATTACATCATCCTGTTCCGCAGTAACTAATCCCTCATACGGCAGTGATCTATACTTTCCAAGTGCTACCACCTCACCCAGTGTAGCAGAAAATCATCACATGCACCAGGGATTGCTAGGCAAGGTAGAGGGTACCACATTCGGATCAGTATACTCGAGGCATCCATATGATTGGCCCTTTAATGCGGTAACCGCGTCACACAAAGCTGCCACTGAGGGCGTCAATTCCGGCTGGTGGGACATGCATAGTGCTGCCGGCAGTTGGTTGGATATGGGTGGCGCTGGTATGCATTCCACGATGGCAAATTATGCAACCGCTGGTTCGGATTATTCATCGTTGACACATTCGCTTTCAAACACCGCCCACCTTCTGGGTTCTGGGCAGCATTTGTTGCAGGATACATATAAAAGCATGCTGCCTGGACAGGGAGTTGGTGGCTTTACGTTACCTCATTCATCTCCAGCCACAGCTTCGGGTCAGGCGGCAACACCGTCAACACCCTCACCTCGTTCACAACGAAGATATGCGGGACGCGCCACCTGCGACTGTCCCAACTGTCAGGAAGCAGAACGCCTTGGTCCTGCTGGCGTTCACTTACGCAAAAAGAATATTCATTCGTGCCACATCCCCGGATGTGGTAAAGTTTACGGCAAAACTAGTCACTTAAAAGCACATCTTAGGTGGCACACTGGCGAAAGGCCATTCGTGTGCAATTGGCTGTTCTGTGGAAAAAGATTCACGAGATCCGATGAGCTGCAACGTCATCTACGGACACATACAGGTGAGAAACGATTTGCTTGTCCCGTGTGCAACAAACGGTTTATGCGTAGCGATCACCTCGCAAAGCATGTTAAGACACACAACGGTACAAATAATAACATAAAGAAAGGCTCTTCAGAATCCTGTAGCGACTCAGAGGAGACCAATCAATCCGAAGTAATGCATCATAGTAGTCATCCAGGGACACCAACCCACCAAACCATGAATGCAGGCATGCCTCATCACATGGGCAACTCACCGGTGATGCAACAGCATCCCTCTCAACACCATCATCATGCGCCCAGTCCAAATATGGACCACCACAATCAGATGGATGTGAAGCCACCACCCCCAATGGCTTGAGGTTCAATAGGACCCTTCATATTTGCCGTCAATCAAAGCAGTGGCGTAGGGTCCTTTTAGGGAGGCTTCAAATGGAACGCCCCAACTTAACCTGAGCACACAAATCCACACATTCGTATCTATCCCCATCCCAAGCACACAAATTACAAAAATTCAGGGTATTTTTGAAAGTAAAATAGACATTTGTCTGTCTATGTAAATAAAGTAAATTATAAAAAATAAACCATAAAATAAAAAAAAATACATAAATGTCGTTGCCATGTCAACATCATTTAGCTAAACCAAAATTTATTAAAAACAAAATTGTATCGGTTAATGTGTACATATAAAACGCTGTAAAATATCTATACAAAGGCTCTGTTCTTGTATATCTAAATTAAAATAAATTATCTCAAAAATAATTAATAATTCTCTAATAACCGTAGTCTAGTTCTCATATTTTACTTAAAACACAAAGTCCGTGTGTACATACTAAAAATAGAACGCATAGCTAATAATAAATCTAAAACATTTTTTCTAGCCTACTAAAATTAATATAATATTTATTTTATATCGTTTGATCATATTTTAGTACAAGAGGATGAGCGAAAAATTTGTGTATCGAAAGTAAGGTTCAATTTATTTTTAACTAATTGTTATTTAAGAAAATAAAAACTGTTAAGCGGCTAAAATAAAATTAAAAAAATAAAAAAAAAAAAATAAAATAAAATAAAAATAAAGCAGAAGAAAAATCCTTTTATCCCCAGATAAGTAGAATAAATTGTATAAGTGTAATTATTAAAGTCTTTATTGTGTATAATGTTGAACGAAACAAATAAAATGAAAAAGTTATTACCTAATATACCTATGCTTACACTTTTATCTGAAAGAAGAAAATATCTTTATAAAAATGCAAAAAAAACACATTACAACAAAAAAATACATAAAAACATTTAAGATTTATGGAAAACTTTATTTCTGTATCTGCGTGAATGTGAAGTGTGCCTAAAATTCAGTGCAATTTTTATTGTAATGACTTAAGGAGGGATTTTATTTAAAATATATGCATGTGCGGCTTAGTTGTCTAGTTCTTTTATTTTGGCATATCTATAAAAGACAGCCTGAGTACATCCTCATATTTTGCCAAATGATGTTCTGTTGAAGTGAGGATGTTGTCTGATTTCATTTCATGTGTTTGAAGTTGAAAATCCGTTTTGAGTAATTTTTAGAAATTAGGTCTATTGCTGATTTTACTGATGACAAGTCGAATGTCTATATCCAGGAACACGTCCTTTCTCACCCATTCTTGCTTGAGTCGGCAGTGAGGAAAATAATGAAATACTAAATCTCACATTAGATCTGTCAAATCTTTAAACATTGGCCATGACACGGGGAACTTCAAAGACATACTTACTCGTAAACGCTGCAAAAACTCTTCATGATTTTTTAAGTTCATATACTTTCATACTTTAGGTGGCGCTACAGTCCGGGGTGAACCTGAGCCTCAACCAACAAGCCACTCCAGCCAGCTCGATCTTTAGCCAGCTGCCTCCAGTTTCGCACACCAAGTTGGTTGAGGTCCATTTCCACTTGAGCGCGCCACCTTAGGCGAGGTCTTCCTCTACTGCATCGTTCTTCTGGGGTGGATTCGAAGGCTCTCTGGGCCGAAGCATTGTTCATATACTAGTACAAAAACATTAGCTTAACTCATTTAATTGACTTATTCAAGCGATGAGCTTCTATTAGGCTTTCCCGTAAATTTATGGAACTCACTTAACGTGTTTAATCATTTAATGGGTAGTATATTTGTGAAGTCATTACTAATTATACTTCAAGATTTATACCTAATTACACTGCTTTTAATTATTTCAAATGATCATGTTATGTTATGCATTTCTTTCGTTCTTAATTTATAATTAGAAAAATATTCATATAAATTGATGACAGGACACTTTTTATTTATATATGTATGTATATTAACTAGGGTGTTCGTCGTCTTTACAAAAGTCCCTTCTCTCATTGGAATATTTGTACTTGAATCACTTGGATTTTAAAACCAGAACATGAAGGAATTTTTGCGTAATTTTTTATTAAACTCAATTTTTTTAGTCACGTCATTCAGAAACTAGATAGTTTCTAACATGAGCATTGGGGGATCACATAGTAAATTTCATGAGTATGTTTTTATTTCATTGTAAATAGGTGAGCGAAAACTTCATTATGTACCGACAAAAATTAAATACATATATTTGCTATCGCAATAGCGTAATACAATTTGTCGTATATGTATGTCGAAATTAAGTTACCCTGTTTACTGGTATTACATATTACACTTTTTCTTCGCTGGGCTAGGATTTAAAATTTGCTCCTTTAGCGCTAAGGCAACCAATCCAATACACTAGGCCAGGTAATTCAACACAAATTGTACTTTATTTAAGCGATTGAGGATTTCTGATCATCTGTTACAAAAAAAAAATGAACTCCACTTCTTGAAGGGGCCGCACGAAATATCTGTTGGCTCGTAGTATTTGTTGGCTACATGGATCTTACGTGTTCTCCAAGTTATCTCGAGAAAGATACAGAATATTTTAATGAATGAATCAATTGCGGTCGCACTGTCATTCCATCGTTTTGTATGCCCCTTGAGTTTACAAAGTCCTGTGAAGAGTGCTTTAGCAATAGACGAAAATTAATACGGAATTTGTGATAATTTAATTGAGCCTGGAATTTTAAAATATTTGATAAGCTTCTTTATAATAAAATCCTTAAAATCCAAGACTTACCCGTAGTTCTGCCCAACTTCTTGACCATCCCCATAGAAGGCGGGATATCAAATACGTCAATGGTCATCAGGCGGTAGATCTTGAATAAGATAAAGGTTGCATTTTATCTCCTGACCATACATATCGAGGATAGTCGCATATTTAATCATACAAAATATGTGAATGTATAACCAAATTGTTGATAATCTATATGACAGGATGTGATTTCGAGGACGAAGGCTAGATATCGGACGTTAAGTTCTATCACAGTTTTTTTTTTGCAAATCAATAAAAGTTCTTCCAAAGACAGCTAACTAAAGATCAAAGTAGCTATGTAAACTTTTAGATTTTCAAGAATTTAAAGGAGGGTTTCATCACTCATGAAAAAGAGTTTCGACAGGTATCTTGATGAGTCCTTCCAACGGTGCTAGTTTTCTCTAGTCACTGAACTAAAGCATGAAAGGTACAACAAAGTTTTTCAACCGATTTGACTGCGATCGGCGGTATCTACGCAGAGACGAAGGAACTTTAAGTTTGTTAAAATCTTTAAAGCTTTCTTCTTAGACCACAAAGTTAAGCTGTAATGTAATGGATGTCCAGTCTTTAAAAGTAATTGCTTTTATCTTCTCCAACGCAATTTACCAAACTATGAATCTTTGCTTAGTTACTTTGTGTAGGAGTCTGAGGGCACCCTAGTCGCAGGAGCAGGACGAGACTTAGCCCCATTTGTAGAGCTGGTCAGCGCACTGAGAACGCGCGCTAACAACGCGGTTTAATTTAGACCATAACTTACGAGCAGGATTTTGTGCAGGAACGGGGTTTCTATAGCCATATTATTAGCTTTTTCCATTCCTCGTTCTGTTGAAAACTCCAGTTTTTCAGATTTACGGCAGTTGTCAAGGGAGCTGCGGCCGTTGATTTGGATTTGCATTAAGGTCTTGGTGTTCTGGGTTTGTGCATATTTGGTTATACAGCCTGACCAATATTGGTGCAATATTACACAGAATAGCAAGCGAGGCACAAGGGGTAGACTTAACTGTTCCGGATGTTAAGTGCAGTGGAGGTGTTCAAAGTTGATTGTCAAGTTGTTAAGATTACTCCCCATACATATGTATGTACCTACATACCTAAATATATATAAAAAAATATTTCCCAGTTAACTGCCTTTTTCCCTAATCGCCCAAAATTATGACGAAATTTCAAGGGCATTTCAATTGACAACTCGAAAAATCTTCCCGCCGTACTTCAAAAATAAATCACCAACCCAGGAACAGAAATGCACTTACATCCCCATCTCGAAATTGTTTTCATTTCTTGTCGATATATTTTGTCGGCGCAAAAATGTCAAACAAACCACCCTCTTTCAATTTTATCGTTCAATCTGTCTTCAATTAAATATTTATTCTTCCTAATGACAAAAAAAAAGTGCAGTTTATGGTGCTTCCATCCCAGCGATGTGCTCGTAAGAATTTCGTTAGCTCCATCCCCCTAAGCGCTACAAAGATTGAAATTTTTCGGCGCTTTCATACCAGCCACCCACAAACTCTCATTGCCAAGCTATTAGGGTGAATGTCTACATCGAACACCAACCAAAAGGGGGTGGTCCCGTGAAATATGCTCAAAATTACGATGTGGATGGTGAAGTGGAAGTTATTTAAGCGACTAAACTGTGACTGCCACTGGATTTAGATTTCATTACTGGGATTTGTTTATACGCTTGGCGAATTTATTGTGACGAGGGTGAATCAATGGGGTGGCATGACATCTCCCTATTATGTTATGACTGGCGCTAGCAGGGAGACGCAGCATTGTGTATTTAACTTTTAACATCACCTAGAGAAGGTGAATTTAAAATGTTAAGCGGCGGTTTAACTTCGTTAAGGTAGTTAACACCTATTCCAGGTAATTATTATCATCTATAGAGGTTTGACACCAAATAATAGATCGTAAACATTTTGGAATATCGATTTTGCTTTTCACATGTGGTGCTTGTTATTACCTATTGTTTCGGGGGCCTTTTACAATTACTAACCTTTAATGGCTCCACATACACTGAAAAATATTAAAATTAAATTTTAATTTATTGCTCAATAAGGCAGAACAATGGGAAAGGACAATGTTTGTGGGTGTTATCGTAACACTACCACCCGCTGTTAGAAGCTACGAGTATGGGATTCTATGAGAAAAGTATGTCCTACAATGTTTGGCTTTCGAAAAGACAAACAAAAATAAATAAGTAAATTTTTTGCTTGCATGCTTAGGACGGTTCTGATTAATGACACTAAGTTCATGAAGAAAAGGGACCGTATGGCACAACAATTCCGGGCCCGGAAATGTTCATTTTTTTGTGTCTGGTCTTCGACGACCGGCTGAATGTTGTAGATAACATAATTTCGGTTAGTCTCACTCAGATTTATTGTCCTCGCGTTATTTATGTCCTCTTGAAAATATATTCTTGAAGAGTTAAATACCATTCACCAAACACCAGGGAGTACATCTGTGTTTAGAATGCGTAGCCGAGGACAAAAAAAAATGTGTCAGATAATTAAAACATCAACACCAGATGATAATGACGACAAAGTGGATGAGCGACGCGGCATCGAAACATGTATCACGATGCGTTCACACATTGTTTACGTTAAGTAGTTGGATATTTAGAAAAATAATTGATTGACTATTTTGGTTAATTATAATTCATTGACTTATCGAAGCGGGTCGGAATAAGCGCATGTGGCTTGGGAAATCCTCGAACAAAAATAAAATCCAATTAAATGTCAGAGGTGCGTTTAATTTTACGATAACATCTGGGACTCTGGGAGAAGGATTTAATTTTATCCTTTTCGACTTTTCCGAAGAAGGTAAAGAAAATGTGTTTTCGGGACATGTCTGACATTTTTTCTGATAGCGTTTTTAACACAGGAGACTTAAGGACACGTTTTTATTTGTAACAGTGCATGATCACCAAGAAGCCAATAGGAGATCAGAGCTCTAAACAGTAACGAATGAAGAGAATAATCAATTAAATCGAAAAATATGTACCAGCCGAATATGTTCGCAACAACACTTACAAGTTAAATAGTTTGCGAGATTCAAAAAATTTTCGGCCGAAAACAATAAGGAATACGTGGGCAAGGCAATGCTTATGACAGAATTTTTGTCGGGGACACTCGACTATTACGGTTAAGTGTTTGTGATGCACTGATCACACATGCTTTGGAAAGAATATGATCACTGCCACTGATTGGTAAACTCGTTCTGGCTATCCAGGAAGGACTGCTTCACCTCTCGCTATTGGAGTCAGAGTACACAAATAGAGTAGAATGGAGCGATTTGCAGAAGCTGTTGAGTAGGCGATATCTGTATGACAAATTCCCTTTCTAGCAGGATTGGATTAATAAATAGCAGTTAATGGTGGCATAGCGTTAAGTTACTTTAAAGCGACTGCTGCCTGTGGAAAAATTAGTTTTATGTTCATTTCTGAGAACGATAGGTTCGCTATTATAGAACAAGTAGCATCATCTACAGAGGCGAGGTCTTACCCGAAATTAATTGATGAAACTTGTCAAGAATATTGAAAGAAGTTAATTCTTATCCATGAAAGCCAATTGGTTATTGCTCGATGTAAAGACCCTTATCGTACACAGCGAGAACTGTAAGTGAAAGCTCTTAAAAATAATTTAATACTTTCATTTTATTGGAACTTAAACCTATTTGAGGTATGATTACATCTTTGTTTTAACTAAACTAAATAAAATAGAGCTTGATTGCCTTTGAAACTTACTTTATTTGAAGTTTGATTCTGAAGTGTTAGAGCAACACACTTTAGGAAAAATAACAACAGATGTTTTTTGAGTGACTAAACCGAAAGATAATCTTCATCAGGACCCAAAACCAAGAGAATAGACAAGTGAACGTAACGTACATTTTGAAATAAGAAAAGTCTGCTGGCATATGCCTACAAAAATGTTTTCATCCAAGCTGGACTCAAGGATTACTTGTACTGGGCATTGGACAGAGGACGCACTACTTGATAAATATTATATTGCATGATGATGCTGTAAATGCAACAGGTGAAGGTACTTACCAAAAATGTCAGCAAAATTTGTTTCTCCATTTGAATCTATTAACCTCTGGTATTCGCTGAGTCCTCAATACTGCTAATGAGTTATGATTTGACTATGGTCCCGTAACGATAGTAAGTGAAAATGCATTTCACTCTTCATACATTATTACTGCCATGAAACTTGTAAAAGTGGATAAAATCGGGCTTTGATTTCTCAGACAAACAGAATAATACGTACAACTTCCGTAAAGATTAAAAAATACGGAAGTAGCGGTTCCGGCGGGCTTGCACCAAATTAGAATGTATGCGTCACATTTGACAACTCACATAACCCGTTTGTCGAAAGGAAAGGAAAAGAAAAGTCATCAGATCCACTTCTGATCACATCCACAGTTCTTTTCCTTGACATTTTCGCTAGGTCGTCGAAGAAGATTTTACCTACTGTGCGGTGGCTGGGTAGTGCCGAACATCCTCTGAGGAAGTGGAAAAGAGTTTTTTTTTTCTTTTTCTTCTACCAGCTACAGCAGTGTGTTTTAAATGGAATGCCGAGTCTGCCCACATGTGTTTTTACTGACCGATGGCCTGTGCAGATCCCACTTAGCCTGGAGCTCCTGTAAACTTACTTTATCGTACTTGCACCTTATCTTTCTGGATATACCACAGTTACTTAGGCTCTTCCATATAGAGTTAGCTTTTGATAGAAAACATAAGAAGATTTTATATTTAACAGCTCCCAGTAGCGGATCTCCCGTCTGATCAATTCCTCTTCACGTTCATGAACTGACTCAGCGAGTTCTTTGCACTTTTTCACCAGTTTTGAGGATGCTCTATTCGTTATAAATGCTTTTGTAGCTGCCTGGCGTCAATGAGGATGACAGTATTTCTTTTTGATGTGAGGTTGCACCTAAGTGTCTGGCAGACCTCTCGGATTGCTTGCAATTTCGCCTTATAAATGGTATCTCTAAAAAGTTATTCACACCACCTTCACAATCCATTTTTGAGCTGTCGGTAAAAATTGATTCCTCGAAATTTTTTTTGTTCTGTTCTTCTCTGATCAGGAAGCATGTACCTACCTACTGAATTTGCTGAAGTACATATACTTAGTTTGGTAGCAAAATTGATAGCTCGCATAGCTTTGTATACCAATACCCACGATATAATAACTTTAAGGTGGTCTAAAAGCAAGCGATGCAAAATACCGTTTTGGTCGAAGATGAGCGTAAAGCTCCTATTGTACTTATTTCTTTGCGTAGTGCAGCAAATTTGTTTCATGGCATTATACACCCATAATTTAGAAATTTTGTGTTTGGAAATTTGGGATTTTAGTCTTAGACATTGTGGTTTAGTGATGCTGTGCACAGTCAGCAAACGTAAAAATGTGATGTGCTATTCAATTCATAATTGCTACATTGAGGCTATATCTTTGATGTGCATTAACTTAAAAAATAAAAATATTTGGCTCAACAGACTGGCCCAATAAGGGACCTACAGTTTAACGTCATATCCGAAAGATTTTTTTCTTAGAAACCTTCTTAAGACAGTTATAACTCTCGGATGTTAGTCAGACATTTTTTCAGACATGATCCTCGAACCGCCCGCTTCTTAATCAAACGCATTAACCATTAAGGTAATGCCCCAAACATTTTGTAATTTTCTAGTAAAAAATTGGTCCATTGTGTTTGTAAACAGATTAGCATTTGCATTGTTCTCCTTCTAGCAAGCTTATATTCCAAATTAAAACTTTCTAGTTCGAAATTTAAGGTTCAAAAAGTGGTGACATATGGACGGGCGGATGGATATGGGACATTCGACTCGACTGATGATACTGATCATTTGTATACATACATATGTCCTTTATGGAGTCTATCGTTATAATTTGTCTACGTTATAAACTATGGTTTGATAAGATTTTCAATTCTAAACACATGAAATACTTTTTATCATTTACTGCTCTACATATGTACGAACAAACATTCAAACAAGTATGTACATATGTACATATATGATCCGATTTTAAAAAAGTTTTTTGAGCAATGTCCCATATTCTTTATTTCACTTAGTTTGACTATTTTGTTTTGAAGTCATTCAATTAACCGTAGTTTTTGAAATAAACGAGAAACAAGAACTGAATGTCCGATATCGTTTATTTCCCCAGATTTTGACATGTTTCCACATTCTCGTCCGTAGTACTAGAGATATGTACATACATACATAGACGCGTAACAAGGTCTGAATATATTTGAAACTACTACCCACCCTTCCCTTCACCTTATATCGAACAAACCCTTAATTAAATTTCTATGATTTTGAGACAAGACAAGGTGCGAACTCCTTATGCGTTATTATAAAATTTACTTTACTGATTTGTTAACCTGAGGGTTGTAGCAATCTGGGGTAATTTTTTTTTAGATTAAAGCCTCCTGCTTGCAAGCATACTGCCAACCATGGTGTATCAAGAAAACGAAATAAAATCTGAAACCGCGCCGGAAAAACATGACGCAAATATTAAAGTGACGTGACTCATCGTACTCAAGAGTAATTTAGCCGCAATAAGATTGGTGTGAACGTCTCCCTCTGATAGGAAGATGCGTAAGCATTTAGTCAACGTTATTTGGATTACGTAGAAAGGAAAGCGGTAATTTTTGATGCGGCTCATTCTCTAAATACTCGTATGTCTATGAAAACATTTCTAACTTTCCTATTTACTATGTTTTTATCCTTGGAAGTAGAAAATTGGAAAAATAAGTCTCCTGCCGATATATGGTTATCTTTAGTTTCTACTTATGTACGTTTTCCAGATGCCAGAGGAAAATAGTAGTCAACATTTTTTAAAACAGCTCTTGGAGCAAGAAACTTTTGCTCTCCACTATCCTGAATGATATTTAGATGATTCAATTGGTTTTAAATTTAAATTTATATCTGGTATATACTCGTATATGTAAATACTTACGTACATAAGTCGGAAGGTATTGTCAATAAGTCCAATTTTTAACCTTTTACATACATACATGGCTACATATTATCCGCTTGCATGTAAACAAACATTTTCAAAGTACATACATACATATGTATGTAGATCCATTAATTTCCCTGTCACTGCTGCGGCAAACTTAGGGGTTAATGCCAGACCGCATTGTGTTTTAATTCATCGCACAGCTTTCAGTTAAGACGCCCCACAGAGTTTAATTTCATTAATCTGTTGGATGTCTTTGTTTACTTAAGTATCTGTTAACATGTATCGTATCGCTGGACAGTTCTTCCTCACTTTTGCAGCCATTAGTTGATAGCTTAATTTATGGTCCCATATCTTTGGACCAGCTATTGTGAACGATTGTCTTTAAGTGATTGTATTGGGAAGCAATGCAACATACAAACTTAAATTTGGTCAGTAGAATACAGTTATCTTATGGATCTTTAGATGGTACTGCAGTACAACAAGCAAATTTTTATAGCAAAAATCTGACTAAACTGCTTTCGTGGAAGGCACTTCTGCCCACGAACTTATCGGTCTAATTTATCTAAGACGCTACAAAATAAAATCTTATATATCAGGCTTCACGTTCGCGAAACTCTATCTGGCTAATTGTTGATCACAGTTTTATTTAAGATCAGGCTAATTTGTCCGATGATCAAGAAAACTATTATTTTTATTGTTCCTAGAAAAAAAAGATGTTGTGTACATATCTCCACTTCCTGCGCACATACACACACATGTTCATACTTTTCGTTGCAAAGGTGCTTCACTCCAATGTCATGAACATGATGTCAAAGTTTTGAAATCATTTGAAACTATTCACATCGTGGGAGCGGTAATGCCGAACCAAACACCACATTCAGCATTGCGCTGGAGTTCGAAGGTAATATGACACCACTTCAAAAAGGATAATAAGGATAATCACTTGCTATCGTATTTATCTCATCGCAGAGCTGTCTGACATATAAGGTGCGTTGGTAAGGCAACCTGCCGTTCGCTTCCTTTGGGTGTCCATTGAGCCGATTTGATACGTGAGATGAATTGAATCTACAGTTCACACAAGGAATTTCGTACCTTCAGAGATGATGGAGGTGGTCTTCCGAGCGAACAAAATTTATAGGAAGTTACCCTTTTGGACCATTGTCTGTCATTAAACCCAATGAAAGTATTGTTGTCAATTTTTTTATGCTTTTGTCTGGATTGCCTATCATGCAACATGTGTACCGGTAGAACCTACGATAATTCGATTTTAAGTGGACTACCAAGAGAGCAATTGTAAAATTGCATGATACCTGAAATAAGCCCTTGTCGGGTTAATGGTTTTTGCATTGTTATTTAGGCGCCCCCACTTATTCTTCTTTTTTTTTTTTTTTTAAACAGAACATATGTATGTCAGCCGATTGACATTCTAAGAAAGAATACCATCGTGTTTAGATTGGTTAATTACATTTAATAACTCGCACGGGAGCTACATGCCCCAAATTAGAGGTTCAAAACATCTGCAAGGACGGAGTCTCAACCCTTTCATAGTGTATTTCTATTGATGGTTAGCTACGAAACAAGTACTTAAAGCGGTAGGTAGATTTTTGTCAAACATATACACAAATGTTATTGACCAATTGTTTCGGGCCTAATTGAAACGAATTAATTAAAGGCTTTCAGCACTGAGTGTAATTATATTAAGGAAAAATCGAAAATTTAAATAGGTAACTTACACGCACTATAAAGGAAGATAACACACAATAGTCCCTCGTAATTATAGAGAGACAATTTTAATTATAATAACTGATCCAATGCCAGGTGAGTCAAATGAATATTCTCTTCTACTCACAGTTTGTGGCTGTTAACAACTTTAAAACAGCATAAGTGTACAACTTCATTTAACTCTTTCGAAAAAGATATTGATTTGAGTTTGTCCTATTAGAGTACAGTATGTACTAGGTAGGTAGGTAGAGGTGGCTGTTTCTTTAATTTGAAACACAGTTAGCGCTAGAATGCGCCATTTTGATACCACAAGCTGGTTGTATAATGTTGTTAACGATTAATGTGAGAGATATAATGGGTGTATTATATCTGTCGAGTTCAGGTAGAGGATGAGGGCTCTAATCCTTCTGTCAGATATCTCCCTCAGGTTGTCGAAGAAGGGTTTACCTAGAGTACAGCTGCTAAGAAAGTGAAGAAGAGATTCTTTTTCATTAGCTACGTCAGAAGATGTTGTGGGTGATGCCAAGCTTCGCTGCATGGTCTCCTATCGACCAGTGGCCCGTGCTCATGGCTACAATTCTGCCAATATCTGGCCTTGATCTGCCTAGCAGCTCATTTGTTTTAGCTTTGCTATAGCTGGGCCATGTCTTTCTTAATATAGCGCTGGAAATTTAATTTAGGCTTAAAACTAACTTTAATAAACTCTAATAGCGTTGGCAGCAAGAAAAATAACTTTAAGGCACCTAGTATCCTGTGCTAAGAACATGGCCAAAGCTAAAATAAATGACGGGGGGATATACATACTGATGACCGATCAAGCTTTATAATATAAGGCTTCTATGTCCAGTTCAGAAAAGTATCAGCGTTAAAAACATTTTACGAATTGCTCAGCAGTAATTCAGTAGCTAGAAGAATATCGTTGATTTATCCGTGAAAAAATAAAATATATTATGTAATACATATGTACATACATATATTCGAATGGCCAGTCCCAGGCCTACAATTGTCTAAAACCCACTAAATGAAATAGAGCCAATATCTCCAAAGCATCAAATATGTATATAATCGACGAGCACTACATCTGAGGCAAACAAATTCAGGTGTAGGACATAAGACTTCCCTGTTAGAGCCGCAGAAATGAGGAAGAAGTAGGGTCTATCTATCTATCTGAGGAAGATTCCACAGTTCAATGCACCATTTTTTAGAGGCACCCCCCTCAAAATCTCTGACAGCGCAAGATACCTAGGACTTATACTCGATAGGAAACTCACCTGGAAAATGAATATCAAAGAAAGAATTAAAAAAGCCAATATAGCCTTCTACTCGTGTAGTAGAATTCTTGGGAAGACCTGGGGACCTTCTCCAAGAATAATACTCTGGATGTATACAGCTATTATTAGCTATTACTGACTTATGGCTGTCTCGTATGGTGGCCAGCGCTAAAAAAGTCCACCTATCTAATGGCACTCACCAAAGTACAAAGACTAGCGTGCATTGGTGGCACCAGTGCAATGAGAACAACTCCAACTGCAGGCCTTGAGGCTATTCTCAACCTGCTTCCTCTAGATATCTTTACAAAAACATCAGCAGCCATTAGTGCCTTGAGAATCAGTCAGTCAGCGAACTGGAAGTCAAATGCAACAGGGCATTCGACCATCCTCCAAGAATTTTTTGGCTGTGTACCTACAACAGATTACATTACGCCATACTTAGATTTTAACATGCCTTGTACGGCAGCCTACCCTAGCAGAGAAAAATGGAAAAACGGAAACATAGATAATACCAGATCCATAACAATATATACTGACGGATCGAAAATGGACACCGGGGTAGGTTCCGGCATCTTCTCTGAATCGCTAGGGATAGCGAGATCCATTAAACTACCAGACCACAGCAGTGTTTTCCAAGCGGAGGTCCTGGCAGTGACAGCAGCTGCCCGTGAGTCTGCCATAAGGGCAATACCACAAGATGGTATCACCTTCTTTATCGACAGCCAGGCAGCTATAAAAGCAGTTACTGCTACCGAAATCAAATCAAAGCTTGTGAGATGCTGTCGCGAAGAACTTAGGGTTCTTGGATTACAGCACAAGGTATCGCTCTGCTGGGTTCCTGGACACGAGGGTATCCCAGGCAATGAAAAAGCTGATGAACTAGCTAGGAAAGGTTCAACAGATCAAATAGAACCAACCGATCTCTCTGTAAGCATTCCGCATTGCATGCTCAAGCTTGAAGCAGGGAAATTAGCAACAAGAGAGGCGAATCTAAGATGGCAGTCCATTGAAACGTGTAACACCACGAGTCCTGGACTCCAACACTCCAGAAACAAATTCCCCGGTAAATACTTCTTCCACGACCTTGAAGAGCTCTCTGGCGTTCCTACAGATAAGATGCTGAACTTTGCCAAGTCATCAAAGTGGTTTGTACTTGGAAACATGAAAGTTATTAGAATAAGAGTAGTTTAGACATTTACAGGGTTTCAATTGGGCGGAGGGGCACCATTTTTCCCCCCCTATGGGTAACACAATGGGTCAACACTGACCTGAGCGCGGCAGGAAGTTTCTTTCTCTGCCAGCCCGCTTACCTAACCTAACCTAGGGTCTATCTATACACTTATGGATACGTTCAATACCAGTTTGACTAAAATAGCTTCCCGCCGAATTTTACATAGATCCAGAAGTGAAAACTTTTAAGGACTAAACTATTAACTATTATGTGGCAAATGTGCGTAAAATATGAGTAAAAACTCTACTAGTCCTAGATGCTTGGTGGGTGAAAGTATAATTACTATGCCTACTTTTCTATGTATTCTTGGCATGAATAAAATTATAGCAGCATCGTTCCAATAGTTTTCAATTAGCCCAGTTCCGAACCCAGCACAAAAGCTGCTATACTTTTAGTTCTTGAGGGTTCAATTACCGTTTGCCAAGTCTTGCATTTCATTTTGGTATTTTCCACATAAAATCCAGCACTGATATGGTTCAACTAGCCAAGAAGGCACAGTAAAAAAAATTCTAAGGTCTCCTTAGCTTCATTTTAGATTCTGATTAAGGCAAGGGACTACGAATGACAAGACTGTGCATTTTTTTAAAGTTATACGAGTGTATGTGTTCTAACATTTGTAATATACTTGCAGATACTTAAAAGATCGATAACGTTTTATTGAACATTAAAATGTACTTACACACATAATTATTTTTCTTCGTGTCCTTTGGGATACTATATTAGTTTCCACTTGACAACGTCTTAAGGCGCAGAATGCCAGGAAAATGATTTTGTGGAAACCAGGCCCAATATTGCCGAGTCCACGTAATATTGGACACAATCTGATCTGATAGTGTTCAAAACTAACATGATAAGGGGATCATTGATTCTCAATTGTGGCTTACTTTCAAAATCTCGATTATCCACCAATTAGGTATTGCGATTGACAAACCTTATTGACGAACGTGATCACCCCAATCATATACCGTGAGACATTTAAATTTAAAAGTGGAAAATTTTCAATCACGGATACGTGAAGTTATATTGTGGTATAGGGTAATATCGGTAATCAGACTGTCTGAAAATACACGCAGCCATTCTGTGACTTTTCTTGCTCCAAGAACTGTAATTTAAAAAACAGTAAACCTCCTTTAAAAATACTACTTTGCGATTTCTGGACGAACCATGTCTTCAGAAGTTATGACCAAGGTTCACCGATTTTTTTCACGTTAAATTGCTTCAATAATTTATACAGAACTTGCAACAAACTCGAACACAGTCCTTGATTTTATTTTTTCAAAGGAAAACCTTCGATGTACTGTATTATAAAAAATTTAACAGATAATAAGCTACCTATTTAAAAAATAATTAATATTGTACAAGTTGTGGGTACTTTTCCTTTGACAATAATAATGAGAAAAAAAGGGAAAAGACTATTCTTTAGCATTATTGACTTGCGTTTAGGTTTTAAAAATGCATGTCGAATGTGTGCGTTTTAACAGGCATTAATTACGAAAACAAAGCAAAAAAAACAAAAAAAACATGGAGCTCTTTGTGGTTTCAAGAAATAAATTAGTGAATTAAAAAGTTGCATGCGTGTTTCAACAATATGATTTACACTGTCAATAACTACACGCCCCTTTTCATAATTTTTCTTTTTTTTACTGAAGGGATGAATCCCCCTAGTAAGAGTATTCTAATGTTAAGTCAGAGCCTAGGGTTAGTAGTTGGTTAGAAGCTTATAATTTTTATTTTGCATTTATGTACTTCTTTTTATATGACGCAATTATTTAAAGTCAAAGAGATACAATCACAAGGAAAGCACATAGAGTTCAATGAAACTGTGGCCAAGGTACATACATATGTAAAGAGATAAAGCCATTATAGGACATTTCCCACCGTGTTATTGGTTTTGAAAATTATCACCACTATGTCATTTGTCAAAACTCTGTCTTTTAGAATAAGAAATTTTCTAAAAGCAACTGTTAAAGGGTCCAAGTACATGTCAGAAGTATTATCCTCTATAAATAATGTGAAAATTTGAATTGGGGGCTATAGAGAGTGGAAATTATTTCAAAATTGAATTCTGAACTTCAAATTGACTCATTTAAGTAATACCCACTGTTCAATCGGGTCTAATGAAAAATGAATGCAGGAAAATTGTCAATCCTTTCATATGTACACTTAGTATTCTCTTCTGCGGCAGTGGGTTATTCTTATGAAACCACAATGCGAGTAAAGGGATATTTTGTGTCTAAGCACACAAACGGAATCAGTGGTAGAGAATTGGATAAGTATATTTAAAGATGTATTAGACCATGATTTATGCAAAAGGGTTTTATTTAATTGGCCTCTTGTTTCTATTCCATCTGTGATATATCGGAAAAGTTCACTTGCATTCCCACGGCTTTCTTATGACGAATAGTACTGGTGAAAGGTTGTCCAAATTAAGTTATTTGACGCGGCTGAACCGAAGGATCTCTATGAAATAAATAAATAAATATTTAATTCACATTACGGCACTTAGAGATAAGAGATTTCCTCCTTTTTCAGGCAAGGTGGGATCTGAAAGTATGTGAAGGAATATGATTTGATTAATCCTTCAGATTGTCACCGAACCCTTTTCCCAATCGGATATTATGAATTTGTGTTCCCAATTCTTATTCAAATCTGCAACGATGCTCATATCATACCACAAAGGGAGCCAGCCCCATACAGTGTATCTGCTCTATCATTACCTTCAATGCATTGGCACCCAAACAAATAACGCAGTTCGTGTTGGTCAAAAAAAAAAATTCAAGGTATTTAAGGCATTCCTATTGGTCCCTATTTTTACTTCAGTACATTTGGGTACAGAGACACTGACTCAAGTTTAATAGCACACAGCACACACAGTTAGTAACAGCCATCTTGAGTATGAAGACTTGTGAGGGGAGAACCAAACGTCATACGATATATTCTAAAGGTGATGTAGGATAGGTGCACATATGAAGCAGGTACATGTGATGCCAAAGAAAGACAATTCCTTGAAGCTTCTCATGCTTCATTGCCGTGATCTATTCTAGTTCTTTCGAATGTATCTTAAGAGTTTAATTTTTTCTTAAATGCTGTAAATGCTTAAAGGTAGTAGCACGCTTTTTGTCAATCGAAAATTTTCCTTAAGTATTCTGACCAGGACAACGCAACTATTTCACATTATTCAAAGTAAGGATCTGGAATACTGTTGTAATAAACTAATTGTTGTCTTCCACTCCTGCGATGATATGAACCTCGTCTACCACGCGATGAGCAACGCTGCTCATAAAATAGTGGCTTAGTGTTTAGTGCTTTGAATTACGAGTGGGAGGTTCCAGGTTCGAATCCCAAAAAACACAAAAATGATTTTTACGGCCCCACCTCTTGCGAATGTTTGACAAACGTCCGAGAGTAATAACTGTCATGAGAAAGCTTCTAATATTGCCTTTCGGATACGGCTCTAAACTGTAGGTCCATTGGTGCGAAAAATATAACATGCACAACACGAATGGTCGCGAGAAGCTAGGATTTGGACCACATATGGTCTGTTGCGCCAAGTATTTGTATTTTGTTATCATTTTAAAATTCGTCAATGTTTACTCATTTTAAAAATTCTGTCTATTCTCAAAATCACTTCATCATATGTCTACAAGCCTGTTTTTCATATTATCTGAATATGGTTCTACAAAACTACGCAAGAGGTCAGAGTCTCTGATTCAGTTCTTCCTAATCCAGTCAACTCATGTTTTCAGCTGAACGAAAATTACATGTTTTTTTTTGTTCATTTTACAAAACTGGTGTAAGGCCTTTAGAGAACAGATGAGTGGCTTAAACAAGTTTACGTTGAAAAATAAAAGTAATTTGTAAGCTTCCGAGTTTGTTTTCTGGGTTAGATGAACTTTTTAACCCACCCTCGTAAGGTCCATACAACATATTTAGCGAAACCTTTCTGACCCTGTTACGATGTCCACCCACATTTCTGTTTGCCTGTAATGCCCATGTCCATGCGTTGCAGAAAGTGTGCGAAATTTGAAAATAATTTTTGGTCGAAATAAAGCCCGCTCAACGGCTACTGTTAGGAAATTCATAAAGACTGTTCGGGCAACTGACAGGTTTATGAACAACAAAAGTTATCCTTGCTCGTTCGGTGCGCAAAGGCGAAAAAGTTGCTGCTTTTACCAAAGTGCAACTCAATTCGTCGCATAGCTAAACAACTGAATATGATCCCACTTATCTGAGGAGAATATTACAGAAAAACTTTGGATTATTTGCTTATACATAATTGTCAAACATCCTCAGTCAGAAACACCAGCCTCACGGCTCCTTTTCTTAGAAAAAATTAAGCCAGTAACAATGTTACGTTGAATGGAGTGCGGCCGCGAGTGGAACGAGAAGGATTTGAGCGGGTTTCGGTCTTAGAATGTTGGTTCAATGTACATCAACCGCTTTTAAAGAATCGATCTTTTGTACACTAAATGCAGTAACCAACATCAAGATATTCGCGACATGGAGCCACATACAACCGGCATTTTTACTACAAAATGAGATTGACAGGATGAACTACTTCCCAGATAGCCGCTGTAGCTTTGACTATCCCTAGTAACAATTTTTTCTTTTTCTTCAAAAATGTTTCAGAATATATGCACATACGAGTATGTACATATTTCCAGTTTTATAAGACCCTAGAACGTGCGGCATCAGCCTTATTCTCAATCAAAACAATAAGGCTTTAGGAAAATGCCTATATAAATAACTTAACAATTGTCTTACAGACTCCAAAACGCTTAATAGCCAGGTCAGAGATCACAAATATTCAGTCCATCTAATGCATCCCCCAACGGTTATATGTATACTCGACTCGTATCTCTAATACATTGTCCAAAAATGTTTGCCAAGCAATTGTCACCCTAAAATTATATTTATTCTTCTCCTTTTTTATTCGGTGTATCCCAAAAGGACATAATGTATTTATGTCAAGCTATTATGGAACAGATTTGTTGCGCACTCTTACAAGCAGCGTTCCAAAAGCAATGAAAATGTTTATTTCAAACCGATGCGATGTCCTATTGTTTCCTCACTGAATGACTACTACCAATTTTCCGATAAACGAGTGTACGAAGGGAAACAGACTCATTGCGCTAAGAGAAGAGGGTTCCATGCTGTACACTGAATAGGACAAACAGGAAACAATAACAATTGCACACCGTGCTATTACTGTCGCTGATACTAGAACCCCTAGCGTTGCTGTTGTTGTTGGGACGTTCGATTTATGATTCAACAGAAGCATCACATTGAATTTGCTTCTTTTTTTTGTGGTCACCTCTGAAAGGCTCTGTCAGGATCGCAGCATGAGTCCCGCATTTATCACTTGGACTTGGTGTCTTTTTGTCAGTCGAGTCACAGAGAAGAAGATACAAAAGCCACTTTTATAAATGACAAATTGATGCCACTAATATTCGACAATGATGTGCAGCTTCCCCAAAATGATTGTGAAAAAAATTGTATTTTCGCCAATATGTACCTAGTCCCTTTCATGAATGGTTTGTGGGAAAATTGCAATCAATTGAGGTGGGATTGCGGAATGCCGTTCTTTTGTTCTAGATATTTATTTATTTTTTCTTTATTTCGTGTACTGAAAATTAATTAATAGCACGGGTTCTATTGTAATCGAGCACACATCGAACATAAAGGACGTTTATAATTATAAAATCGCGCCCGATTCCTTTCACCTTTTGCGTGAAATTCAAATGATTTCTTCCAGTTGGGCGCACCTAAATGACAAAGTTTTTGTTTGCAAAACTTTTTAATTGAATGTACATGAACTGACGTCAAAATGCATTTGTTTTTACGATTGAAGGTTCGGTCTTCCAATTCAATGAACTTCAATTGATCTGCCCAAATTAATTATACTCCCGTTTGAGTATTTACGCTCCTTTGTTGTTGAAATTAAATGCATTCTCTATATTCGGTCTCATTCACATGTATGCATAATCGATGAAAGCGGAAGAACTCAGGTGATGGCTTTCCAGTATTCCTTTTCTGTGTTTAAAGGAAACAAATTTAACATTAAAACTGATTAAAAATACTATGTTCGCATCAAAAAGGTGTCGATGATACTCATAGGCACATACAAATATGTCCTGCGTCTTGATTGTTTTCTTGATTTCCTGTCCATTAGAGGGATAGATCGGAAAATCTGGCAGAAGACGAAGGCAATGCTTTTTTACTGGTGAAGAAGTACAGAAGGATACTTAACTGATTGACAGACTGGATCAATCATCTTGGCTGGAACTATCCATTTTAAATGTTTTTGTTGAGGAAGTTTTTCGGGCAAACATTTCTCAAAATGCTCCTAAATAGGAATAACTTTACCGATCCTGCCCGACAAAAGCACCTTGAGTATACCAATCACTATTTGCAAACAATAAATCAAGCTGGGTTCTATCGAGAGTGCAAATTTAAGGTGGACAAGTGAACCAATATGTCTAGCGACAAAACAAAGAGGAGGAGGAAATTACTCCTCACCTACTCTGTTTCTGCCCTGAAACTCTCTCTCTCCCGTAGAAAGAAGGTTCACCTAGGAGCCTTCCGTTACAATGATATAAGCGATCTGACAAATATATGTAGATATCAAAAGCCTCTCACGCTTCATAAGAAGCTCAAAATGGTTCAACGACAGCGGAAGAGAAACGTTCTCCGATCCGATCCACCTGGTATCACAGTGGACCTATGTATGGTTGGCGATTCCTAGCTGGCAGCCACTTTCAACCAACCAATCATGACAACTAGCTGCATTTGTCAGACTACAAATTCAAACTCGAATTTGTAGAAAAAATCAGTTAAGATACATACATTCGTACGTTAGGCTTTTACGGACTCCTTGATGATTTTGTCGAATTTGGAAGATCTTAATCCGCAAAAGCATTACAATTCCAAAGAAAGGAGTGGTGAGTTTTCACATGAATAAGGTTATAAAGGACTTGAAAGACTAATGAATACGGTTTTGCCTTAATAAAAAAATAGTTATAAGAAGTAAGACGGGTAAGACAAAGACACACTACTGTTTTTGCCTGAAGGTGGTTAGCTACGTATTATCCACAGAGCGTAGAAAAGAAAAGGCATTCTCACCACATGATGGCAAATCTTCTATTAGGCAAAAAACTCCTTATCTCTCAGCGAAATTTTGTTCTTTTTCGCTATCCCCTTCAAGGCAGTCGTATAGTTGGAGTTACATTTCATTTCTCTTAAATAGTCTGTTGATGAGAAAACTACTTATGCTAGCCTCGAATACTTAGAGGCATCACTGCATTTTCTAGCAGAAGATCTACAAGTTTCTAGAACAATAACGTGATTCTGGTGATCAGATCCTTAAAGGGATGGTAAGGCAGAATCGAGATCTGCAACAACAATTCAAGAAGGCCTTACAGCATAAAGTCAAAAAGGGTATTATGAGTATAGAAATACAAGTTTAGGAGAGTATAGGAGAGCAAAGTATGTAGCGTTTTAAGAATTTTTAACTTAACTTTACAAAAATGTTTAAAATCTGTTGCATCACTATTGCTCAAAGCACACTAGAGTCCTAAAAAGGCGATTCTAAAAGGTGTTCGAATACTTTAAAGTGACACGCCCCAAGTATAAATAAAATCACGTCTTTCCTCCCCGGTACGTCTTAGTCTATTGCGGCAATAAAAGCTTAATCAGAAGCACAATCCACTAGTACTCAAAAACTTAAAGGTTACCATCCTATGTATGTGCAAAAAGTAATCAAAGACAAAGCCAAACAAAGATTACTGTAAAGCAAACCGTTAAGTCAACTTCCACAAGTGAAATGTCTATTATTCAACCAACTAAATGACAGTTTCAGTATTTCCTAGTACAATTCTTAAAAAACACATAGTGCCACAGATACAGAAATGAATATAAATAAACAGAGGCTAAGAAAATCTGCTACAAAAACTAACAATCCCCGCAACAAATATTGCTTAGCGACCTATTCACCGCCGCGCCGCCAAATATATACTTAAAATATACATAACCAGAATATACAAAAAGGAAAATGTTAATTCAAATTCCAACAATTGAACTAAGAGTATCTTCAATTCAAATATACACATGTGTGTTTATGTACGTACATCTGGCGGATGGCATCACGTTCCAATGTGGCGCGTTGCATTCAACCAGGTTTCCTAATAATGATGATAAATTCAAACCAGAATGAGAGGTGAAAAAAAAAATGAATCGAAAAAAGGTGCGTGCAACCGTATCCCTACAGGGGCGTGTCCTACCTATTTTTCTGTCATACAATACATCCTGCCCAGCCCACTAGGATCACTACCCCATTCATTTTCTCTATAGAATTTATTATACAAAAAACATAAAAAAAATTAAACGATAATAAATTCAGGAAGCGATATTTTTCCTTCTCTTCCTTCCATTGCCTCTTTACCATCCTTGCAATGTTGAAGCAGAATTAGTTGCGATACTTTAAAACAATTTTCTCGTTATATGAGGCTCTATGGTATTACTGAGCATTACTACTTCTATCCGTGTAAACAATGAAATTGGAACAACATCAATCGCTGTTTTGATTGCTCTGGGGTTACATATATGGCTACTACTACTTTAACTGACTGGATTTTAAAGCGTTCATCTAGCCAATTGAAAGCAGAGCGCTTGCTCGTACTTCATTTTCGGAAAAGCATCCCAAAACCCTACTTTCACTCTCTCAAATTTCGAGGTTTCTTAAGTCGGAACATGACAAGGGCTTTGAGGTCTTCGGACATTTAACCAAAGCCATATCTTCTTCCAGATTTTAAGGGTTTCAGATGGAAAATGTGCCAATTTTACAGGGCTAAACTTTACTAAAATCTTTGTGTATTTTTTAAATGAAAAGTGAAGAAAAGATAATAAGGCATCAGACAAACAAATGGCACGACCGTCCTCTTGTGGAAAACACTAGAAATATGATATGGGATAAGCTGCAGACAGATCATCACGATGTGGTATGTATTGAAGCCTTATCAGCTCCCCTCTCATTTAAAAGATAAACGAGATAAGTTCTTTTTTTATTTTCGTTGTGGAAATAGTTACGATTGCATAGATTGTGGTTAATACTTAGTCTATGCACTGAAGATGTAGCCTCGTTGATACAGCCCATTCTATATTCATCATCTACCTTGGAAATAAGTTCCAAGAGATCATCTTTGCAGTATCTTTCATTTTTTTCAAGCAGTCGAAGATTTGTTTGGCAGTAGGCACCATGTTTTAATGAAAAGTGGTGACAGACCTGTCTCAATTGTGATCATGTAGTTGGGGGTATTTTTTGGAAAACGACAGCATCTACGACAAAAATAACACGCACAACAAGAGTGGCTGCGATAAACTAGGCCCTATTCTATGTATATCCATATTCTCCGCCAAATATAATTTTTTTTATATACATATGTATTTCTTTTAAGTACTAGGCTTTATCTTTAAAGTCAATGACAAAATATTTCGCCGTTCACTATGAGTAAAACCACAATTATGAATTTTAAACCCACATTCGAATAATTTTTCGCGTGGATCATTACTTTGCTAATATTGAGGGAAATCGTTATGACCGTCCAGAATAAGCCATAAATGTTTGAACAAATTCTGATCTACTTTTATACTGCAGACATTTATTTTTATTTTGTTTATTTCTATTCAAGGACAACGGTAAGTAAACCGCATGTGAAAAACGAATTTATAAGTGACATGTGGTCCACTTAAATATTTACATAAAACCACAGACAATTAATTGCAACTTAGTGGAAAAATTCAATTAACCAAAAAAATGAAGTTTTATACAACCTGAGTGGTGAAGGTCGATTCACGGTTCTCCCTTTTATTTTTTAAAATGTCCTTGAGTTAACATAACCGCACTGCATAGCTCTTTGAAAGTAAACAGAAAAAAAAATTTAATTTTTGTACTTTTTTTGTTCGGATACCTTTAAAGTACCCTGCTTCGAAAATGTGTTCTTAACCACAAACTGGAAGAAGTAATCGCCGAGACCACAAAACGTTTAATTGCATTTAAGAGTTGTTATGCATCAGGAGCTGGTTCGTTTAGGAATTCAAGTGTAGAAAGAAAACATATATACGAGTACTCGCACATCTTTATTTTTGGACATAAAACTTCAATCGAACGGGTAGTATCTTCTTTGGTTGATATGCGTAAATTTTTAAACGGCAAAATGTGAAAATTGTAAATAAAAAAAATTTAAACAAATATTGTAACGATCGAATCGTTTTTAGGTATTCATAAGTAGACTAGAGAAACCTTAGACGTTCGTACTCACACGTTTCTAAGTCTGTCTTCCTGCGTATCACCGCCTTCTAGCTTCTAAGCTACAATTGATGTCATTTTATACAAAGTGTGTATGAGATAATGGCCTAAGGATAACGTCGGTGTCTTTTATAGAAAGAAGTAACATTTTGGAAAAGAAGCAACGGTAACTGACACAGTTTATATTGTCGACGTGTTAGACTCTATTTAGCTCTATTTAGAATTTCTTTTCAGTTCTGGTCAACGCAAATGTATACATATAACAGATTTCCATGTTTTATTACGCTTTCCGGTAAGAGCAAGCCTCATTCCTCATTCAATTGTTCAGTTTTCGTATGGTACATATAAACTTCTCCCTTTCTTAAGCTAGTTTCAAGTTGGGCAGAATTATTCCAGCTAGATGTACTTATAGGGAACATTATACTCTTACGCTTAGGTAAATAAAAAGAAAAAGTACTATACTAAAAAATAGAGGAGAACCAATATGGTATGTTTTCTTTTCTTATTTAAATCAAACTTCATGCTAAGTTAGCATAAATGTGTTACAGAAATAATAGATTAGATAAGGGCTACAGGTTGATGTCTGGCAAATGGATGTCTGTTAAAAACTCTTCAATATGAAAAGTACTACCGGTCAGTACCAGCTGCTACATACATATGTAGGTCGTTGGCTCTATAAGCTGATTTCGTTAGCAGACATGACAGAATTTATTCAAATATGTACATGTACCTCTTTGCAGCTGAAAGATGCTTGTGGTTATATCGCTGGGGATCAACTCGAAATTCGAGATTTAAAAAAGTTCAGTAGAAAAACATATCTCGATGACATTTGTATACCACTTTTACTCCTAAAGTGTCTCCTAGGACAATAGTGCCAGATTTAGGTTTTGAGTTAAACCCATTATTACTTAAAAAAATAATAATATTTTTGTTTCATTGTAAAGTTGGTATGGCTCGATGATTTCAATAAATTGTTGGATCCCTGTCTTAAGCCGAGGTTCCTTTGTGTTGACGAAGAAGAAGAAAAATTTGCTTGATTTCAAATCATAAAACCTTCTTATCAACATTTCCTAAAATTATGTCCAATCACTCCTTTAGGCATGTGACATGTGGTTGATGCATTGGCTTCTCTTGAATTAGGTAGTCCTGGGTCTGCCGCATCTCGAATCCTTACTATATACTTATTCATATAGCCATTGAGTAAAAAAATGTGCCTCATCGCTAAATATTTTGCATTGTTTGTCCCTAGCCAAATTGCCATTCCTAGCTTACATTTCACCAACTGACAAATGTACTTTTTTGAAAATGCAATTGTTTGCAAACGAACCTTAAATTTTGTATTTGATCTTTGAATTGATGTCACATTTGGAAAATTATTTCGACTGAAAATTCCACGAAGTCGGCAGTGTTACTAATCACAACATTGACCGATTTCAGATATATCCTCGAGTGGGGAGAAATTAAAGTCCGACACTCTTTGAAAGACGCTCTTTGGCTTATTGTCAGTAACGACATACATATGTACATGGCTTTGAGTTACGGGCCTAAGGTGATGGCTCTTTCATACTAAAACAAATATTACTTAATTCACTATTTTCACTATTATTTGTAGATATTGTGCTAGAGATCGGGTTTTGGAGCCCATTCCTTAAAACGTAAAGGTCATTTACTGATTTCGAGTCAAGCATCCCAGCAAGCTGCCAAAAATAAATACTTATCGTGCATACACACATACATTTGTATGTACATACGAAAAACCAATATATAAAACCAAACTATCAAAATGTATATACATATACATATGCATATGTACATAACTACATGTGTATGCTTTAATAAATTAATGCGCAACACAAATCATTGTCATAATGTCATTATTTTAAGGTATACATATTTGAAAAGCAACAATTAGAAAAGTTAAAGGAACATGGTAATAAATGCATACACATACCTTTGTGTTAGCAATTAACCACAGTTCCACAAAACTTGTTTAAATAAATTCAACAATTTTTATTGCGTTTAATTGGAGCAATTACCGCATTCTGTGCAGCAGAAAAATAAGAGCAGCCAGCCCAGCCCGCATTCATTAAATCTATAAATGCTAATAAAGAAAATTATTTGATACAGCCATAATTGCAGTAAAACATCAAGCACTAGCAGCGGCAACGTTAACAGCAGCAAAAAAGAAAGAAAAAATAATTTTAAATAATTTCCTTCTAAGAACATACACTCCTTTCAACAAACGACTCAGCCAAACAGCCAACAACTTCCTTTTTTTAGCCACCATTTTGAATTGAAATTTTGAACTTTTTGTTTGTGTGCAATTATAACTTATTCCGTTGGCGGCGGCGACCAGTTTCCTCCCAAATTCATAACATAGTGGAAAAAAAACTTGTATTGCATATTTATTATTTGAACACTTCATCCCCTCTACCAAGGTACGAGCACAGCGTTCATGCAGAAAGCTGGCCATAGGTACAGGAGTATATCCACATACATACATACATAGCAAATGCTCTTGGCATAAATTAGCGTTTTACTGACAGGCAATCTAACAATTTACCTTTTGAGCAGCTACCACCACCTTAAAACTAAACGAAACGAAATATAGAAATGGACACAAAAAACATTCTACTGTGGCTGCTACAAAATGGCAACAGTACTCCTCGATAGCCAACTTCTCTTCCATTGGAGGACGCCTGGCGGACACCGCCTTTCGATGCTTATTACCTGGTGGCACGCCATGCGTATTATTTTCCCAAACCATGCAAAGTGGTGTGCCATGCAACTGAAGAGAAATCCAACCACAGCGAAATCTATCCAACCAAGTTGCTGATCGGCTTAGAATGGCAATGGCAACCTTTTGCCAAAGATAAAAACAAGTGCACATCTTAAGTGGACGCGCAGAGGAGCTGCATGTTTATATAAAATGGCAAATTTGCGATGAAACTGGTTTCTCCATCGGCTGCAGCTCCTCGCCATCGCCACTGGCTTCATTTAAAAACAGGATGGGTAAATATAGTGTATATAATGATCAGTAGCTGCAATTCAATATACTTAAAGTGGTTAGAATTATAAAGCGTCGTCGTCGCCGTTCATTGGAGGACAATTATTTCGTTCTCTAAGCTGTTAGGTAATTTAATAACAGTACAAATGAGATACAAAAAAAAACGTACATATGTATGTATGCACGTCCTGCGTCGTTTATAATGAAGGACTTGCAATTATACCTTTAGCATGCACCACCAGGTGATGACATCAACTACTGCCGAACCCAAGGGTTAATAGGTCTCAGTTGGGTGAAAGGCGACAGGATCTTGCTCTACAATGTTATTTTTACAGCATGAGGTCGCTATTTAACTGTTTTCTACAGCACGGTGATTTTATAATTCGGGTGCAAATGCTATGGGTGCACAGCCAAAAAAAATAAAAAATTCTTTCTTCAATAAGGACCCACTCGCAATTGCAGGATACCTAGGGCGATAATTATTGTAGGATCGTAGCTCGTGCTATGATTTTATTTAAAATTTTTTTTTTCTTTTTTGTAGTGCGTCATTTTGGATAATTGTCCATTATAAGAAATTAACGGTCGTTAAGGTAGATGTACTCGTACACGTGTTTCATTTGTTATTCTGAAGTTTTGCCGGAAATTTTTAACCCATATGATCCCCCTAGGTAGAAAGTATTGTAGGTTTTACGCTGCAAAATGTTGTTTTTATTCGTATTTCATTAACTACCGACATTGCAGTAGAAAACGAACTCGCAAATTTTATGCTACGTATTTTTTATTCAGATCTTGCATTAAATCATACCAATGTGTGCTTTTGACCCAATTTTTCGTATCATTTTCGTATATTGGAACATGAATATAGCCACTTAGGCTATATTGAGTTCATCAATATTCTAGGGCATCTTTGACGTAAGGCTTGCTCGGATCTTCAAACTTCTAACTCGATCAAGCTTTCTTGTTCCTGCTGTCATGCGAAGTATCTTCATCTCAGCTGCCCTTAATTTGCTCTCATACTTTTTGTACATTGTCCAGCATTGCGAACCGTATGTGAGTGCCGGACAAATAACTGCCTTGCTTTCAGCTTAGGGGGCATTTTTTGGTCACAGAAGATAGCAGAGTTTTGCCACTTCAAAGACGCTACGCTTACGCGATGATTGATGTTGTCATCAATAGTTGCTTCGCTATTGATCATAGATTCTAGATACTTGAACTTTTCGCACCTGGGAATCACTTTTCCATTCAAATAAATGTCCGGACTCCGTTGGAGTACAGGTATTCTGTCTTTTTTGGACTAATTAGATACCCATTTCCCTCCAAAACCTCCACCCATACAACAAGTGCTCATTGCAGTGACGTTTGGTTATCACTTATGATTTCTCCATCGTTAGAAAAGAATAACTGATTCACTTTGAGGTCCGTCACTTTTTCCTCAAGCAGATAATCTAGGACTGTAATAAATAGCAATGGACTTAAGACGGTTCCCTGGTGCACACCGACTTTAATAGGGAACTCTTCGATTATTCCGGCGGGGAATCTTACTATAGTATTTGCTTCGTCATATATGTCCATAATCATCTGTACGTGAGGTTCTGGAACACCTCGATGTCTTAGCGCCACCCATATCATCTCTTGGTTTACCGTCGAATGCTTTTTCAAAATGACCCAACACCAGATGCAAATCCTTTAAGGAATCACTGTGTTTTTCCATTATGATCCTTATACTTTGGATTGCATCTGTGGTTTACCTGCGACACACCCACACTGGTCATCAAAAGCCGTATTATTTGCCGCAATCGGCCGCCTAATACCCGTGACATCAGTTTAATAGAAGGGTAATTATCACAGTTTGTCGTATCACTCTTTCCTTTGTGCAAAGGAAGAAGATAACTTTCCCTCCACTAATTAGGCACTGGACCTCCTCTCATGAGATGAGAATCATGAGCCATCTAGACCCAATATCTCCCATCTTTTTCCAAAACTCAAAGGATAACTCGTCCGGCCCAACTGCTTTTCGCTTTTTGGAGGATTTGTCCGCTTTCTGAACTTCATCGACTGTTATGTCGGGTACTTCTCCATAGTTAGGAACGCCTCTTGGAAAGTATAGCCGGGGAAACTGTTCGTTTAAAAGTTCCTCACAATACTATTGCCACCTTTGTAGAATTTTTTCGTCGTCCACAAGGAATTGGCCTTCGACGAACGAAACTCCTGAGCATTTCTTCTTCTCTGGGCTTCATCGATGTTGTTGCAGATGTAATTTTTCATGTTGACAATAAATGCTTCGCCTTTTTCCGTATTCATATTGTACCATTTAATTTTCCCAGAAACATTGGTTGTTTGTTTTTCTTTTTTGACGTCTCCATAAATATTTCTGTCAGGAGGAGATGGTGTTGCCAGGCGATCGCCTCTCTCAAGATCACTTTGCAATCTTTAACTCTGGGTTTCATTAAACTACCTACCGAATGGTAGTCAATTTTGGTCTCATTTCCGCCACTGCTATAAGTGATCAGGTGTCGGCTTTGTTTGACGTGATATTAGCACGATTAAACCGTATGACTTGCTTATGCTTAGGATGTCTTCACCAAAAGGGTTCCTGGTGCAGTATCCCAGTCCTCCACGGCAGTCATTACAGTCTTCATTTGACTTCCCGTTTAAATCTCAAACAAAAGCTTTTTCTTTGGGATATCCTTCATGAGTCTGTGAAAGTCCAGCCAGAATGCATCTTTTTCTCTCCCTGTGCCAATTTATGGATCATGTTCGGTTTATGATGACGTGCTTAAACTTCATTCAGCTCTTTCCTAGTTGCCAAGATTCCTCTTCGACTGTTCTGCGCGACGTAATACAAAGAACTCCCTGTATTCCCCTTGTTGTGTTGGCGGATTCCATTGCATGGCTTGTCTGGACAACTTAGACAATGATTATCAAAAAGTTACAGCTTTTTTGTTACATTCACGAACATAAAAATCAGCGCTTAGAGACTGTGTAAAACCTACATACTCATGCAGTTAATAACAGCCCATATAAGGCCAAGGACCTAGCCTCTCTCTACACTTTTCTCAAGAATGAGAGAAACTATGTACTTTTAACACTAAATGTCATTTCCAAAAATCGAAATTGAGAAGCTTTCCATGCCAACTATAACTAACCGTCAAAAAACTTGTTGGTGTTTTCTTGAGTTTGAACGGCGAACCTTCCGCATAGTAGCCCAACGCACTAAGCTCAACCTTGTTTAGTCAACAAATAAAGGGAAAACTTTGAACAGCAACCGAAATTGTTTGTCGAAGAGTTCCAACGAACTCCACCCATAAGAATTTAATACTTGATGAGAATGTGATTAACGTTCTGTCTTAAATTATGTATATGTATTCGCCAAATATGTAGATACAAACGATACAAAAAAATAAAGGTTTAATTAAAAATAACCGTGTTAAATATGTTTTTTTTGAGAAGTGATGCATTTTTACACATGTACATATGTATGTAAATACGTATGTATATAGAAAAAAGACGTTAGGCAGTTATTTCGCCGGTCTCGAAAAGTAACCTCTTCTGTCCAGGGATATCCCCCAACCCAAGCTACTTTATAACTTAAAGTTCACAAGGAGATTCAACGAGAAATCTTTAAAATTCAATATTAGCACTCGAAATTAACTCTTTTTTCGCTTGATTCGGGGTCGCTGCAATATCTACAGAAATTCAGCATATTTATGGTTCTCGTAAGACTAGCAATTTGCGACTCATTATCACTGGAGACTGGAGTGTAAATTAATTAAAAGTATTTGCCAAATATAAGCATAAGTTATTTTAACGTTCTATTTAGTTACATGGAATAGAATATTTGTGAATTCATCACATCGTCTGTATTTCCATCCATATTTGCCACTACATTGTAACTTTTGAGTCGTTTGGTCTACAAATTTGGCAGTAAGATACTCTGAAGTTGTTTCTCAAAAAGTATAATCTTTCGGCACGTAAAAATTTGCCTCAACATATGTATTTTATCTCGTATCAATCTCTTTTTGATTAATTTGGAAAAAACTAAGTGAATGAAGGGAAATTTCATCAAAATTTTTTGAGTATGATTAAAATTAAAATATGTTCAATGTACGCCTTCTATGTATATACTCGTACATCCGATTTAGACAAGTTGTAACCAAATTTGATTCAAAGTTTATTAAATTCCGCTTGCAGATTCTAAAAAAAAAAGTTTAAGAACCTTTAAAAAATTGGATAGCGATACTTTCCCCTCCGTCATTTTACACTTACTCTATCCGATATTAATAATTATTTTACAAAACTATCATACATCAGCTGTGTTTGTACTCATTGTACTCTTATCCAATGAGAAACTTTAAAATAGACCTAAACTATTTACATTAATCTGATAGTACTATAATAAAGGGAAACCCGTTACTTACATTCATAAAGGGAACTTGGCCCGTAAATATTCCCTGCTGTGAAAGGGAAGCCTTTCATCCTCGCTGATCCCGAACACTCTGCTTCCAGTCAAGACCAAGCGCTCTGCAATTCGCGATAACTTGGTCTATGAAGCGGGGGATCGGTCTTTTTGATCGTACCGAATCTGGAGTCCTAGTCGAAAATCCTCTTGACTGGATCGTTGCTGTCCATGGGCTCGATGTGACCAATCCAATATAGTCAACGTATCTTGACGACGAATGCTATCATATGCGGAAAACTGTTACGACTGCTTAATTATACATATAAACTCGTAATTGTCTTTTCAAAACTAGCCTCTCTTTAATTCTAACCTCAAAACTAAGATTACTAATCTTAAAGATAGAATCGAAAATAAACTTTTGTTGTTGCTTAACAAATAAATAGATTCACAAGCTGTATCGAAAGATACAGTACGTCTATATCTTGAGAGTTTCGTCGAAAATCTAAGCATTTATACGAAAGGACGCCTATCAACTTTTTTTATCTACCAAATTCTGTTGGTTTTTTGTTATTAGTATTTACATGCATTCATTCATTCACATAAATACGAGTATATTACCTTAAATTTCACTGAGTTTTTCTTACAAACTACAACAGTATCTTTCTTAAAAATTCGTGTGCTTACATTTGGTGACAAAGGACACAAGTAGAAGGACTCTTTGCTTTACATTGATAATTGACTTTCATGAGGAAGTTTACATTTTGTTGCTTTATTTTACCTGAATACTAGAATTAACAAATCGAAAGAATCCTAGTGCCAGCCAGGAGACATTCGTATGCATAATTTTTTTTTTCTATTTTAAGGAAAATATTCAATAACATGACAATAATGCTCATGTAATATGTTTTCATGAATGTATGCTTATGTATGAACGCAAAACAATCATTCCGTGTTGTACTTACATAAGTACATAGTATTTGCAATCATTTCTGACAATTTCATTATATCAAAAATAATTTCCCAGAAGGGTTGACCATTTCACTTTTGTTCCATTTGCTACACAAAACAATGTAGTATTAAATCAATTAGAGAAGCCATTCAACGGTGAGAGCCGTTTCCATTCTGGTATTGAAATTCAAATAATTGAAAAATAATACAGAAAACAAATGTAATATTATTATTACAATATTAGGTTTATATCCACTGTCCACCGCAAAATTGACGTTAAAATGCCGTGACATTAAGTACTCTTTTTTTCCTTCATAAGAAACAAACACGAATTACACGATCCCATCAACCATTACGACAATGCTCTATGTGCATTCTGCGAATGTGGAGATAATGATACATCTGTTGATATCTATTGTGAAACCTCTTTCTAGCATATTATTAACCCTTCCTCATAATTACAATCTACTGGAGTAGGAGGACAGACAAGTCAACCCATAAGGCATTTTGTCCTACCTCAGCTGCAATTCATTAGATCTGCGTACTTTGTATGTACATGTACATGTACATCTTTTTCAGAACATAAATAACAAAACTTTTTCTTCGAGCAGCTTATACGACTTAACAAGTAAAGAAAGTGGCTTATAAAATAATTTTAATCTTGCCCTGCAGGTGAAGCAGTATAAAAATGAGAATACATTTTATTTAACATATATTGACGAGTGTGTGACTTTCACTGAAATTTAGGAAATCAAATACGGTAGTGCATAACATATCTGATCTTTTAAAAGACGAATTTAGACTTGGGTACGGCAAAGATATGTATCGGAATGTGCCTGCAACACCGACATATTTTACTATTAAAAATGCACCGAGCCCAATTAGAGTCCCGTGCCGCCATTTTAAATTGGTCCTAATGGCGACTAAACAATGTCAAAATTCAAACTTAACCTTAAATGTCGGATCAACAGGAACCCATTTTCTTCGATGTTTATCTGTCTGTTTATTTTAAGCTTACTTTGGTCATTTTTAGCTTATAAATTTAATCTATCTAAAGATCATCAAAATTGAATGTTTGGATCCAGTGGATATTTAATAAGGTGCGACGGGCTGAAAGCGGCCCTGGTTTCACACTAACAATTGAGCCACGACATTAAGCAAATACACCTCTGATATACATACTCGTATGTACATACATATATGCATATCAAATGTCTTCTTACTAAAGGACACTTGAGGCTACTTATTTCGTAGATACTTTGAAAACGAAAATGGCATGCACTTCCTGCAGGTAACCCACCTTACAGCATGTACATGTTTAGCATGTAGATATGTACATATATAAGATTGCGGAGGCTGGACATGTTTTTATTCAGCGGTTGTACTGATCGCGTTGATAGCAATTATTCCCAGGTACAATGTTAGATATAAGAAACTAAAGGAGAGACGAAACAAGAACCAGTGGGACGCGATTCATCAACTAGTTGAAGCCTTCTTAGATTTTTTTCCTATCAACAAGGGCCAGAAGCGCAGAATGTTTAGATGTCCCCTGTGTGATTTTCACGAGTACAATGGCCGATGAAGTAGTGAACAGCGAAGGTTCCCACAAGATCGTAAATGCTATCGAATACAAAGAGGTGCCAGAGGAGGCCGTAAATAAGAGTGAAGGAAGACCATACGTGTTCCAGACTCTGCGCCAGCGTACAAACCCGAAGCTATTAAACAATATATATCACCAAAGTTGAAAGAATAGCTGCTGTTGTCCAAAGTGTACATGAAAACTCAAGAACCTCAACTCGTCGCTAAGTTGAACAGATAATACGGGATTACTAGGTCCAATACTGTCAAGATTTGAAGCAAAGCGATCATCTGCCACGGTATTGTTTCTCTGTGTGGACTTAAAATGAGTTGGACGTCGATTTTGGTCGCAAGATCATTTTTGGGATGAAGTAGGATTTTGGATACCTAAGCTTGGTAACCATGTTATCAGCCGTTTTGAAGACGCACAGGACAGTTTCCATAATCGATTGGAATTGAGAAATATTTAACGGTGTAGTTTAAATAGCAATTTCAAAACCGACTCTTGAACAAAAGTCGAAAAAAAAAATTGTCGGTTTTTGTTTTTCTCTGTTCAACAAAAATTTACAATCCAGAAAAAGAGATTCACTAACGACATCCCAACAATAAACGCAAGACACACTTTACTTCTCCCAACAAAGCCCGAAATATAACCCTCAAATATTCAGATTACGAACACATTTATTGGACGCCAAAAATGATTAACAAATCCAATTTATTTCCCAAAAGTACCCAAAATCGTAATATTATCCTCGTAAACGATCAATTAGGAGCTCCTTAAATTAATTTAAATTTGCGATAATTGGTTTGGAAGTCCCAAAATTCGGATTCATTCGCACATATTCTACTAAATAGTAGTATGTATCTGTCTGAATACATGCCTTTTTTCCTTGAAGCACGTCGATGGTATTTTAAAACCGGAAGTGTGTACAATGAGGGGTATGCTCTGTTTATGAATGAATTCGATGGCATGCGACACGGTGATTTTTCAATCTCCAATTCATTCAATTAGAATTGTTCACCCTTCAGCAAATGTCTAATCCGAGAGCTGACACTCCCACCTTGGTACGCCTACAAAAAAAAAAGTCTGAAAAAAAATCTGAAATTCAAAGGGATCTGAAGAACCGTTTTCCCAAAAAAGAGAATGACTATGTTGTGAACGTTATTAAATGCTAATTCCTTTAAGTTCCTGTGAACGACAATTATTTCATTTTTATTTGAAACATTTTATTATTGTGCCACGCGAGCCCTTTGAATGAAATCGAATACATATGTATAAGCAGCCATTCATAGAATTCAACATCTGCACTTTAATTATATGGTGAGTCCTCTTTCTGTACCCACCCAAAATGTATACCTACCTCTGTTGAATTTGATCAACATTTAGTACCGATTTTTCCGTTAATCGGACCAACGTTACCGTTGGGATAGAAAAATCATAAGTCAACTTAGTAACTATTTTAATTTTAATTGTGTGTGCACTCGAATGCAAGCAAAACTCAGTAATTATGGTCAATAAAAATCAACGAAATCGTGGATGCTTAGTGTTCTACACCTGCTTTTACTATGTTAATTTGAGTCCAACCAAGTCACGCTTAAAAAATGGAAATGCTATTCAGCATTTGAGAATGGGAAGCCTAATTGGTAGACTCACTTCTCTGATTATATGTTATACCATTGACTTTCACATTTTGTGCCTAATTATACTCATGTTTTAGTCTTTGAATTTTCAAAGATTTATTACTTTTCTTTTCTAATGATGGTTGGTACCTCATAGATCCTTTTAGCAGGAAGCTAAAGAAGCTGAGACAATTCAAATGTATTATACTCATTATACTCATTAAAAGAAAGTACATTCATAACAGGACCTCTTGAACTCTTGAATGTTGGGGTAAAATATTTTTCCTACAACAAAGTGGCGCAATAAATTTTCTGAATTAGTTTTTCCAGATACAAACAGATTTGTTCCTATTCTATTATGTTTGTGCTTTAATATTCTTTGTTCGCACTATTATTTTTATTGGAGTTTTGATACACAACCCATTTTACATTCAGGCGATCGTTAATTAACCAAACGAAATGGTACACCGATTACACAATTTTCACAAACTTTCATTATTTACTTATCAGTCAAATTTATATTACCTGTGGATAAACGACATTAAGTTGGGAAGATTATGTGGTTAATAAAGATTCATCGCGTCTGTCGTTTCTGTGGTTTGAGAGCGATCAAAATCTACAAGTAAAATCCTATCGCATCACCTACTATTTCCAGAGCACTAGTCTAGGGACGTCAGGATATTACTCCAGTTAGTATGCTGATGCAAAATCGATTTTTTATTAATCCTAGCTTTGATTTTATTTCATTATTTCATCATTCAATGTTTATCTTTCCTTTGGGAGTAGAAAGCTCATACGCAAAGGCGACTATTATAAATATAAACAAATAAATAAATTTTCCTGTGGATTTTTGATGGCACACTCCTACTTCGAAAGAGTAGGGCTGAGGTATCATAGGTCACTCCTTTAGTGGCCAACGAAGAGGTCTTTGTCCGTACAGTTTTGGGTCACTTTTTTGTCAGCAAGCCATAAATTGTTTCTAATTTCTTTGCATAAACCTGTAACGTGAGCAAAAACGCATCATCACATCCACGTGGTGCCTGCTAGACAGCTATTGAATATTGAACCAACGATGAGCGTATGCTGAGTCTCGCTCGCATCCCCGAAGTGGGTTACTGGCATCGGGTTAACCGGCCCCTCGTTCTAGGGGTTGTATAAAGGGACCTGACCCTCCAGGTTGGCGGTTGTGCTCCGGGGCAACTTCCCTACCTCGTAAAAAACCCATAGTTTCGGAACAACCAAATTCCTCGGAAAGGAATGACCCTGGCAAACGATATAAGGACAACGATTTTCGGAGCTGCACGTGGAATGTTTGGACCCTTAAAAGACCACGTGCAGCCGATCAATTAGCAGAGGCCCTAGACTGCTATAAAGCAGATATCACAGCCATCCAGGAAGTGTGATGGGATGGACCGGGCAAAAGGAGGATGAAAAACTGTGACATCTATTACGGTGGTTGCTACGGAGAACAGAAACAGCGCTTATTCGGATGCGGATTTGTTATATGCGGCAGACTTAGGCAAGAAGTCTTGAGCTTTCGACACGTGAGCGGGCGTCTTATGACAATCTGCATCAAGGCTAAATTCGCCAACATTAGCCTAATATGCACTCACGCCCCCATAGAAGACAAGGACGAAGCTACCAAAGAATGTTTCTACGAGCTCCTCGAAAAAACCTATGAGCAATGTCCTAAATATGACATTAAAATCGTGCTAGGCGATTTAAGATTTAACGTTGAAAAACTGCTATCGCAAGAGACCGCCAGAATCTTCGCCGATCGCGTATCCCGAAATCTCTCCACGACTCCTATGCCGCCAGCATTAAGTGCCGAAGACCAGTGGCAACGCTGGCAACATGCCATCAGAGACGCCGCAACCGATGTGCTGGGTTTCAGTCGACCACCACCAAGAAACCCCTGGTTTGACAAAGAATGCTGGCAAGCAAAGAAGGGCGAAGGCTGCTTGTGAGCTCTACGAGCGTAAGAGACGGGAAGCACATCGGCTTCTCCAGAAGAAGAAAAAAGAGCACGAGAAGCGCGATCGAAGATATTGAGAGATTATATTCCAGGAATAACGTACGGAAGTTTTACCAAAAGGTGAAAAGAACGTGTCAGGCCAACAAGACCCGTACGGAAACCTGTAGAGATGAGGAAAGGAAACCTGGAAGTAGAGTCATAGAAAAAACTTTTTCTTGTTGTTCAAGGCAGCCGGAAATGACTTGGTAGAGAGCATACACCAACTCATTTCCAAGATTTGGTCAGACGAGTATATGCCTGATGAATGGAATCTCAGCATCGTTTGCCCGATCCACAAGAAAGGCGACCCCCTCAACTGCGCCAATTACAGAGGCATCAGTCTCCTCAACATCGCGTACAAGATCTTATCTGCCATATTGTGTGAACGCCTGAAACCCTTCGTCAACAACCTGATTGGCCCCTACAGTGTGGTTTCAGGCCAGGAAATTCGATCAAATTTTCACACTCCGGCAGATCCTGGAAAAAACCCAAGAAGTCCAAATCGATACTCACCATCTTTTTATCGATTTTAAGGCCGCATATGACAGCATTTAAATGAGACGAGCTATACAGAGCCATGTCTAGTTTTGGCATCCCTGCCAAACTCGTTCGTCTATGCTGGATGACAATGGAGAGCGCTCGCTGCTCCAGCAAGGTCGGTAATGACCTCACCGAGACCTTCGATGTCTAAAAAGGATTTAGACAAGGTTATGCGCTGTCATGTGACTTCTTTAATATCATTCTTGAAAGAATTGTGCAAAACTCACAAGCCAACACCGGAGGCACAATCTTTTAAAAGTCGGTGCAACTACTAGCTTACGCGGATGACATCGACATAATTGGCAGAACACAGCGGGTTGTCACCGGTGCGTTCGCTAGTATCGAAACAAAAGCCGCCAAAATGGGTTTAACTGTAAATGAGGGCAAAACCAAGTATATGCTGTCAACAAGAAGGGACACACAATATCGACGAATTGGACAGAACGTCACAGTTGACAGCTATAACTCGAGGTAGTAAGGAACTTTGTCTACCTTGGCTGTGATATTAATTCTGACAACAGCTCGGCGGAAATTAATCAAAAAAAAACTCTTGTCAATCGCTGTTTTTTTGGGCTGAGAAGGCAATCGAGTAGTAAGGCCCTATCTCGAAAGATTAAGGAGACTCTTTAAAAGACCTTAATCATCCCAGTCCTGCTTTATGGCGCTGAAGCATGGACTCCTTCGAAAGCGAATGAAGATATCCTTGGTCGCTTCGGAAGATATACGGTACCGTTTGCGTTGACGGGCTTAGGAGGAGAAGATGAAATTTACGAGCTGTACAGCGATATCAACCTAGGACATGTAGAGCGAATGGACACCAATGCTCCGGCCCGCAGAGTCTTCGAATCTAACCCGCAGTAGAGGAAGACCTCGCCTAAGGTGGCGCACACAAGTAGAAGGGGACTTCAACCAACTTGGAGTGCGCAACTGGAGGCAGTTAGCTAAAGACCGGGCTAACTGGAGAGGTGTGTTGGTTGAAGCCCAGGTTCACCCCGAACTGTAGCGCCACCTAAGTAAGTAAGGAAACCTGTAACGATCTTTGAGGTTAATTGATTGCTTGTTCATGTCAAGATTTAAAGCAAAGTGATTGTCTGCCTCAGTATCGTTTCTCTGTCTGTATTTTAAATGAGTTGGTTGTCGGTTTTGGTTCTCAAGATCCTCTTTTTTTGGATGAAGCTCATTTTCATCTCGCAGAATTTGTTAACAAGCAAAATGTAGGATTTACGATTCCAAAAATCCACACCTACAAACGTGTGAAAAGTCAATGCCACAAATTTTGGCATCATTTGACCCCGTTTCTTAAAAATTTAAGCTGGCAACTAATTGTGAATGGAGTGCGCTTCAGAGACATTTCAATTCAACTTATCCACAAATTATGACTTCAGTAAGGCGATGGTTTCGGTTACTTTGTGGCACGTAACTACATACTGTTGGAACCACGTCTCTTCCGGATCAATGTAATTCATGTTTTCAAAGAATTATTCATTGACCATGGTCCGGTAACGATCTCTATTGAGCATAACGGGAGCCTCTCTTTTGAAGAAAGAGGGTCCAATGATGCCACCAACATGGAAACCACACAAAAAGGTGCATACGTCTGGATTTAAGGGTTTTTCTGGATTGATCTCACTCCATATGCGACAATTTTGCTTATTGATACAATTTTGCGATAAAACAACGGGACTACTTGCTCTCCGGCCAAAGTACTAAAATAATGGTCTTGTAGCTGGATTTTTCAGTTAAAGTTATGAGAATATGTGGGACGAATCCACAGATCAACGGATGAAAAAAATCTATAAATCTTGAAGATCGATTTTGAAAGTAAATTTGGATAAGTTGGTAGCGACAAAACTAAAAAAGAACGACCGAGTTTGATAGCTATCTCTATCGCAAGTTCTAAAAAGTAAGCAAACAAAAGATTGTTTTAAGAAACTGTTTCTGAAAGAGAATTGGTTGTGACTGTCACCATTTAAGCAAACAAAAGATAACATCTAGATTGTAAATTGATTTTAGGGCTGTAAACGCCTAGTGTGTTCCCCCAACTTGGAGCTCTACTGCGACTTAGAGAATCTTTTCCAGTTGCACCGGAGTTACTGGAGTGGATCCAATGATGGGAGATAGTTGATAGACATCCAGGTGTTCACTTCTTTTGTGGCTTCCTGCTCCACATTCCTTTAGCAGATATCTAGGCGTTTCCTCAACATCTCCGCAATCTCCGCGTTGCTCTATATACAGTTTTCTGAAGTGTTCCTTAAGTCCATAGTGACTCAGGATAAGAATGCGCAGCCGGTTTCTTTTTATGTTCATGCAGACCTTGCTTCTTTTCCGGTTATAATTCCCAAAAAGCTCTTTGGACTTTCTTAACTTATAGAGCTTTTCCAACTTTTTTTCTTTTTTTTGTTTCTCGCTGTCTGTGTACAATCCACTTTTCATACATCATAAACAGTACAACCCTTGTAGCACGTCAGCTAGATATACCCGGCAATTGCGTTGTTCACTTATATTTGTATTCTTATTAAACAAAAATCCTTGCTAACTGGTAAGCTTTCTTCCACATCTTCTCCAACGGCGAGGTGCATCACACGGCGATCATTATTTGCCTATGAATCTTCTTCGCCCGATGGGAGATGAATCCTGATCAGCCAGTAGGTCACACATGTGTACAAAAAGGACCGCAGTTCATCGTTCTTTGCAGACGTTACCATATGAAAACGGTAACGGAAACAATACTCCTTGAAATAAAGCGCGTTATGAAATTTAATTTAAAAGAACTTTACTTCTTGAAATCCCTTTATTTCGTTATACATATATAATTTAATTTCGCTATTATTAACCCTTTCCAATTAGCTAACACTACTCGCATTCCAAGGAATGCATTTTTTTAGAAAGAATACGGTAAATTTTTCATATAAATATCTGTTGAGAAATTAATATACCAATCAAGTTTAATAGTCTCCAAATTATAGTTTGGTTATCATTCGCACAATGTATTAGTTCAGTGTTTTCATGGCACAATGCGCACCCAATTCATTCTATAATTGCTATAATTTTCAGAAATTCCCTGTACGTGATTTTCCTTGTTGGGACCGTATTGGACGTTGCGTCGTCCTTGAGAGTTAGCGTAGATGCAAATACGTTTAACTCCAAAGGCGATAGATAATTGGAATGTGTGTGGGAGAATATGAAATAAAATAATAAATTCGTAAAAGGTAGGTAATTGGATTGATCCTTCGTTGCCATTAGCTGTTTGCCGGTCATTGGTTTAAATTTAAGCCAAAGAATTTTTTAATTTCGTTTACAAAAACAATTTTTTGATTATTACTTGTCTAGAACGTAAAATAAAAGTAACAACAAAATTATGTAACAATCCCACACTTTTAATTTCGGGTCTTATTTTGGATAGGAAACTAAACTAGAAAGTCATTCACTATGTGTAATGAACTCCTGAAAAAACTTCCTACAAAGCGGAGTTGGCGCACGCAACCCCGATCCCCACTTTGGCTTTATATTTCTATTATTAGAGCTGTATTATTTTATGGCATGATCATTTGGAGGTCGGCAACTGAAAAGTATTGTATGTTGAGAAAATGTCTGAACCAATTCCGCCATAGCACTTGACTTAATATTTCATCCGATGCAGATAGATACCTATGTATCTATCAGGTATGTATATATCAGGCAAATGATTGGCAACTGGTGTTGAAATTCGTCTAAAAGCTTCTTTGCAGATGTTTAGCTAACAAGCTGGCCATTCCTTGATCAAATAAAATTGAAATTTGTTAAAATTGCTATTGTATTTGCTGCCCTTAATGAGTGTAAATATCTTTCAGAAGCATTCTCCGCTTTATGTAATGCTTCGACTTAGTCATTAAGCGCTTTAGGTAGCTTGAAATAGTGATAAATCTTGAGATATCACTACGGACCAAGTGCTTAGTGGTTTGCTAAAGTTTACATAAACTGCAAAACATTATGCAGAAAATTTCAAGATTGGCCGACCACCTTCTACTCGTACGTTGGGTGGTGTCAACTGCGTTAAACGTCAGTATCCGGATGTGTTCTGACTTCCGTCCAATATTTGGGAAATAATACAAATTAAGGCACGTTATACATATATCAGGACCAGCACTCTTTCGAGCATAAAAAGGTGTAACACCCACCACAAACGCAAAACTAAAATCGATCGCGTACCATCTATGAGTCAACTACTTACATATAAGCATAACAGCATCGTTATCGGCCAGTGGAAGTCAATTCGCCGAATCACTTCGTGGTTCACGAAGAAGGTTCTAAATAAAGATCTCATAAATCATGCAGATGGCTTCTTGTGAGGCGCCCGAAGGTTTTTCTTAGCTTAGAACGTTGACATTGAAATATACTATTTTTGATGTTATGCTTTGATGAGCTTTTATAAACAATAGCACAATTTTTTTTCAAATTTTTATTCGATTACTCGTACGTAACACCTTATATTGCTTAATAGGTTCAACATTCTTCTGCGACAAAGCCTTCGATCTGGTCTTTGCTGAAGCCACAATGTTAAATTCTTGGCCGAAGACAAGGCAATGCGCTTGGTGGGGCTCTAGTATCTGCAAATAGTATAAAAATGTAAAACCAACTCAGCCAAGAACACAGATCGTTTATAAATGTATAAGTGATAGTTGAATAATATTGCGCTAATTTAATCCTTAAGTATGTAAGAGAAAACTGTATTATTGGGAAAATAGAGATTTTAGATTATTGCTAAGAAAATCTTGTTGTTTTTTAGACATTCGCTTTGTAAATATTGAAGAATAAAAAGTTTAAGCCTAATTTTGATAGAAAAACATATATATAGAGAAAATATATGTATAGGCGGCAAAAAGAACTGTACACGAGATTAAATGAAAGGAGACAAAATATTTTGATTTTTTTTTTAAGTATTGTTTGAGAAAAAAAACTCGTATTAACAGCGTGTGCTTTGGTCTTAGTCTCCTGCCGACAATGAGTTCTTAAATCTTCAATAGCTTCTCACGAATGTTGTTCTTCTTTATATTATCTTGGACAATAAATTAACGCGCTAAACTAATATTTCTGATCTTATCAGATGCGGTACAATAATTCGGCAAAAAATGTTGCACACAATGCTTCCGATTAGATGCGGTATTTGATAATATACCATACACCTCTGATTATTCAAAAATGATGATAAACCGCCAAACTAATATGGAAGGAATAAGAACTATGTCTGTACTCGTATGTATAGTCGCCCAAAAACAACTCATTACAATTCGAATTACATGATCGTATCAATGCCTTTTGATTGAATACCTTAACACTTTTGCCCAAGAAAGACACGATTTGGCCCCTGTTTGACCCTTATCTTTTTTTTTTAATTTATATTTTTTAGTGTTTAGATTTTTTTAGCTAAAAACTTTAAAAGCTGAATTATCTAAAACAAATAAGCACACCCAAAGCAACTTTGGCAGCCACAGCAAGAAATTTAGAATCAATGCTTTTCAATGGAACGAACACATTAGCATAGCAGGTTAGGTTAGGTTAGGTTGAAGTGGCTGCCAGCTAAGATTCGCCAGCACACTTAGACCAAAGAGGTCCGTTGTGATACCACGTGGATCATGGGAGAAGCCTCTTCTTATGAAGCGTAGGAGGCTCTTGATGTCGATATTCATCAGGTCGCTTGTATCATTATAATAGGGAGCTCCTAAGTGGAGTTTCCTTCTACGGGAGAGAGCTGGGCAGAGACAAAGAAGGTGAGGAATAGTTTCCTCCTCTTCTTCATCCATGCAGCTTCTACAGAAATCGTTCGCGAAGAGGCCCAGCCTCGTAGCATGCTTGCCTATTAGACAGTGTCCAGTGATGACACCTACAGTGGTGCCGATATGCAATCTGTTCAGAGAAATCAAATTCTTAGAGCGTTTTAGATCCAGCTTTGGCCAAATCTGTTTTGTCGCTAGACATGTTGAACCACTTGTCCACCTAAGATTTGCACTCTCGATAGCATCCAGCTTGAGTTTAAGTTTGCGAGTAGCGATTGGAATACCTAAGGTGCCGTTATCCGGCAAGATGGGTAAATTTGTTCCTTCTTTGGCGAGTTCATCGGCCTTACAATTCCCTGGAATGTCTCTATGCCCCGGCACCCAACACAGGTGAATATTGAACTGCTCAGCCATCTCCACAAGAGACGAACGGCAGTCTAGAGCTACTAAAGAGTTTATAGAGGTCGATTCCAGGGATTTGATCGCTGCCTGGCTATCAGAAAAGATGCGAATATCTCTAGCAGATATCACGTTTTTCTTAAGCCAAGATAGGGCTTCTTTTATCGCCATTATTTCCGCCTGGAACACGCTACAGTGATTAGGAAGACGGAAAGAGAGCTTAAGATTAAGCTTATCGGAGAAAACACCTGCACCGACTCCGTCTATGGTTTTTGACCCGTCAGTGTAGAAGTGAATAGAATCATCTTCTAAAAATGCATCTTCCTCCCAGCATGATCTGGAAGGGATGGTGACAAGGAAGTTCTTCTCAAAATTTAAACGAGGTATGGTGTAGTCCGTGTTTTCGGGAGAGATTTTGAATTTATTCAGAATAGAGGCGTGGCCGAATTCTTTTCTTGACCACTGTTGGGTAGCTTCAAGGCGAACGGCTGCAGTTGCTGCCATTTGCTTGCTATATATATCGAGGGGTATTAGATGGAATATAATGTCCAGTGCCGCGGAGGGAGTTGTACGTAGTGCTCCGCTGATGCACAGACAAGCTGTACGTTGGACCTTACTTAGATAATCGCGATTTATAGCTTTATCTAAGGCTGTCCACCAGACAATCACCCCGTATGTGAGTATCGGTCTAATGATCGAGGTGTAGAGCCAGTGAGTAATTCGAGGTTGTAATCCCCATTTATTCCCAATGGCTTTCTTACAAGAGAAAAGTGCTACTGTAGCTTTCTTTACTCTTTCTTGAATATTAGGTTTCCAACTTAGCTTCCTATCCAGGATAAGACCCAAATATTTTGCTTTATCAGAGAAGGTTAAGCTGGTTCCATTAAGAGAGGGAGGGTCGACTAGCGGAATTTTATATTTCCTTGAAAAGAGTACTAGTTCAGTTTTGTGGGGGTTTACACCCAGACCACACCGAACTGCCCATCTAGTGAGCTTATTTAAAGCGTTTTGTAAGAGTTCCTTCAGAGTATTTAGGTGCTTTCCCGAGACGGCCAAGGCAACATCATCTGCATAAGCGATCGCTGTGCATCCCTCGCCTTCCATGATTATCAATAGTTCATTGACCACCAAATTCCACAGAAGCGGGGATAGAACACCTCCTTGTGGAGTGCCTCTACTAACAGATCTTCTGATAGTCGTCCCACCCAGCTTTGAATTGATAATCCGACCATTGAGCAGTAGATTGATCAATTCGCGGAGTGAGCTGTCAACTTTCAGATCTGATAGTGCATCTGCTATCGCTGATGTATTGATGTTGTTGAAAGCGCCTTCTATATCCAGAAAGGCAACCATTGTGTACTCCTTGTGGAACAGGGAATGTTCAATTTTGCGTACCAGTGAGTGCAATGCTGTCTCCACTGATTTGCCTTTGCAATACGCATGTTGAGCCGCTGACAGTAGCTTCTTATCAATACTGTTGCGTAAATGGATATCAATCAGTCGTTCCAATGTTTTTAAGAGGAATGATGATAGACTGATAGGTCTGAAATCTTTTGGATTTGAATGAGAGCATTTACCCGCTTTGGGTATGAATACAACTTTGACTTCTCTCCATATCTTTGGAATATAAACCAGGTTTAGACAACTTTGCAGAATCATCTTCAGCACCGGCATAATTATGTCCGATGACTTCTGCAACTCGGCAGGTATTATGCCGTCTGGTCCCGCGGATTTGTATGGTTTGAAGCTGTGTAGTGCCCAGTGGAGTTTGCTCAGTGTGATTAAGTTTGAGGAGTTGGTAATTTGTGAAAGTGGTCTGCTGGAAACCATACTGTTAACAACTTGGGAACTGCCTGGGAAATGGGTGTCAAGCAGTAGTTTTAGCGAGTCTTCGCTGGAAGTAGTCCAAGTTCCATCCGGTTTTTTAAGGTAGCTGGGTGTAATTGGATTTGAAGAGAGAATTTTTCTTAGCCTAGATGCCTCAGAAACCTTCTATTTTACCACAGAAGAGTCTCCAAGAATTTCGTTTGGCTTTTCTTAATTCTTTTTTGTATGTGCTGAGGGATGCCTTGTACAAGTCCCAATCTTGCGCGTCTCTCGTACTTTTGGCATTATTGAAGAGTTTCCTACAATTACTTCTTAAAGGGCCTAACCCTGCAGTCCACCAATGTGGCTTCTTTTTGCCCCTGGGATTGATCAGAGGGCAAGAAGAAGACATCGCTGTGTTTAAGGCTGATGTTAAATTTTCAACCATGCGATCAAGTTCTTGGGGATTGCATGGGGGGTTAAGGTGATTTGAGGTAACTAAACAACTTAAAGTTGACCTATATTTGAGCCAGTCAGTTTTACGATAATTCCTAAAAACTGGCGGGCTAGGAGAGTCTACATGTAAGGAGAATTGGAGGTACCTGTGATCCGAAAATGAGGGCTCGCTTGACACCTTCCAATTTCTAATATGGTGGGCAATGCTATCGGAGGCAAGTGTTATGTCCAGTACTTCTTGCCTGTTTCTGGTGACGAAGGTAGGCTCGTTACCTATGTTGCACAAAATAAGGTTTGTACTTAGAATGGAATCGAAAAGTAACTCACCTCTTTTGTTAATGTCGGAACTGCCCCATACGGTGTGATGAGCATTAGCATCACATCCAATGATGAGACCAGTTTTTTGTATCCCCGCATCTGCGATCAGTCTTTCCAGGTTATCCCCAAAAAGAGAGTCCATGTTATCATGGGCGAGATACGCCGAAACCAAGTAGTAAGGACCGCCAGTTGTTTCTGTTTTTACTGCGGTTATATCTCGATCGCTGTAATTAGAGAGTAGAGTTACATTTAGGTTACTTTTCACCAGTATACACGATCTGGGTTTACCTTTGTTACGCATATATAGGGTGTAGTAGTTTGGAGTCTTGAGTCCACATACCATATTGTCCACGACCCAAGGTTCCTGGACCAAGACTATATCTTCCCTGTCCTTTGAGAGACGGAGAAGAAGGGCGGCAGAAGCCGTTATGGAGTGGTGTAAGTTAATCTGGACTAACTGCAGCATTGGTGCTACAATTAGGCAGAGAAGCCTCCACCACGGTGGTATTCAGGGCTTCCGAGTCCGAGGACGATTCCAAAAATTCGTCCTCACTCAAAAGCAGTGGATGTAATTTATTGAAGCAGTCATCCGTCTCCATGTCCGACAGTTTGTCTTCATCGACTAGAGACGGATTCTGCTTAGGAAGTGATGTTTGAGAGTCGTCACTATCCAAGGAAGGGAACGTGACAGGCTCGGGTACGTCGGTAGGAGGAGTGGAATCAGAAGGGTGGGGGGGCAATATGCCTAGGTCTGTTTCCTCATCTTTTTTGTACACCTTGATGGTGATAGGGTCAAAGCCGTAGTAGACGACACCACCAGTCTTCGCCAAAGGAGCCAAAGATTCTTTATTTATAACGATGATTGCGCATCTATAAAGACCTTTAGGCTCATCCAGCTTAGCGACTTTCCAGTTGTGCGTCGGAAGATCGGGGTTGCTTGTTCTTAGGATCTCTAATATTGTATCCGTGTTGGAGGGTTCGGCTGGGATCCAGGTGCGAGTTCTTGGTCTGCTCGGGATATCTTCCCTCGCAACAACCTCGAGCTTAGCACCTGGCCATACCTCTCCCAATTTGGCTATGGCTAGTTTGTAGAGGTCGTATGACCTTTGGTCAGCGCAGGCGATGAGCTTCACGTGGCCCTGATGCCATCCACCATCGCTGCATCTAGGAGGAGGACCTGGATTCTCCTTCATGATTTGAATAAAGACAAGCGGAAGTTTGGCAGGAATAAACTTCCACTTGTCGGGAGCTATCGAACCGTCTGGGTCGCTTTTGTCGATGACCGCCAGCACTATTTTGTCTTTAAGGACATCGCTGTAGGACATCGATGTGGCGTTGGGAGGCCTGGAAGAGGTGCTGGTGTTGTGCACCTTGGCTCTTTTAGAATCCGAAACGGATTCCTCCAACGATCTTTGACGCTTTGACGTGGAGTCGCCGCTTGTCCCAGCTTCGCTGACGATCTTCTTGGCCCATTCGATGCGAGCATTCATCTTTTCGGTTCTGTTGCATTCCAGAATGTCTCCAAAGTGCTTCAGAATCCGACTGGCCGTACGTCGATCTTTGTACGCCTGTTTAGAGGGAGCAGCGCTACGCTTTGCTCCCGAAGGGTCCTTAGAGGAATGTGGGATGGTAATGGTACCTATGGGCTCCACGCGGCTATTGGCAGTAGTCGGACCATGTAAAGCCACAGTCTTCTTACCAGCCAGCTCTTCAGGAGCTTTCCCGGTAAACAGCTTAGTCGCCGTGCTACCGTCCGGTCTTAAAGGGGGACCGGTCTTAACGTTTGTTTTTTGTTTAATTAATTTTTTTGAGTTATTCATAGTGTTCCCACGAGTAGCGGAGAAAGGAGTGTCGGTCTGTGCAGAGATCCGCATTACACAGATAAGGCTAGCTAATCCGGAGGTCGCCAGGTATCCGAATACTCCGTTTGCGACTGAGCTATTTTTTTGGGATGGGCTCCCAGCCAGGTTGATCCTCGGCACGGGTCGTATGACACCTTGATCCAGCCCACCGGAGGGGAAGGGGGAAAGGAAAGGATGTGAAACGGTAGGATTGGAGTTCGACTACATCTTGGTTTCGAATCTCATCTAGGGATTAAATCCCGAGAGTCATTGACCTCTACTAGGCCCTTACACCACGACGAGGTGTGCAGTCACGTAAGGGATTAGCATAGCAACAACACAAACAATTTCAACCCGAAGTTCTAAATTCGCTGTGCTATATTATGTAGCCAACTTTCTGTTGAGCATTTTTCAGTCTTGGAAACCAGAAAATACAAAATTTCTGCTTTAAATAATACGACACATTTTCATTTTCTTTATAGTTCTGTCTGCGAATGTTTGACAAACATCCGAGAATAATAATTGTCATCAGAAAGCTTCTTAATTTGACTTTCGGCTGTTGCGATAAATATTTGTATTTGTATAACTGCAATGTTAGGTGTTAGGCCTAAGTTCTAAAATCGCTGTTGCTATTTAAAAGTCAAACTGAAAAAACAGTGCAGTACAATTTGCTGTACGTACATAATTCATTTTTCTGAATAGCTGATTGCGAAAAGTATATCCCTGATTTTTTTATTTTTTTTTTTTTTTTTTTTTTTATAATTGGCGCGCACCAAAGGGGGTATGAATACCCTTATTCTGAATATTCAGGGCACGGGCGTTTGGAAAGAGGGGAAAGAGGAACAGAGGAGATACCGGTGCACGTTGGCTTTAAATGTTTGGATGTTGTACCGATGAGGAAATACAGCTCCTGGAAGATCGTTCCACATACGTGTCGTTCGGCTTATAAACGAATCCCTATATTTGACAGTACGTCCGAAATTGGGCTTGAGGGTGAACTGATGTGCATTCGAAGCGTGACGCGTATTGCGGGTGAAATTTTGAAGGGACGGAATGCAAGTGGCTATTTCGTTGGAACATTTTTTGTGGAATAAGCGATAAAACAGGGAAAGACAAGAGACATTTCTACGATGTTCAAGTGAGTCTATAGAGCTCACAATATCTCTATCACCTATTAATTTTATCGCGCGGTTCTGGACCCTATCTAGAATGTGCAAGACGGTCTTGGGTGCACCAGACCAGATATGGGCGTTGTATTCCATCTTTGGGCGAATGAATGCCTTATATATTGAGGCCAAATCAGACGGGGTGAAAAATTTCTTGCATCGCTTAAGGAATCCTAGACATTTTGCAGCATTTTTGGCGACCTCGAATATGTGATCGTTCCAACGAAGATGGTTGTTAATACACATACCGAGAATGGCAAGTCTTTCGGTTTCGGCGATGCAAGTACCATTCATGGATAATGGTTGAGGGTCTTGGTTTCGCTTGAGAGACAGAAGACAGCATTGAGTTTTGGATGCATTAAATTCCACTCTGTTAGTTGAGCCCCATTTGATTATGCTGTCGAGGTCGGAATTTAATGAGTTTAACATACGTTGCCGTTCCTCTTCTACGGCCGAAGAGCAGGGACGTGAGTTGGGGAACGAATATGAAAAACTGAGGGTACTGTCATCAGCGAAGGAATGGATTGGATTAGAGGTTGCAGACAAGAGATCATTTATGAAAATGAGAAAGAGAGTCGGAGACAAAACTGAGCCCTGGGGGACACCAGCATTTATATGGTGAATATCAGACTTGAAGCCGTCCAAGACAACTTGTATTGAACGCCCCGAAAGGTAATTTCTAATCCATTGAAGAAGAGACACATCGATGCCATATGCACGCATTTTCGACAAAAGAGCCTGATGCCAAACTCTGTCAAATGCCTTTGAAATATCAAGTGCAACTATCTTTGTTTCGCCGAAGTGATGAAGAGATTGGTTCCACTTCTCGGTGAGATATGCCATCAAATCACCAGTGGACCTGTTGCTACGAAAACCATACTGCCGGTCATTGAGAAGTTTTCGTGAATCAAGATATTTCATAAGCTGACGATTTATCAGCGTTTCCATGACCTTGGAAAGAAGGGACGTAAGTGCAATGGGTCGGTAATTGGTCGGAGAGGAAGATTCGCCTTTTTTAGGGACAGGCTGGACAAATGCTGTTTTCCATCTTCTCGGAAAGAGTCCAGAAGAGTAGGACAGACAGAAAAGCTTACGCAGAGGTTTTGCCAGCGAAGAAGAACACCTCTTCAGAACTATTGGGGGGATACCATCTGGACCAGCGGATTTGTGTATGTTGAGACCTTTGAGAACTCCTGCAACTGTGCGAGTGCGAAAATGGACTTGTCCCATAGAAAAATCGACGCTCTCAAGCACAGGGACAGACAAAGCACTATCTTGCAGTGTTGAGTTGGCTGCAAATTGTGCAGCGAGCAGATTGGCCTTGTCTAAGGAGCTGACAGCTGGAATGTCATTGTAAATGAGCGTTGGGATGGCGGATGAGGCAGAATTTTTAATGTTTTTGACGAATGACCAAAAATTTTTACTACCTTTGGGACACTGTAGTATTTTTTGCCTCAGTTTTTGGTCATGTAGAAATTTGACACGTCGAATATGGGCGTTGCAGTCATTTCTTGCTTGTTTGAACTTCTTTCGGTTTTCCTCAGATTTGTTGGCTTTATAAGACCGAAAACTTACTTCTTTCAACCTGATAGCCTCTTTACAGCTCTGGTCGAACCATGAGTTTGTCTTAGGTTTAATGCTCTTTATTCTGTTAGGAATAAAGTCATTCATACCTAAGAGAATCGTGTCGGTGATCATATCAGCGGCGGCATCCACGTCACTATCGAGGAAGCATAGTGACCAGTTAAAACTCCTAAAGAAGCTATTAAGGCCGTCCCAGTTGGCTTTCTCGTAACGCCATACTTTTCTTTTGGGAGTTTGTTCTTTAACTGTGTGGTCGGAGTACGAGAATTTAGCTGATATGACGTTATGGTCAGACCGGCCTAGGGGCGCTAAAACATCGATGACGTATTTATCAGGGTGAGAAGTAAGAAACAAGTCAAGGGTGTTGGCGGAATGACTTGCAATGTCTGGTATTCGTGTCGGCTCATTTACAAGCTGAGTCAGGTTGTTAATCTCAGCGAAAAGTTCAACATACCTTCCTTCGGGTGTTGTCTGGCCAGAGTGTCGAAGCCAATCCGAATTGTGAATATTGAAATCGCCCGCAATGACGATTTCAGTACGAGGATACAGGGATACAATTCGAGTGATGGAATCGGACAGCGCATCAAACTCGTTAAAGGTTGAGTTGCTGTCCGCACTAGGGCTTCTGTATATAAAACAGTAGTGAATAATTTGCTTACGGACGGTGAATTTTAGCCATTTGAAGTTAAACTCTGGATTGGAACAGTGGCCATACTGTGACGGAATTTGGTAAGCGATATCACTACGGATGTAAATGGCGAGGCCGCGGTGGGGAAAGAATAATGGCACTAAGCTATATCCAGGCAGTTCCAAATCAGAAGATTCTTCCACTACCTGTGTTTCACTAAGTGCCAGAACAGCCGGTTTGTGGGAATGGGTGTGGGCATACACATCAAAGAAATTTGTTCGTAGCCCACGTATGTTAGAAAAATCCACCCTGAATTCCCTCATCACTACAACATAAAAACACAAAAAACACAGCTCTGACGAAACTAAGCGTAGCCGCGAAGTGTAGATCCTAAGAATAGTTTTCCACAACAAGCTGTCGCCGGTGTTATGCCCAAACGACAGTCAGCTGTGGTCCGCTATTCGGATAAACACTCACGGCCCGCTATACATCAGATGTTACGCTCTCTCAATCAACGCAACAGAAGAATGTATAGTGCATCCAACTGTTGCGTTGGTTGAGAAGCCTAACAGCGAGTGAGTGGGAGGGGAGAGATGGAGGGCCCGGCACTGATTTTTTATTTTTTTTTGCACCACTGCACTGCACTGAAGTAATATTAAGCGCGCGCGATTAATGTGTCTATTTGTTGTATTAATGATATTTTTTTTTTTTGGTTTATGTTTTATTGTATTTTGTATTTTTGTTTATTTGATGTTGGGTGGATTGTTAATTGTTTCTATTTTTTTTTTTTTTTTTGTATTTTGTCGTGACCGGTTTATTATTATTTATTTTTTTTTTTTTTTGATGGAGAGGTTAAACGCGTGCACCCACGTCGACAGGCAACTCGGTACTCTGCTCCTTTTCTTAAAAAAATTTCGTCAACTAAAAGCTCGAAGATTTTTATTGGATTCACAACGAATTACACTGAATATTTTTTCTGATTCCTATAAACACCTGCACCTAAATATCACTTTTGCAATGTATTGCGTCTTACTATTTACTACAACGGACGACTTAGTTTTTTTATTTGCTTTTATTTCTAATGTGTTTCGGCTATAAATGCAAATTTCACATTCACTACGAATATTGCGCAAATAAGTCTTACATGGCAATACCGTGATTGGATTATGGATTTGTGGAACTTGTTTGCCATCTTATTTATTGACAGTTCTTTTTGTGCATATGCGGCGCTTTTCCACGTTTGCTTTTAACATCGGGAATCCACCCGCTGTTGTCCAATATTTCGCATTTTAAATATACAACATCAATTGCTTTAGGTAATTTAAACTATATGTGATCAAACTGCTAATTAGTATATGAATACAACTCGGATTTACCCTGCAATCCTTTTCGAACTTTCGCAACATTTTGTGAGGTTACCAAATGTATTAAGAAGTAATTGCACTTAAACAATTGATTAACAAGTTTGAGTTGAATAAGTCAAGATTAAAGTAGTAGACGCATATTAATAACTTAATTTTAGACTCTCAATAGAGTCAGTGGTTTGGTTTTATCTAACAATTGGTTGTCCTTATTTGGAATATTGTAGCATACATAACCCAACATTTTTTTGTGGGGATATGTACCCTGCATGACCTTTCATTTGATTTCTGGTTTAAAAATTTTGTTTATTAATTATGCTTTCAGAACGAATCTGTAAACATGCCACCTAAAAAAGGCGAAGAATCCGAGAGGAAGCCGTTGATTGGTCGCGTGGGTACCAATTTACGAGTCGGTATAGTAGGAGTACCAAACGTTGGCAAGTCGACCTTCTTTAACGTCCTTACGAAAAGTGCTGCACCCGCAGAGAACTTCCCCTTCTGCACCATCGAGCCCAATGAAAATAAGTACCTTTAAATATTGTTTTACTTTTTGTATTACCTATCATCTACCAGATTATTATTATATTACCTAAAGTGTATCCTCACTTTCCAGAGAATTGTATGCAAAACTGTTTGTTGGTGAGATTATTATAATTTTCTTTCTTGGCTTCTTCGTTCGGGGCAAAAGTTAATGTTTCTGCTCTCTTGCTGATGGCAAGTTCTTCCTTTAATAGGAGAATTATATTTTTGATTTTAAACTAGAGGCGTGGCAAACTCTTCGAAAAAGGCAAAAAATAATCTCTGTTGGGTATGAAACTACCTCTGCAACCTAGTTGGTTAAGTTGTTGATAAATTTGTTGCTGCTTGCAAAAGATTCCCTAAGGCTCACTTGGATGATATTGCTGGAAATCACTTTTAAGACATTTATTTTTTTTTTAAATAGTTTATGCAAATTTTTGTCTTGCAGTTGTAGCGTTTTGTTTTACAGCTTCAAGCATTATGCAAAATACTGTTAAGGTTATTTCTTTTAACAAGATAATATTCGGAATAATTTCGATTGATTGGTAACTATTCGAAAGTAATATTACTTGGGAACATATTTTTAAGAATGAAATTATAAGCTGGGAAGTGTTAAAAACGTGAAGTTTAAATCCAAAATGCACCAAATACATACGCAAATGCTTTCTGTTGGTTTTAACTTGCACGTAAAAGGCAATTAGATAATGGTTTCGTGCCTGCAGCGATTTCAAAATTATTTCACGATTCTGTCTGGCCAAATTTTCTACAAACATACATACATATGTATAACTTGTAATTTGGTCTGTGAAATAGTTTACTTCTTAGTTTAGTTCTTCCATCTTCTCACCACCGACTATGTCTACTACGAGATTGTGTTCTTCAACACTAGTGGTTTTTGTTCGGACTTTGTTGCCGCGACATATTCTTTATAAAACACCCGAACATTATTCCTGAATTAGCGCCTTACTATGTCATCGACTGTGCACTTTTTATTCTTCTTTTTCCTTCAAAGAAGTCTATGTCTCCAGTCTCTTCTGCACGTATGAGTAGAGCTCGCAAGTAGCTCTCATCATCAGTGCCCTTGCAGACATTCTTCGTAAAAAAGTCAAAGTTATGGTCTGGTGGAATCCATCACATCGATTGCGGATTTGCCACTGGCCTTCGGGACTCGGTGCTGGCGGCGTTGAACTCTAAAGATTACAGAATACGCGATCGGTAAAGTTTGTGGTGGTCTGTTAGGATTGCGCTTTTCCACGCCCTAGTTTTTCAGGAATTGTTTCTTGTTTGAGCGTGGTGGCTGTCTTCATTTGTACCTTGGCAACAACAACATAAGCGCATGTTGACCGCTCGAAAGGTTGGGATATCCAGAAAGCTAAGGGCATGTCTTTTATCGACCACAGCATGGTCAATTTAGTTCTGTGTCAGCGTAAATTAGGTTATTGTTAGCGAATTTAACCTTGAAACAAATTAATTTATTTATTCTTGCCTAAGTCTGCCTTTTATACCAAATCCGCATCGCTTATTGCTTTTTAGTTGTTCGGTTGCACGAGACCTGTTGTGGGACTGAAAATTCCACCCTCAGATCTGATCGTTGTTATCAAATAACAAACAAAGTGAAGTACTTGTAGTTTTTTTTACAAGTAATCTGTCCAAATAAATAAAAACTTCGAAAATTTAATAAAAAGAATAACAATATAAAAATTAACCTAATTAATATCATCCAAAAGATTCATAATAAAATATAATAAAAACTGAAATGGATTTTGACGTCAAATTTATTTCTGCAGAACCTGAGTGTATATGGTTTGAGGATCTTATATTTGAAATAGTAAACAAATTTCCAATAGAACTATTTGGCGAAATAAAACCGTTTGATTTATTAATTATGCAACATCCATTCATACATGAATTTGATATACTCGAGGCAAAGGAATTAATATCTCAGCTAAGGAATGAAAAGTCAGCACGCAAACACCCGATATTTCCTCTTGATGACGTTGAAACTGAAGCGAATTTAAAACAGTTCCTAGAACGCACGCCAATTAGGATAATTTTTACCGGAGATGAGCAACCATCTTTTTTTTCAATTTGTGAGTTACTAGCTAAGAAATTTGGAACATACCATATAACACCTAAAGAATTGATAAAAATTCAGATTAAACAGCGCACGCAAATTGGAAATTGGTTGTATTTAAATCTAAAAGAAGGAAAAGGAATACCAATTTGGGTAGTTATGCAACTACTTATGTCAGAGCTCGACAGGGAGAAATATGCTAACAAGGGCTTTATTTTATCCGGTTTTCCTATCATTCCGAATTTGGATTTATCATACGACATTCCTTGTGAATTCAGTGACGATGTATATTATGACGTATTAGATACATCCGACAATTATAAAAATACCCAAATAATGATCGAAGAAGAAGATGAAGGTAATGAAGGTAATGAAGGTGATGAAGGGGAACTCGAATCGATGTCATATCGTAGTAGTACATCGTCAGTGACTTCGTTCTGCGACGATCACAACGACGCGTGGAAAGCTTGGGAAAAAAAACCATTTCTGCGCCTAGATGGGGATGAGGATATAGTTATAAAGAATTGCGTCAGAAAGCAGATGAATTTTATTTATGATTTAGGTTGCCGCCCGCAATATGTAATTTACGTAGATGCCCACGAATACACCAAGGAGTTTGCTTTAATAATTGACATCCTACAAAGATTTGTTCTATTCTACTATTCTGAAAACGTAATTCGAGTTGATGGTCGTATAGGAGCTAAAGCAATATACGATTCTATATGCAGTCAATTTCATTATATAAATTACAAAGTTAATTACTCGGCAAGAAAAGTTAACACTTATGGAAACAGCAAACTGAGCTTAGAAGAATTATGCAATATGGGAAAAATCTTACCAAACTGGAAATGGTGGGTGTCAAAATTTGAAAGAATATGTCCAGTAAATCTGTATAATGGCAAGCGTTGTGATTGTGACAGCAGATTTCCGGTACAATATTTAAGATACATATTTTTATGTCATTCCGCAAGGGATAGAAGAGCATTTATTGCAAATCCTGCTAAGTATATGAATTTCTCACCCACAAGCCGGCTTGCAGTAATCGGGCCACATCGTACTGGCAAAACTACTCTATCCAAACACCTCGCCCATTGCTTCAATGTAGATATTTTCAATTTGCACATTGGGAAAGCGACAATCAATCTTATGTCTCAATATGCAGTCTCGAGCGATAAGATCACCGAAAAACAATTTAAAAGTTTGGAAACATTGCGACTTAATGATTATAATGCCAACAAGAAGAAGATGATCGAAGAGTGGACATCGTGTGTGATGGAGCTAATGAACTCGATATTACTTGGCAAAAATGGAAAACCCTTGGAAGTATTTTCCAAAAAACATGCGGAGAGATTCTTTAAAAATGTTGATAAAAAATCAGTTTCCAATATCGGCATAAGACGGTTGATATTGGAGAATGAAATATTCAAAAGAAGTTTTCAATGTATATCTTCAACTGAATTTCTAAATTGGGTTTCCATGAAAACAGAACCTTCACGGCTTTATAGACAATATGTCCTTGACTCTGCGCCGCTAGATATCAATTTTTGGGAAGAACTGTTGATAAACGATGAGCTGCCAGATTGTGTATATTTCTTAAAAACAGAGTCAGTAAATAAACTGTACGATATTTACAGTTTGATGCACGATGAAACTTGTATTAATAACCAATTGATTTTTGAAAAAATTAACACTGACTTCGGTGATTGGAAAGAACTCTTGGAAAGAACTCTCGAGAAACGGCGAGAAAATGTATTGAACAGAATGCTAATGGATGAGGATACTATGGAATACATCAAATACTTTATTCCAAGTATATACAAGGAAGCTTCTAATTTCACCATGAAATACGCAGAATTACAAACATTTCTTCAATCACATCGCGTAATGTGCGTTGAAATCGACATCTCGAAACAAACATGGACCCAATGCATTTTAAAAGCGTTACATGACTTTATATCCTCTTACGCGCCCAAGGCTACGGAACTATATCGTAATCAATTTCACGATCCTAGTTCTTCAGCGTTTGAAAGCGAAAACGAAGAACAAGACCCTTCTTTATCATCAACCTTAATCCATGAATATTTTGAAAAAGAAAGAGCCACCGATAGTGATGTTTCCTTTACAAAATCCATTGAATATGGGAAATTCCAGGACTGGTGCCCAGTTCTTTTGAGTAGTCACAATATTCTATTAAAAGGAGACATGCGTTTTGCCGTTAAATTTAAGAACAAGATATATGCAATGCATTCGAAAGATGCTCTGGCTGCATTTCTTTCGAATCCATTGAGCTACTCCAGAAAAGAAATTACCGTGCCTCCGCCGAGAGTATACATTGTGGGATTAAATCACAGAAGCAAGAATAAGTTTGCAGAAAAGATGAGTGTTGCTTTGAATGTTGATTTGTTCTCATACATGCAAAACGGGCCCAAAAATTATTATAATTTAATTTTTCATGAAAATTTTTCTATTAAATTAGTAAGGGACTTTTATCTTGATATAAAGACAAGGTTTCTACAAGATTTAAAGTCTGCATACAAAAATGGTGTAGTGCTTTTTGGATTTCCTTTTCTCTTAGAGCAATTCAAGGATATTATCGCTCTTAAACTGTATCCTGAATACTTGGTTTTATGTGATGATCTGGAAATAACACTACAACTAATGTACCGTAATTACGCAAGAATATATGCTATGCAGAACTTTGATACAAGGTAAATTACTATATGTTATTAAATTTTATTTAATATGTATTGCCATATCCAATCACATTAGCTACATATGTATATGTGCACAAAGCAATAGATGTGTGCAAAAGATTCATTTGCATACTCACTTAAAAATTTTTCAGGTGAAGTATAGCTTGAAAGTAATCGTATTCAATTAAGACAGACAAAAATCACTAACATCCGTTGTGCAAATTGCAATGCAATTACTTGATAGCAAGAGATTTGGTATAACAATTAGAGAAACTCGTGTGAAATTGCTACCTTCAGCTTTTCAATTCTCTTTGCCCTCAAATGTCTTATACACTCTTATCGGTTGACCAGATACCAGTCTCTGTTTGCTTTCGGAAGTGCAGTTGGTTTTGTTAAATTAATGAATACGCATTAATTTATAGGTGAAAATGGAAATTCCAATTTTTCCATTTGTAGATGTGTATGTACATATGTAGATGCATAAAATTGCGAGTTTCAATGTCTTATTAAATACAGGATTTATAAAGATCTCGATGTCGAATATTTTTACAAAATTACAAAAAAAAAACCTACATTATCACACACATGTGCGCATTTATGGACATCTATTAACTAGTCTATTACATAGTTCTAATTTGTACAGATGGTCTTACACTGACAGCACATCGCTATCAGCTGAACGGCGAGCTGCAAGTCTTTCATCTGAATATGATGTCTTGCCTGAAAGTGTCAAAATTGTCATTCGATTGAAATGCAAAGATGCTCTGCAGCCATTTCAATTAGAATTGCAAAAGATTAAAGATGCATGCATTAAACTACGCATTCCAGTGGTTAAGTTACCCAAGATTTACCAACGTCCGGGATTACTTGATTTTCACGTAAGACAAATAAATCAACATCGAGAACGCCGTGCAATGTTTGAAGACGTAAAACTGATTTCGATGAAGGAGAGCGAGATCCTTATAAATTCCGGATACTATCGTTTCAGCCGTTTTAAACTGTCATGCCCAGTAAATACATTCAACCTGGTAACTATAAACAACTACTATGGAATGCTTAAACAAGGAAACATTTACCCTTGCATATATCGTGACTTCATATATTTTATCAGTCGAAAAAATAACTTGAAGGCATTTTTAATGGACCCTGGAAAATTCGTCAAAACTTGTAATCCACCACAAATGGAAGATCCCATGAGAATAGCGGTGATTGGACCACCCTATTCAGGAGTAACTTCTATTTGTTATCAAATCTCACAGGAATTTGGAATAGAGATATTTTCACCGAGCTATTTTAAAGACAAACTAATGACCGATTCTGGAATAATCGATCTCCTTAAAATGAATAGAGCAATAACTTCCAATGGACTTATTTTGGATAATATTCCTTTCACGCCTTCACTTTTATTAGCAGCCGCTAAACATACGGTAGACATTACTATTGTTATTGTTGTCGTTCCCACTTTCAGGCAAATTTTGGAGAATTGGCATGCGCGGAGTCAAAAAGTTAAGAATTGTCCTAGTGTGGCATTACCAGAGCTTTATCAAAAATTCTGTGATACAATGAAGTCAATAAGAACTCTGCGTGCTGCTATTGAAATTTCATTATTTAATATACATTTTGTTGACGGTAATAAAAATAGTTGGACAACATTTAAATGGATCAAACGCGAATTAATAAAAACTGCACGTAGCATTTCGGGCTATAGAATCAAGTTACTAAAGGATCGCGCTGCTAGTCTTTTTAATTTAAACTTGTTTTACGATTGTTTAATATTCAAACGCGAAACTTTTTATTACTATTGCCCAGTCTGCCTTACTATTGGAAAATTGGATGCTTTTAAGTATTATTATGTGAATGTGGGACCGGAATTCTATAAGAATGAATGCCAAAATTTACTCAATCAACCATACGGATATCTCAACGATAAAATATACGAAATGTTTAATTTTAATAAACCATTTGAAAATAATCATACTGTTGAGCCAGTGACGACGCAAAGGAAATTCTTCATGTCTTTGTTTCAATTTAAAGACACATTTTATTGGTGCTGCGACCTACACATCATCCATTTTATGACACACACCCAGACTTACTATAAGGAGGTCGACAAATTTATTCCTTTGTATGTACCATTTTTGGTTATAGGTTACACAAAAGAATTTATTGCATATGACGGCTATTGTCCTGTGGAATATGAGAAACACAATGTCGTTAAAGGAGTTATGAACTTGTCCGTATATTATCGTAAAAAGGTAGTATCTTTAGGTTGTTTTCAATTGTACCCTATCTCAAAGAGTGTATGTTCATATTGATTTAATCCAATACGCGCATCCCGTCATCTTAGAATTAATTTCAAATTTCGTACGTAACCTTTTGACTACAAATGTATTCCGTCCACTCTAAATGGCTATCGGAACAAAGCATTCGAACTAAAGTTAATGCCATTGCTATTTCAAATTTCATCACCTCAATAGTCTTACAGATTATTATCCAGATCAAATCGGTTGTAGGTTCCTCTTAGTGAATGCAGATGAATTTCATACATTTGATATAGTACCTAAAGGACAAGAAAACCACAACATACGTTGAATGTACACTTGGAGTTGGGATAGGGTATCAATATATGGCTCACATGTTCTTGTTCCCCTTATTTCAGTTTCTTTCTTTTAGGTATATCTTATGGCAAATTTGGAGAACACCATTGAATTTCTTAGTTTTCCTGAAAAATATCGTAAATTAAAATTCGATCCAAATATGTATTCACCTAAAAAAGTTGTTATATTTCACGGGTTAAACGAAGACTCAATCTCCAATACACTTCTTGACTTGGCAAATGTACGCCCGAAACATTTTGCACTTGACGGAAAGCTATCGGCTACAACTTTTTTTTCGCTTAAGTTAAAATCAATCCATTCTTCTAGAATGCATACGGATTATTGGAAAACAAACTTACGTAGTTTTATTAACGATTGCGAACAACTTGATGCCGAAATAAAGAAGTATCGACAAAATTTCAATCCTTACATTAATTTAGGATAGGAACTTGGAATATTTAATTGTTATGACAACTGCAATAATTTATTGTTATTAAATATACGCTTTTAGTGTAAAAAAAAAATATTTCAAGAACTTTTGCTTATAATTTTGTATTTTCTTAGCACGTAGGGTACCAGTACCGGATGAAAGATTCGAGTTTCTTTGTGACTATCATAAACCAATCAGGTAAGTTATCGCCACTTAAAACCTGTACGGAGAAAATGAGCAATCGGTATCGTTTCTTACACAGTAAAGTACCTGCTTACTTGAATGTCGTAGACATTGCGGGATTAGTGAAAGGTGCTGCAGAAGGACAAGGCCTGGGCAACGCTTTCCTTTCACACATTAGCGCTTGTGATTCAATCTTCCATTTATGCCGTAAGATTTTCTTCTTTTTATATATTATGAACGTTTTAATGTATTTTCTAATATCTCAAGGCGCGTTTGAAGACCCCGATGTGACTCACGTTGAAGGTGAAGTGGATCCAGTTCGCGACTTAGATATTATATCGGAAGAACTTCGCTTAAAAGATGAAGAGAAACTCATCCAAAATCTCGATAAATTGGAAAAAGTTGTTGCGCGAGGTGGAGACAAAAAATTGAAACCGGAGTATGACTCTTTACTGAAAGTGAAATCCATTCTAATTACTGAAAAGAAGCATTTACGCTTTGCTGACTGGAATGCGCATGATGTAAGTACCAAAATATGTTGTACAAATTTGAATATCAATAGGTAATAGTGCTCCCTTCTATAGCATGGTATTCGATGTTTAGTATTAACGTAAAACTTAAGTACGATCTCTGCTACGGGAAGTTAAAAGGGTCGAATCTCAGAAGCCATAAAACAAACCAACAACGTTTTCCTCACCTCTCACTTATGTATGTACATATGTATGTATGTCATTTGCAAAGATGCCTATCGTATACAATAGGTGAAACGTAAAGGTTCGGTCAGGATAGTGAATCACCTCTTCAAAAGAAGGGGATATTCCATCTGAATACGAAAAAAATTGTCCCAAAGAATATTGAACCGTGTTAAATATAGGTAAATAAAGGAAGCTATCTGCTAAGGTTGAATTTTCTGGTAATATTCTCTTAGTGCCCGTACCTTCAGGGAATTACAGTATTTTTTTTTTTTTTTTTACCAACTTTTTGAGACGGGTATTCGGTGCATTTAAAAATGGATTTGCTATGATTTCTTGCACATATGCAGACTTCGATTTTCCTCGAAATCCTTGCGCAATAATGGATACGACTGTTTTTGTTGTGGACGGCGTTCACAGAGATTGGGTTAAACCAGAGTATTTTTTATTTTTTTTGTTAATGTGTGTCACTGAGTAAGATTTTTTAACTCAGCAAAAATCACCTCGTAACAATATTCAGGTGTTGTTGCTCAGATGGCCATTTTTGGTGAGCTCGTCAGCTTTACAGTTTCCCGGAATATTGATCGGTAGTAATTATAGAATCTTTCAAAAAAGAGTAATAAATTGAAAGCGTGGAACCCGTCTGACGATATTAGATATAAAAAAAAATGTATAATCCAAAATATCATCACAATTATATGCATATAAATTTTGTGTTTTTTAATTTGTTTTAAATCTAGATTGAAACGCTGAACAAGTACATGTTCCTCACGTCCAAGCCTGTGATTTATTTGGTGAATCTATCTGACAAAGATTTTATTAGGAAGAAAAATAAGTGGTTAGCAAAAATTAAAGAATGGGTTGATAAAAACGACCCCGGAGCGACAATCATTCCGTTTTCAGGGCATTTCGAACATGATATTTCTGAAAAAGATGAATCTGAGCGCAAGGCATACGAGGATGAAACTAAATGCAAATCCGTGTTGGATAAAATCATAGTTACGGGCTACAAAGCATTGCAATTGGAATACTTTTTTACTGCTGGTCCAGATGAAGTAAAGGCATGGACAATCCAGGTTTGAAATTTATATAAAACATTTGAGTGGAGTAGTTTAAAAAAATATATTTTTTTTAGAAAGGAACTAAAGCCCCACAGGCTGCTGGACGTATTCATACAGACTTTGAAAAAGGTTTCATTATGGCGGAAGTGATGCACTTCAAAGACTTTAAAGAAGAAGGGTCTGAAGCAGCTGCGAAATCCGCTGGCAAATACAGGCAACAAGGTCGCAATTATGTCGTGGAAGACGGTGACATTATTTTCTTTAAGTTTAACGCCGGGGCTGGTTTGAAGGATGCCAAGAAGAAATGATATCGTATCGCTGTAATTCTTATGATAATGTTTTATGTTAACTTAATTGTGTACTCACAAAGCTTTTGCCCCTAATTTGTATGTTTTTTACACAATGTTTTATGAACTTTGGTTCTGCTTTTATTAATGAAGTTAAATAAACCATGAAATTGAATAGAATGTGTAATCGAATTATTTATTTTATCAGGTTGTCTTGAAAACAATTTGATTAACTATAATTTTTGAGTTTTTATACCGGGAAAATATCACAATGCTGTAACTTTAAATATCAATATGTACTCTAATTTTGTAACGAAGAAGTTAATTAAATCATTCTATTTCACCCAATTCTGGTCATGGTATAATGCTTGGATAACGCAATTCACTTTAATTCTAACACAATATACAAATTATTAAAAGCACAAATAAATTTGCAACGTGTATTTATTTCATATTTAGATTTAAAGCTACAGTTTCGTTTATTGTTAACTTAAAATATAAAACATAAATTATTAAATTTATATATTTAACTCCTTTAAAACAAAATTAATAATACTCGGCAATATGCCGGATTCCTCTAAATCAAGGATATCTTTCCGCAAGTTAGGACTCATACGAGATTTTACCATCTAGAAATAAAAAATACAATTAGTTATTAAAAAGAAATTACGAAGAGCTATCTAACGGAAAATACACCAAATATAAGCAATGTTCAAAAGGTCTTTCATTACCTATTATATTATATATATTCCGCAGCTATAAATTCGCTAACAAAGAGAAGTTATCAATACTGCTAATGTAAACTACTTATACTTACATTTTTTATTTTATCTCGGTCCTCTATCGAGCAACAGAAAACCATTAAAATTGAGGCCAAATGTGGCCGTTCAATACGAACACAATCTTCAGCCATCTCAATTAGATTAATATCACTGACCAGAGGACAACTCTAAGAACGTTCCAAAAAAACACATTAAGAAATATAAAAGGAAAAACTCTTACACTTGCCTGTATTCTAAATAGGGTTTTCGTTAACAACTCTTCCTGCTCAAAAGATCGAGTTCGATTAGCTTTTTTGGGCTGAGAAGGCAATCGAGTAGTAAGGCCCTATCTCGAAAGATTAAGGAGACTCTTTAAAAGACCTTAATCATCCCAGTCCTGCTTTATGGCGCTGAAGCATGGACTCCTTCGAAAGCGAATGAAGATATCCTTGGTCGCTTCGGAAGATATACGGTACCGTTTGCGTTGACGGGCTTAGGAGGAGAAGATGAAATTTACGAGCTGTACAGCGATATCAACCTAGGACATGTAGAGCGAATGGACACCAATGCTCCGGCCCGCAGAGTCTTGGAATCTAACCCGCAGTAGAGGAAGACCTCGCCTAAGGTGGCGCGCACAAGTAGAAGGGGACTTCAACCAACTTGGAGTGCGCAACTGGAGGCAGTTAGCTAAGGACCGGGCTAACTGGAGAGGTGTGTTGGTTGAAGCCCAGGTTCACCCCGAACTGTAGCGCCACCTAAGTAAGTAAGGAAACCTGTAACGATCTTTGAGGTTAATTGATTGCTTGTTCATGTCAAGATTTAAAGCAAAGTGATTGTCTGCCTCAGTATCGTTTCTCTGTCTGTATTTTAAATGAGTTGGTTGTTGGTTTTGGTTCTCATTATCCTCTTTTTTTTGGATGAAGCTCATTTTCATCTCGCAGAATTTGTTAACAAGCAAAATGTAGGATTTACGATTCCAAAAATCCACACCTACAAACGTGTGGAAAGTCAATGCCACAAATTTTGGCATCATTTGACCCCGTTTCTTAAAAATTTAAGCTGGCAACTAATTGTGAATGGAGTGCGCTTCAGAGACATTTCAATTCAACTTATCCACAAATTATGACTTCAGTAAGGCGATGGTTTCGGTTACTTTGTGGCACGTAACTACATACTGTTGGAACCACGTCTCTTCCGGATCAATGTAATTCATGTTTACAAAGAATTATTCATTGACCATGGTCCGGTAACGATCTCTATTGAGCATAACGGGAGCCTCTCTTTTGAAGAAAGAGGGTCCAATGATGCCACCAACATGGAAACCACACAAAAAGGTGCATACGTCTGGATTTAAGGGTTTTTCTGGATTGATCTCACTCCATATGCGACAATTTTGCTTATTGATACAATTTTGCGATAAAACAACGGGACTACTTGCTACTAAAATAATGGTCTTGTAGCTGGATTTTTCAGTTAAAGTTATGAGAATATGTGGGACGAATCCACAGATCAACGGATGAAAAAAATCTATAAATCTTGAAGATCGATTTTGAAAGTAAATTTGGATAAGTTGGTAGCGACAAAACTAAAAAAGAACGACCGAGTTTGATAGCTATCTCTATCGCAAGTTCTAAAAAGTAAGCAAACAAAAGATTGTTTTAAGAAACTGTTTCTGAAAGAGAATTGGTTGTGACTGTCACCATTTAAGCAAACAAAAGATAACATCTAGATTGTAAATTGATTTTAGGGCTGTAAACGCCTAGTGTGTTCCCCCAACTTGGAGCTCTACTGCGACTTAGAGAATCTTTTCCAGTTGCACCGGAGTTACTGGAGTGGATCCAATGATGGGAGATAGTTGATAGACATCCAGGTGTTCACTTCTTTTGTGGCTTCCTGCTCCACATTCCTTTAGCAGATATCTAGGCGTTTCCTCAACATCTCCGCAATCTCCGCGTTGCTCTATATACAGTTTTCTGAAGTGTTCCTTAAGTCCATAGTGACTCAGGATAAGAATGCGCAGCCGGTTTCTTTTTATGTTCATGCAGACCTTGCTTCTTTTCCGGTTATAATTCCCAAAAAGCTCTTTGGACTTTCTTAACTTATAGAGCTTTTCCAACTTTTTTTCTTTTTTTTGTTTCTCGCTGTCTGTGTACAATCCACTTTTCATACATCATAAACAGTACAACCCTTGTAGCACGTCAGCTAGATATACCCGGCAATTGCGTTGTTCACTTATATTTGTATTCTTATTAAACAAAAATCCTTGCTAACTGGTAAGCTTTCTTCCACATCTTCTCCAACGACGAGGTGCATCACACGGCGATCATTATTTGCCTATGAATCTTCTTCGCCCGATGGGAGATGAATCCTGATCAGCCAGTAGGTCACACATGTGTACAAAAAGGACCGCAGTTCATCGTTCTTTGCAGACGTTACCATATGAAAACGGTAACGGAAACAATACTCCTTGAAATAAAGCGCGTTATGAAATTTAATTTAAAAGAACTTTACTTCTTGAAATCCCTTTATTTCGTTATACATATATAATTTAATTTCGCTATTATTAACCCTTTCCAATTAGCTAACACTACTCGCATTCCAAGGAATGCATTTTTTTAGAAAGAATACGGTAAATTTTTCATATAAATATCTGTTGAGAAATTAATATACCAATCAAGTTTAATAGTCTCCAAATTATAGTTTGGTTATCATTCGCACAATGTATTAGTTCAGTGTTTTCATGGCACAATGCGCACCCAATTCATTCTATAATTGCTATAATTTTCAGAAATTCCCTGTACGTGATTTTCCTTGTTGGGACCGTATTGGACGTTGCGTCGTCCTTGAGAGTTAGCGTAGATGCAAATACGTTTAACTCCAAAGGCGATAGATAATTGGAATGTGTGTGGGAGAATATGAAATAAAATAATAAATTCGTAAAAGGTAGGTAATTGGATTGATCCTTCGTTGCCATTAGCTGTTTGCCGGTCATTGGTTTAAATTTAAGCCAAAGAATTTTTTAATTTCGTTTACAAAAACAATTTTTTGATTATTACTTGTCTAGAACGTAAAATAAAAGTAACAACAAAATTATGTAACAATCCCACACTTTTAATTTCGGGTCTTATTTTGGATAGGAAACTAAACTAGAAAGTCATTCACTATGTGTAATGAACTCCTGAAAAAACTTCCTACAAAGCGGAGTTGGCGCACGCAACCCCGATCCCCACTTTGGCTTTATATTTCTATTATTAGAGCTGTATTATTTTATGGCATGATCATTTGGAGGTCGGCAACTGAAAAGTATTGTATGTTGAGAAAATGTCTGAACCAATTCCGCCATAGCACTTGACTTAATATTTCATCCGATGCAGATAGATACCTATGTATCTATCAGGTATGTATATATCAGGCAAATGATTGGCAACTGGTGTTGAAATTCGTCTAAAAGCTTCTTTGCAGATGTTTAGCTAACAAGCTGGCCATTCCTTGATCAAATAAAATTGAAATTTGTTAAAATTGCTATTGTATTTGCTGCCCTTAATGAGTGTAAATATCTTTCAGAAGCATTCTCCGCTTTATGTAATGCTTCGACTTAGTCATTAAGCGCTTTAGGTAGCTTGAAATAGTGATAAATCTTGAGATATCACTACGGACCAAGTGCTTAGTGGTTTGCTAAAGTTTACATAAACTGCAAAACATTATGCAGAAAATTTCAAGATTGGCCGACCACCTTCTACTCGTACGTTGGGTGGTGTCAACTGCGTTAAACGTCAGTATCCGGATGTGTTCTGACTTCCGTCCAATATTTGGGAAATAATACAAATTAAGGCACGTTATACATATATCAGGACCAGCACTCTTTCGAGCATAAAAAGGTGTAACACCCACCACAAACGCAAAACTAAAATCGATCGCGTACCATCTATGAGTCAACTACTTACATATAAGCATAACAGCATCGTTATCGGCCAGTGGAAGTGAATTCGCCGAATCACTTCGTGGTTCACGAAGAAGGTTCTAAATAAAGATCTCATAAATCATGCAGATGGCTTCTTGTGAGGCGCCCGAAGGTTTTTCTTAGCTTAGAACGTTGACATTGAAATATACTATTTTTGATGTTATGCTTTGATGAGCTTTTATAAACAATAGCACAATTTTTTTTCAAATTTTTATTCGATTACTCGTACGTAACACCTTATATTGCTTAATAGGTTCAACATTCTTCTGCGACAAAGCCTTCGATCTGGTCTTTGCTGAAGCCACAATGTTAAATTCTTGGCCGAAGACAAGGCAATGCGCTTGGTGGGGCTCTAGTATCTGCAAATAGTATAAAAATGTAAAACCAACTCAGCCAAGAACACAGATCGTTTATAAATGTATAAGTGATAGTTGAATAATATTGCGCTAATTTAATCCTTAAGTATGTAAGAGAAAACTGTATTATTGGGAAAATAGAGATTTTAGATTATTGCTAAGAAAATCTTGTTGTTTTTTAGACATTCGCTTTGTAAATATTGAAGAATAAAAAGTTTAAGCCTAATTTTGATAGAAAAACATATATATAGAGAAAATATATGTATAGGCGGCAAAAAGAACTGTACACGAGATTAAATGAAAGGAGACAAAATATTTTGATTTTTTTTTTAAGTATTGTTTGAGAAAAAAAACTCGTATTAACAGCGTGTGCTTTGGTCTTAGTCTCCTGCCGACAATGAGTTCTTAAATCTTCAATAGCTTCTCACGAATGTTGTTCTTCTTTATATTATCTTGGACAATAAATTAACGCGCTAAACTAATATTTCTGATCTTATCAGATGCGGTACAATAATTCGGCAAAAAATGTTGCACACAATGCTTCCGATTAGATGCGGTATTTGATAATATACCATACACCTCTGATTATTCAAAAATGATGATAAACCGCCAAACTAATATGGAAGGAATAAGAACTATGTCTGTACTCGTATGTATAGTCGCCCAAAAACAACTCATTACAATTCGAATTACATGATCGTATCAATGCCTTTTGATTGAATACCTTAACACTTTTGCCCAAGAAAGACACGATTTGGCCCCTGTTTGACCCTTATCTTTTTTTTTTAATTTATATTTTTTAGTGTTTAGATTTTTTTAGCTAAAAACTTTAAAAGCTGAATTATCTAAAACAAATAAGCACACCCAAAGCAACTTTGGCAGCCACAGCAAGAAATTTAGAATCAATGCTTTTCAATGGAACGAACACATTAGCATAGCAACAACACAAACAATTTCAACCCGAAGTTCTAAATTCGCTGTGCTATATTATGTAGCCAACTTTCTGTTGAGCATTTTTCAGTCTTGGAAACCAGAAAATACAAAATTTCTGCTTTAAATAATACGACACATTTTCATTTTCTTTATAGTTCTGTCTGCGAATGTTTGACAAACATCCGAGAATAATAATTGTCATCAGAAAGCTTCTTAATTTGACTTTCGGCTGTTGCGATAAATATTTGTATTTGTATAACTGCAATGTTAGGTGTTAGGCCTAAGTTCTAAAATCGCTGTTGCTATTTAAAAGTCAAACTGAAAAAACAGTGCAGTACAATTTGCTGTACGTACATAATTCATTTTTCTGAATAGCTGATTACGAAAAGTATATCCCTGATATACGCTCCTTTTCTTAAAAAAATTTCGTCAACTAAAAGCTCGAAGATTTTTATTGGATTCACAACGAATTACACTGAATATTTTTTCTGATTCCTATAAACACCTGCACCTAAATATCACTTTTGCAATGTATTGCGTCTTACTATTTACTACAACGGACGACTTAGTTTTTTTATTTGCTTTTATTTCTAATGTGTTTCGGCTATAAATGCAAATTTCACATTCACTACGAATATTGCGCAAATAAGTCTTACATGGCAATACCGTGATTGGATTATGGATTTGTGGAACTTGTTTGCCATCTTATTTATTGACAGTTCTTTTTGTGCATATGCGGCGCTTTTCCACGTTTGCTTTTAACATCGGGAATCCACCCGCTGTTGTCCAATATTTCGCATTTTAAATATACAACATCAATTGCTTTAGGTAATTTAAACTATATGTGATCAAACTGCTAATTAGTATATGAATACAACTCGGATTTACCCTGCAATCCTTTTCGAACTTTCGCAACATTTTGTGAGGTTACCAAATGTATTAAGAAGTAATTGCACTTAAACAATTGATTAACAAGTTTGAGTTGAATAAGTCAAGATTAAAGTAGTAGACGCATATTAATAACTTAATTTTAGACTCTCAATAGAGTCAGTGGTTTGGTTTTATCTAACAATTGGTTGTCCTTATTTGGAATATTGTAGCATACATAACCCAACATTTTTTTGTGGGGATATGTACCCTGCATGACCTTTCATTTGATTTCTGGTTTAAAAATTTTGTTTATTAATTATGCTTTCAGAACGAATCTGTAAACATGCCACCTAAAAAAGGCGAAGAATCCGAGAGGAAGCCGTTGATTGGTCGCGTGGGTACCAATTTACGAGTCGGTATAGTAGGAGTACCAAACGTTGGCAAGTCGACCTTCTTTAACGTCCTCACGAAAAGTGCTGCACCCGCAGAGAACTTCCCCTTCTGCACCATCGAGCCCAATGAAAATAAGTACCTTTAAATATTGTTTTACTTTTTGTATTACCTATCATCTACCAGATTATTATTATATTACCTAAAGTGTATCCTCACTTTCCAGAGAATTGTATGCAAAACTGTTTGTTGGTGAGATTATTATAATTTTCTTTCTTGGCTTCTTCGTTCGGGGCAAAAGTTAATGTTTCTGCTCTCTTGCTGATGGCAAGTTCTTCCTTTAATAGGAGAATTATATTTTTGATTTTAAACTAGAGGCGTGGCAAACTCTTCGAAAAAGGCAAAAAATAATCTCTGTTGGGTATGAAACTACCTCTGCAACCTAGTTGGTTAAGTTGTTGATAAATTTGTTGCTGCTTGCAAAAGATTCCCTAAGGCTCACTTGGATGATATTGCTGGAAATCACTTTTAAGACATTTATTTTTTTTTTAAATAGTTTATGCAAATTTTTGTCTTGCAGTTGTAGCGTTTTGTTTTACAGCTTCAAGCATTATGCAAAATACTGTTAAGGTTATTTCTTTTAACAAGATAATATTCGGAATAATTTCGATTGATTGGTAACTATTCGAAAGTAATATTACTTGGGAACATATTTTTAAGAATGAAATTATAAGCTGGGAAGTGTTAAAAACGTGAAGTTTAAATCCAAAATGCACCAAATACATACGCAAATGCTTTCTGTTGGTTTTAACTTGCACGTAAAAGGCAATTAGATAATGGTTTCGTGCCTGCAGCGATTTCAAAATTATTTCACGATTCTGTCTGGCCAAATTTTCTACAAACATACATACATATGTATAACTTGTAATTTGGTCTGTGAAATAGTTTACTTCTTAGTTTAGTTCTTCCATCTTCTCACCACCGACTATGTCTACTACGAGATTGTGTTCTTCAACACTAGTGGTTTTTGTTCGGACTTTGTTGCCGCGACATATTCTTTATAAAACACCCGAACATTATTCCTGAATTAGCGCCTTACTATGTCATCGACTGTGCACTTTTTATTCTTCTTTTTCCTTCAAAGAAGTCTATGTCTCCAGTCTCTTCTGCACGTATGAGTAGAGCTCGCAAGTAGCTCTCATCATCAGTGCCCTTGCAGACATTCTTCGTAAAAAAGTCAAAGTTATGGTCTGGTGGAATCCATCACATCGATTGCGGATTTGCCACTGGCCTTCGGGACTCGGTGCTGGCGGCGTTGAACTCTAAAGATTACAGAATACGCGATCGGTAAAGTTTGTGGTGGTCTGTTAGGATTGCGCTTTTCCACGCCCTAGTTTTTCAGGAATTGTTTCTTGTTTGAGCGTGGTGGCTGTCTTCATTTGTACCTTGGCAACAACAACATAAGCGCATGTTGACCGCTCGAAAGGTTGGGATATCCAGAAAGCTAAGGGCATGTCTTTTATCGACCACAGCATGGTCAATTTAGTTCTGTGTCAGCGTAAATTAGGTTATTGTTAGCGAATTTAACCTTGAAACAAATTAATTTATTTATTCTTGCCTAAGTCTGCCTTTTATACCAAATCCGCATCGCTTATTGCTTTTTAGTTGTTCGGTTGCACGAGACCTGTTGTGGGACTGAAAATTCCACCCTCAGATCTGATCGTTGTTATCAAATAACAAACAAAGTGAAGTACTTGTAGTTTTTTTTACAAGTAATCTGTCCAAATAAATAAAAACTTCGAAAATTTAATAAAAAGAATAATATAAAAATTAACCTAATTAATATCATCCAAAAGATTCATAATAAAATATAATAAAAACTGAAATGGATTTTGACGTCAAATTTATTTCTGCAGAACCTGAGTGTATATGGTTTGAGGATCTTATATTTGAAATAGTAAAAAAATTTCCAATAGAACTATTTGGCGGAATAAAACCGTTTGATTTAGTAATTATGCAACATCCATTCATACATGAATTTGATATACTCGAGGCAAAGGAATTAATATCTCAGCTAAGGAATGAAAAGTCAGCATGCAAACACCCGATATTTCCTCTTGATGACGTTGAAACTGAAGCGAATTTAAAACAGTTCCTAGAACGCACGCCAATTAGAATAATTTTTACCGGAGATGAGCAACCATCTTTTTTTTCAATTTGTGAGTTACTAGCTAAGAAATTTGGAACATACCATATAACACCTAAAGAATTGATAAAAATTCAGATTAAACAGCGCACGCAAATTGGAAATTGGTTGTATTTAAATCTAAAAGAAGGAAAAGGAATACCAATTTGGGTAGTTATGCAACTACTTATGTCAGAGCTCGACAGGGAGAAATATGCTAACAAGGGCTTTATTTTATCCGGTTTTCCTATCATTCCGAATTTGGATTTATCATACGACATTCCTTGTGAATTCAGTGACGATGTATATTATGACGTATTAGATACATCCGACAATTATAAAAATACCCAAATAATGATCGAAGAAGAAGATGAAGGTAATGAAGGTAATGAAGGTGATGAAGGGGAACTCGAATCGATGTCATATCGTAGTAGTACATCGTCAGTGACTTCGTTCTGCGACGATCACAACGACGCGTGGAAAGCTTGGGAAAAAAAACCATTTCTGCGCCTAGATGGGGATGAGGATATAGTTATAAAGAATTGCGTCAGAAAGCAGATGAATTTTATTTATGATTTAGGTTGCCGCCCGCAATATGTAATTTACGTAGATGCCCACGAATACACCAAGGAGTTTGCTTTAATAATTGACATCCTACAAAGATTTGTTCTATTCTACAATTTTGAAAACGTAATTCGAGTTGATGGTCGTATAGGAGCTAAAGCAATATACGATTCTTTATGCAGTCACTTTCATTATACAAATTACAAAGTTAATTACTCGGCAAGAAAAGTTAACACTTATGGAAACAGCAAACTGAGCTTAGAAGAATTGTGCAATATGGGAAAAATCCTACCAAACAGGAAATGGTGGGTGTCAAAATTTGAAAGAATATGTCCAGTAAATCTGTATAATGGCAAGCGTTGTGATTGTGACAGCAGATTTCCGGTACAATATTTAAGATACATATTTTTATGTCATTCCGCAAGGGATAGAAGAGCATTTATTGCAAATCCTGCTAAGTATATGAATTTCTCACCCACAAGCCGGCTTGCAGTAATCGGGCCACATCGTACTGGCAAAACTACTCTATCCAAACACCTCGCCCATTGCTTCAATGTAGATATTTTCAATTTGCACATTGGGAAAGCGACAATCAATCTTATGTCTCAATATGCAGTCTCGAGCGATAAGATCACCGAAAAACAATTTAAAAGTTTGGAAACATTGCGACTTAATGATTATAATGCCAACAAGAAGAAGAAGATCGAAGAGTGGACATCGTGTGTGATGGAGCTAATGAACTCGATATTACTTGGCAAAAATGGAAAACCCTTGGAAGTATTTTCCAAAAAACATGCGGAGAGATTCTTTAAAAATGTTGATAAAAAATCAGTTTCCAATATCGGCATAAGACGGTTCATATTGGAGAATGAAATATTCAAAAGAAGTTTTCAATGTATATCTTCAACTGAATTTCTAAATTGGGTTTCCATGAAAACAGAACCTTCACGGCTATATAGACAATATGTGCTTGACTCTGCGCCGCTAGATATCAATTTTTGGGAAGAACTGTTGATAAACGATGAGCTGCCAGATTGTGTATATTTCTTAAAAACAGAGTCAGTAAATAAACTGTACGATATTTACAGTTTGATGCACGATGAAACTTGTATTAATAACCAATTGATTTTTGAAAAAATTAACACTGACTTCGGTGATTGGAAAGAACTCTTGGAAAGAACTCTCGAGAAACGGCGAGAAAATGTATTGAACAGAATGCTAATGGATGAGGATACTATGGAATACATCAAATACTTTATTCCAAGTATATACAAGGAAGCTTCTAATTTCACCATGAAATACGCAGAATTACAAACATTTCTTCAATCACATCGCGTAATGTGCGTTGAAATCGACATCTCGAAACAAACATGGACCCAATGCATTTTAAAAGCGTTACATGACTTTATATCCTCTTACGCGCCCAAGGCTACGGAACTATATCGTAATCAATTTCACGATCCTAGTTCTTCAGCGTTTGAAAGCGAAAACGAAGAACAAGACCCTTCTTTATCATCAACCTTAATCCATGAATATTTTGAAAAAGAAAGAGCCACCGATAGTGATGTTTCCTTTACAAAATCCATTGAATATGGGAAATTCCAGGACTGGTGCCCAGTTCTTTTGAGTAGTCACAATATTCTATTAAAAGGAGACATGCGTTTTGCCGTTAAATTTAAGAACAAGATATATGCAATGCATTCGAAAGATGCTCTGGCTGCATTTCTTTCGAATCCATTGAGCTACTCCAGAAAAGAAATTACCGTGCCTCCGCCGAGAGTATACATTGTGGGATTAAATCACAGAAGCAAGAATAAGTTTGCAGAAAAGATGAGTGTTGCTTTGAATGTTGATTTGTTCTCATACATGCAAAACGGGCCCAAAAATTATTATAATTTAATTTTTCATGAAAATTTTTCTATTAAATTAGTAAGGGACTTTTATCTTGATATAAAGACAAGGTTTCTACAAGATTTAAAGTCTGCATACAAAAATGGTGTAGTGCTTTTTGGATTTCCTTTTCTCTTAGAGCAATTCAAGGATATTATCGCTCTTAAACTGTATCCTGAATACTTGGTTTTATGTGATGATCTGGAAATAACACTACAACTAATGTACCGTAATTACGCAAGAATATATGCTATGCAGAACTTTGATACAAGGTAAATTACTATATGTTATTAAATTTTATTTAATATGTATTGCCATATCCAATCACATTAGCTACATATGTATATGTGCACAAAGCAATAGATGTGTGCAAAAGATTCATTTGCATACTCACTTAAAAATTTTTCAGGTGAAGTATAGCTTGAAAGTAATCGTATTCAATTAAGAAAGACAAAAATCACTAACATCCGTTGTGCAAATTGCAATGCAATTACTTGATAGCAAGAGATTTGGTATAACAATTAGAGAAACTCGTGTGAAATTGCTACCTTCAGCTTTTCAATTCTCTTTGCCCTCAAATGTCTTATACACTCTTATCGGTTGACCAGATACCAGTCTCTGTTTGCTTTCGGAAGTGCAGTTGGTTTTGTTAAATTAATGAATACGCATTAATTTATAGGTGAAAATGGAAATTCCAATTTTTCCATTTGTAGATGTGTATGTACATATGTAGATGCATAAAATTGCGAGTTTCAATGTCTTATTAAATACAGGATTTATAAAGATCTCGATGTCGAATATTTTTACAAAATTACAAAAAAAAAACCTACATTATCACACACATGTGCGCATTTATGGACATCTATTAACTAGTCTATTACATAGTTCTAATTTGTACAGATGGTCTTACACTGACAGCACATCGCTATCAGCTGAACGGCGAGCTGCAAGTCTTTCATCTGAATATGATGTCTTGCCTGAAAGTGTCAAAATTGTCATTCGATTGAAATGCAAAGATGCTCTGCAGCCATTTCAATTAGAATTGCAAAAGATTAAAGATGCATGCATTAAACTACGCATTCCAGTGGTTAAGTTACCCAAGATTTACCAACGTCCGGGATTACTTGATTTTCACGTAAGACAAATAAATCAACATCGAGAACGCCGTGCAATGTTTGAAGACGTAAAACTGATTTCGATGAAGGAGAGCGAGATCCTTATAAATTCCGGATACTATCGTTTCAGCCGTTTTAAACTGTCATGCCCAGTAAATACATTCAACCTGGTAACTATAAACAACTACGATGGAATGCTTAAACAAGGAAACATTTACCCTTGCATATATCGTGACTTCATATATTTTATCAGTCGAAAAAATAACTTGAAGGCATTTTTAATGGACCCTGGAAAATTCGTCAAAACTTGTAATCCACCACAAATGGAAGATCCCATGAGAATAGCGGTGATTGGACCACCCTATTCAGGAGTAACTTCTATTTGTTATCAAATCTCACAGGAATTTGGAATAGAGATATTTTCACCGAGCTATTTTAAAGACAAACTAATGACCGATTCTGGAATAATCGATCTCCTTAAAATGAATAGACGAATAACTACCAATGGATTTATTTTGGATAATATTCCTTTCACGCCTTCACTTTTATTAGCAGCCGCTAAACATACGGTAGACATTACTATTGTTATTGTTGTCGTTCCCACTTTCAGGCAAATTTTGGAGAATTGGCATGCGCGGAGTCAAAAAGTTAAGAATTGTCCTAGTGTGGCATTACCAGAGCTTTATCAAAAATTCTGTGATACAATGAAGTCAATAAGAACTCTGCGTGCTGCTATTGAAATTTCATTATTTAATATACATTATGTTGACGGTAATAAAAATAGTTGGACAACATTTAAATGGATCAAACGCGAATTAATAAAAACTGCACGTAGCATTTCGGGCTATAGAATCAAGTTACTAAAGGATCGCGCTGCTAGTCTTTTTAATTTAAACTTGTTTTACGATTGTTTAATATTCAAACGCGAAACTTTTTATTACTATTGCCCAGTCTGCCTTACTATTGGAAAATTGGATGCTTTTAAGTATTATTATGTGAATGTGGGACCGGAATTCTATAAGAATGAATGCCAAAATTTACTCAATCAACCATACGGATATCTCAACGATAAAATATACGAAATGTTTAATTTTAATAAACCATTTGAAAATAATCATACTGTTGAGCCAGTGACGACGCAAAGGAAATTCTTCATGTCTTTGTTTCAATTTAAAGACACATTTTATTGGTGCTGCGACCTACACATCATCCATTTTATGACACACACCCAGACTTACTATAAGGAGGTCGACAAATTTATTCCTTTGTATGTACCATTTTTGGTTATAGGTTACACAAAAGAATTTATTGCATATGACGGCTATTGTCCTGTGGAATATGAGAAACACAATGTCGTTAAAGGAGTTATGAACTTGTCCGTATATTATCGTAAAAAGGTAGTATCTTTAGGTTGTTTTCAATTGTACCCTATCTCAAAGAGTGTATGTTCATATTGATTTAATCCAATACGCGCATCCCGTCATCTTAGAATTAATTTCAAATTTCGTACGTAACCTTTTGACTACAAATGTATTCCGTCCACTCTAAATGGCTATCGGAACAAAGCATTCGAACTAAAGTTAATGCCATTGCTATTTCAAATTTCATCACCTCAATAGTCTTACAGATTATTATCCAGATCAAATCGGTTGTAGGTTCCTCTTAGTGAATGCAGATGAATTTCATACATTTGATATAGTACCTAAAGGACAAGAAAACCACAACATACGTTGAATGTACACTTGGAGTTGGGATAGGGTATCAATATATGGCTCACATGTTCTTGTTCCCCTTATTTCAGTTTCTTTCTTTTAGGTATATCTTATGGCAAATTTGGAGAACACCATTGAATTTCTTAGTTTTCCTGAAAAATATCGTAAATTAAAATTCGATCCAAATATGTATTCACCTAAAAAAGTTGTTATATTTCACGGGTTAAACGAAGACTCAATCTCCAATACACTTCTTGACTTGGCAAATGTACGCCCGAAACATTTTGCACTTGACGGAAAGCTATCGGCTACAACTTTTTTTTCGCTTAAGTTAAAATCAATCCATTCTTCTAGAATGCATACGGATTATTGGAAAACAAACTTACGTAGTTTTATTAACGATTGCGAACAACTTGATGCCGAAATAAAGAAGTATCGACAAAATTTCAATCCTTACATTAATTTAGGATAGGAACTTGGAATATTTAATTGTTATGACAACTGCAATAATTTATTGTTATTAAATATACGCTTTTAGTGTAAAAAAAAAATATTTCAAGAACTTTTGCTTATAATTTTGTATTTTCTTAGCACGTAGGGTACCAGTACCGGATGAAAGATTCGAGTTTCTTTGTGACTATCATAAACCAATCAGGTAAGTTATCGCCACTTAAAACCTGTACGGAGAAAATGAGCAATCGGTATCGTTTCTTACACAGTAAAGTACCTGCTTACTTGAATGTCGTAGACATTGCGGGATTAGTGAAAGGTGCTGCAGAAGGACAAGGCCTGGGCAACGCTTTCCTTTCACACATTAGCGCTTGTGATTCAATCTTCCATTTATGCCGTAAGATTTTCTTCTTTTTATATATTATGAACGTTTTAATGTATTTTCTAATATCTCAAGGCGCGTTTGAAGACCCCGATGTGACTCACGTTGAAGGTGAAGTGGATCCAGTTCGCGACTTAGATATTATATCGGAAGAACTTCGCTTAAAAGATGAAGAGAAACTCATCCAAAATCTCGATAAATTGGAAAAGTTGTTGCGCGAGGTGGAGACAAAAAATTGAAACCGGAGTATGACTCTTTACTGAAAGTGAAATCCATTCTAATTACTGAAAAGAAGCATTTACGCTTTGCTGACTGGAATGCGCATGATGTAAGTACCAAAATATGTTGTACAAATTTGAATATCAATAGGTAACAGTGCTCCCTTCTATAGCATGGTATTCGATGTTTAGTATTAACGTAAAACTTAAGTACGATCTCTGCTACGGGAAGTTAAAAGGGTCGAATCTCAGAAGCCATAAAACAAACCAACAACGTTTTCCTCACCTCTCACTTATGTATGTACATATGTATGTATGTCATTTGCAAAGATGCCTATCGTATACAATAGGTGAAACGTAAAGGTTCGGTCAGGATAGTGAATCACCTCTTCAAAAGAAGGGGATATTCCATCTGAATACGAAAAAAATTGTCCCAAAGAATATTGAACCGTGTTAAATATAGGTAAATAAAGGAAGCTATCTGCTAAGGTTGAATTTTCTGGTAATATTCTCTTAGTGCCCGTACCTTCAGGGAATTACAGTATTTTTTTTTTTTTTTTTGCCAACTTTTTGAGACGGGTATTCGGGGCATTTAAAAATGGATTTGCTATGATTTCTTGCACATATGCAGACTTCGATTTTCCTCGAAATCCTTGCGCAATAATGGATACGACTGTTTTTGTTGTGGACGGCGTTCACAGAGATTGGGTTAAACCAGAGTATTTTTTATTTTTTTTGTTAATGTGTGTCACTGAGTAAGATTTTTTAACTCAGCAAAAATCACCTCGTAACAATATTCAGGTGTTGTTGCTCAGATGGCCATTTTTGGTGAGCTCGTCAGCTTTACAGTTTCCCGGAATATTGATCGGTAGTAATTATAGAATCTTTCAAAAAAGAGTAATAAATTGAAAGCGTGGAACCCGTCTGACGATATTAGATATAAAAAAAAATGTATAATCCAAAATATCATCACAATTATATGCATATAAATTTTGTGTTTTTTAATTTGTTTTAAATCTAGATTGAAACGCTGAACAAGTACATGTTCCTCACGTCCAAGCCTGTGATTTATTTGGTGAATCTATCTGACAAAGATTTTATTAGGAAGAAAAATAAGTGGTTAGCAAAAATTAAAGAATGGGTTGATAAAAACGACCCCGGAGCGACAATCATTCCGTTTTCAGGGCATTTCGAACATGATATTTCTGAAAAAGATGAATCTGAGCGCAAGGCATACGAGGATGAAACTAAATGCAAATCCGTGTTGGATAAAATCATAGTTACGGGCTACAAAGCATTGCAATTGGAATACTTTTTTACTGCTGGTCCAGATGAAGTAAAGGCATGGACAATCCAGGTTTGAAATTTATATAAAACATTTGAGTGGAGTAGTTTAAAAAAATATATTTTTTTTAGAAAGGAACTAAAGCCCCACAGGCTGCTGGACGTATTCATACAGACTTTGAAAAAGGTTTCATTATGGCGGAAGTGATGCACTTCAAAGACTTTAAAGAAGAAGGGTCTGAAGCAGCTGCGAAATCCGCTGGCAAATACAGGCAACAAGGTCGCAATTATGTCGTGGAAGACGGTGACATTATTTTCTTTAAGTTTAACGCCGGGGCTGGTTTGAAGGATGCCAAGAAGAAATGATATCGTATCGCTGTAATTCTTATGATAATGTTTTATGTTAACTTAATTGTGTACTCACAAAGCTTTTGCCCCTAATTTGTATGTTTTTTACACAATGTTTTATGAACTTTGGTTCTGCTTTTATTAATGAAGTTAAATAAACCATGAAATTGAATAGAATGTGTAATCGAATTATTTATTTTATCAGGTTGTCTTGAAAACAATTTGATTAACTATAATTTTTGAGTTTTTATACCGGGAAAATATCACAATGCTGTAACTTTAAATATCAATATGTACTCTAATTTTGTAACGAAGAAGTTAATTAAATCATTCTATTTCACCCAATTCTGGTCATGGTATAATGCTTGGATAACGCAATTCACTTTAATTCTAACACAATATACAAATTATTAAAAGCACAAATAAATTTGCAACGTGTATTTATTTCATATTTAGATTTAAAGCTACAGTTTCGTTTATTGTTAACTTAAAATATAAAACATAAATTATTAAATTTATATATTTAACTCCTTTAAAACAAAATTAATAATACTCGGCAATATGCCGGATTCCTCTAAATCAAGGATATCTTTCCGCAAGTTAGGACTCATACGAGATTTTACCATCTAGAAATAAAAAATACAATTAGTTATTAAAAAGAAATTACGAAGAGCTATCTAACGGAAAATACACCAAATATAAGCAATGTTCAAAAGGTCTTTCATTACCTATTATATTATATATATTCCGCAGCTATAAATTCGCTAACAAAGAGAAGTTATCAATACTGCTAATGTAAACTACTTATACTTACATTTTTTATTTTCTCTCGGTCCTCTATCGAGCAACAGAAAACCATTAAAATTGAGGCCAAATGTGGCCGTTCAATACGAACACAATCTTCAGCCATCTCAATTAGATTAATATCACTGACCAGAGGACAACTCTAAGAACGTTCCAAAAAAACACATTAAGAAATATAAAAGGAAAAACTCTTACACTTGCCTGTATTCTAAATAGGGTTTTCGTTAACAACTCTTCCTGCTCAAAAGATCGAGTTCGATTAGCTTTTTTGAAAGGAATTTTAAGAACACAATCCCAGGCCTTTATTAATCCGCCGGTGTATAAAATTTGTGGATTACACGATAAAGCATCAACAACTGCATTCAACTCTCGAATCATATTGAATTTCACCATCTGCCTAAGTACACCATTCCATATTTTCGGAATGTAAATATCAAATCCAAGGCAAATGTTGGCGATAACTATCATTGCAAAGTGGCTGTTCGCATGATTCTGCCATATTTTCTTTAGAATTTTAATTTTATCGTAATCAGCAAATTTTTCCAAACTGAAGTTGTAACCCAGTTGCTTCAAATCATGCACACACTTAATTATAATGTACTTGCGCTGACTGAGAACATCGTTATAATTTGAGTTACCATCGTTCAGTTGAGAGAAGCATTCATACATCTGAAGTTGCTTATTGGTATTTACCGATCTTAAAAAAAATTAAAATAGTACACTTCAAAAGTTTAATCTCATAAAGTACATACCCATCCGCCGGAAAAATGTGTCCAACAAGGAACTGCATAGCTTTGTCTGTTTCCCAACTTTTTAGTATGTAATGAGCTCTTTAAAAAAAAAAATGTTTTAAGTTTAAAACAGAAATATACATAAATACAACGTAACCACCTTATCACATTTTCTGCATCGTTTGCTTCAGAAATGTTCGCTGAACTATTTACGTCTTCATAAAAAGTTTCTTCTAAAGTAGTTACTTCAGTGGATAACACTGCAAAAGAGAGCCATTTTTGGAGTAAATTAAATTGCATCATATCGATATCCAAATCGTGCAGTTGAGCTATTTCCTTGCAAACTTTGTTAATATCTGGCTTATTGGGTTTTAATATAATTTCATGGTAATACAAAGAGTATATAAGCTCTTTCGGATTCTCAACCAATTGTAGTAATTTGTCTTCCACAAGACCGAACACATGGAGTAAATGTTGAGTTTTCAAAATGGGATATTTTCTCTTGACTTTTTGTACAGTCTCCAATGCCTTTTCTTGAGTTATCAATTCCTCCTCATGTTTAAGTGCAAACTTAAAGCATTCATACGATGCCTCAACTTGATCTGCACCATCTGGAGCGTGACTTGCTACGAAGTAAAGTATAAGTAATACTTTCGATGCACTGGATACATGTTTCACTAATCTCAGAATCTTTAAAATATAATATTGGCTTTAGTAAAATATTTATTTATATATTTTACTGACTTACAGACTGTAAGAATGCATTATTTGTTGGTTGCAGATGCCATATATCTGAATCATTATTCGCCTTGTACTCAGAAATCGAGTTTTTCACGGCTGACATACAGAAATAGTCCTGCATTTTTACCACATCCGATTGCGAAGCAGAGGTCTGAAGAACTGTATGCATCTTAATCAATGGAAACCAGCTTTCGCAGTTATCGATGTTTACTTCATTATCTGGTTAAACAAAATTTTTTATGATACACATTTTTAAAAACTCAAAATAACATCACACCTAATATATCTTTAAGAGGCTGTTGAACGATTGGCATAAATGGCAGGCGATATTTGGAGATTTTCGGAAGAACACCAATTTCCGAATGAGACTTAAGCCACCAATCGGTTTCCATTTGTGAAGGACGATTACGTCGTTTTGAGATCATTTTATGTTTAAGAAATACCAAAATGCAAGTCCAAAGTTGCATTTCCTTTGGCAGGGCGTCGATGTAATTCAAAATTTCGATTACGCATAAATAATGTTCATAAAAGTAAAAGTTTATCTAAAAATAAGAAAACAAAGCAACCTATTTTATATGTAAATATGTGTATTAATATTATTATTAAGAATATTGTAAATAAATTACAACATTAGTACACGTGCAGGACTTAATACATATGTACCTCCTGGACGAAGGAAGTGAAACTAAGACTGGACATATCAATAGCCAACAGACGCATACCCACCATCGCTCACGCAAAACTGGGAGTTATCTTTGATAACCTGAACCCTTTTCGAGACACGCCACCATAATCAGATATCGCCTCAGGTACAGAAACAATATTATCAAATACCTCGCCGGCAACTCTTGGGGTAAAGACAAACTGGAAAAACCTCCAAACATGCTATAACATGCTATAACCTACACACCGAGACAATGATGCTCCCAATAAAAGAACACAACATCATACTTTTACAACAATTCCTACTGGCCTGCTACCTGCTAGAACACCCCAACCACAATCTAACAATGGTACCCAAACCACCCCGCAGCATACGAAAATGCATCACAAACTACCAACAAGACATAAACCAATTCACGCAACAACCCAGTATCAACGCCGAACAATACAATGAAAGCATAAACCACATCCATCAGACATCAGTAGCTAACGCAATCGCTAACTATGTACAAAGCAAACGTAGTGCTTGGCGGTAGACTCCCACCTATTGCCAATGAAGAGAAACAACTCCCACGCCAAACCAGGACAACTCTAGCCCAAATCCGCTCGGGCTAGTGCCACCTACTAAACAGCTTATCTCGCCTCGACCCCAACATAGATAATAGATGCCCTGACTGTGGCAGCGGCCCACATGATGTTCAACACCTTTGCAACTACCCGGCCAAAGCAATACAACTAACCCCAGAAATGATTTGGACCCACCCAACTGATGTGGCTCAATTCCTCGGACTGAGAACCACCGAAAAACCGACGAATGACCAATGAAGCTGCTACAACAACAACAACCGGGATTTCGGCTATAAAATGAAGTGCTAAGACTTGAATGCCAAATATTAAGCTCTATATGGACTATTTACGCCAAATAATTTTATATTCCTCAAATTCTAGTGAAAATGGTGTAACATCACAACGGCTTTTTAGCAAGAATGTTTTCTGTATGTACTTTGTGTAACGTTCATATTTTCTAAGTTTATGGTGACAAAAAAAAATATCTATCTATCTACATATACACATATGTATATAAAACTAAGTGGCAAAATGCGTATGTTTCCCTCTACCGCCCGTAATTTTCAACCAACTTAGTTGTTTTTTTTTTTTTAAATAATTTTTTTTTTAGATAATTACGGTACAAACGTGATAGGCAAAAAAAAAATACAAAAACATTGAAAAAAACTGACATTTTTGTGTGCGATTCTGTTATGGTACATACAGCTGAGTACAACAAAAAAATGCATTCGACGCGCTGTGTATATTTATATGAGTATCGGTCTCTGTTGAAACAAACGAAGCATGCACAAACGTTTGTACACACAAATGTTCGTACATACTCGCATCCCAATGATTCCATCTGATATGCCTCTTGAATTTAAGCGTCTTCAATTCCCTGTTCGCCTTGCATTCGCCGTTACCATCAATAAATCGCAAAGACAATCTTTAAAAATGTGCGGTATAAATTTGGAAAATCCAGTTTTTTCGCATGGCCAGCTCTACGTTGCATACTCACGAGTCGGAAAACCATCTGCACTATTTGTTTACACGAGCGATTATGGAAAAAAAACCCAGAATGTTGTTTACCAAAAAGCATTGCAATAAATTTTTAATTTTACTTAGTTTTTTTTAATGCCTGGCGAAGCTCGTTGTTCATAAGCTGTGGTTGTACTTGTACACTTCATAACTGAAAATGTAAATACGAGTACTATGTGTAGTCCAAGCAAATTGTTTTCGCTTGGCATGCGAAAAAATGCACAAGATATTGAATCAAACTACGAGCGAGATTAAAACCTAACAATATACATAGACAGCAGTTGTTCCTCTTCATATATTTTATTATGCTATTCTTCCATACGAGTATTTTTGCTATTATTTTTCGGACCGTTGTTTATGTAACTAAAAATAATTTACTCACAATTTCGTAAAAGTCTAAACATGTACTTACCTCAGACATAAAATGCAAGAGTTTCGATGCAAGGAGTTCTGTATTTTTAATTTCATTAATGTAGGGCTGACAAAGATTTCTCATTTCTTCTACAGAGCTCTTTATAAACAATTCCTCTTTTCCAAAAGCATCCACTTTAATTTCGAAACTCGACTCTTGTAAGTGGAGTACTGCTATAACCTGCATTTTTGAAACTCCATCAGCCATAATATTTTATTATTAATAAATAACTTACCTGCGAAACTAATACTTGTTGATAATCCCAGCCAAAATCTTTACTTAACCGTTCCAAGAGACGGACATCTAGCATATTATTCCTTAGCTCCTTCATAAGCTGCCCCATTGAAACAATATCAATATCAGATTTCGATTTCAAACTAGCGTCCTGTTTGCAGAGCTCAGTGAAATAGAACTGCTTAATGCGACTAAAGATTTAATAATTTATAAGAAACTTCTGCAATATATCAGACAATACTGTGTACCTCTCTCTAATTGATTTAACTTTAGCCATGTCTTCAATACGTGTGTTGTACATTTCCGCTAATAAAAGAAGATTTACTCTATGAATATCGGATTTAAGATCATATGAAAGATTCTCAAGCTGTAAGCGAGGCTGCATATCGGAAATTAACATCGCAAAGAGATCTAAAATGATTTTGTTTATTTAAGAATTCATAATCTGCTTTTTGGCTAACCTATAAAATTCGGCTCTTTATGGGATAACAAATGACGAAACACCCTCCGAAGTTGCATTGATACAAAGTCGACGTGAATAATGCGAGAAACTGATTTTTTTTGATACTCCAAGAGATATTGTGCAACTGCGTACCATGAGTGATGTTGCTTCGATTTCACTAACAATTCGAGTGAGTGAAAGAAATCTTCTTTTATTCTGAAATGTGTATGCTTAAATACGATTTTTCTGTGGTAAGCTGTTCCATTCACATACCGGCTAACGTCTAATTTTAATCCATCTAACGCAAACGAATTCAGCTCATTAAATGAGCAGAATTGAGGTTTAATTTCTAAAATAACCAATAAAAGAGCTTGTGATACGCAATTCACAACTGGTGTGTGATCTTTGAAAGTCTAAAATTGCATATTATTTTCAATAATATAACCTTTACAATAATATTTATAGCATACCCTTTCCTTCCGAACCTCTTGCTCACATACAATTTCATCGAAAACCGAAACCGAATTCCGCCTATTGCTTTCAGATTTATAATTTTTTTGTTGTGGCTTCTCTGCCTCTTCTAAATATTTGACAATCTGCATAAATGAAGTTTGTTAAAGTTAAACTACTATGTACATGCCAGACATCAATATTAAGAACTTTAAATTTTGATAAAACTTCGGATTTGGATGCTTGATTATTTAATACGTATGTTTGTTTACAAGTACGCAGTTATTCTGTGTACTTTACCGCAAAATCTGGTGATTTTTTTTTATAAAACAATCACAGAATGCGTCCTTAAATTATCCTAGTATTTCGTGCTGTAAAACGAACTTAATCTGTGAATATTGAACCATGAAAAGGTTAAATATACATCATATTTATGGGTGATGATGTGAACTAACAAATATTTAGTTACTTCTCCCTTTACAAATTTCAGTTCTACCGAATATTAAAGTTATTCCATGTATCGCTGTCTGTTTTTACCCGTTTATTGATACTGTCTTCAGAACCATAGTACTCAGTGACTGCATCAAGTCCGTATGTTGTGTTTACAATTTGCACCCACTTCAATAGTTCAAGTATTTCTAGTTGGAATAATTTGCCATTTGACAAAGCCTTGATTAGAAGTTTATGAGCAAGTGGAAAAGTAAGAGGATCTGTTGCCATTGCAGCTGCTCTCTCATCTTCTGCAAAGTAAGTAATAAATAATATCCATTCAAAGATTGCCATATAAGCACTTACTGTTCTGACATAGTACGATCTGCTGTGAAATTAGTAATATTGCGAGATCGATAAACATTTCAAAATTAAATTTTGTGCAGTCAATGATTTCCAATGCATAGTATGATAGAGCACATGACAAATGTACTTTATTAATCGTCTTGCACAGCTGCAAAATCCCAAAAATCTTTTCAAAATTCAACGCATTGGCTAATTCACAAATTCCATTCCAAATATTTGTCACATCCCAGATTTTTAAATTGTTTACCAAATTAGATATACCTTCATCTAATAATTTTCTCCGTATATCTTGCTTCATTAAATCATCTGTAGATACGTTGAGTTTGAATTGCACTTTGAGAATGTGGCAATTTTGGATTTGCATTAAAACTTTCTGGTCACTTTTATTGGATCGTGGGGTTATAAGTTTGAAAAATTCAAACAAATTTTTATGTGTAATTTCGTCTATGCCAGGATCTTCAAGCTCTTCCTATAAACATACTTGCTGAAAACAAGTTTATAAATACAAAGGATCAAAAAAATCTCACCGAGAAAATGTTAATGATTTTTTCACCGCATTCAATTTTTTGTTTGGCTTCAAGATTATTAAAAAATTTTAGAGCACAATCAATCTTTCCCTTTCGTACCAATTCGTAGCAGCAATAGAAATTCGCACTGCCTTGAATTTCTGGGGCTGCTTTGGTGAGATCTTTTATATCTTCTGTCATTTCCGGCAAATCTGTTTTTACAATTCTAAAAACGAGCTTCATATTGCAATCAGTACCGTCCGCTGGCCAGCCATATTTAACTTTCATAATTTTAATTATTTGAATTTCATACTCTGTGTTGATCTTTTGAGCCAATGGATGAGTTGAATTACCTAATTTTATTAGCGGTGCTACAGTCTCTGGCCAGGGTACAGGAGCGGACTTAATGTACCCTTGATTAACAATTTAAAAAAAAATTATAGAATTATTGTATACACACCTGCAAAACATGTAGGGCACTGTCCAAACGGGCATCTTCGTTGTGCAATAACTCAATTGATGTCACAGCACGATTTAACCAAGAGCTCGAGTTTTGTCTACTGGCCACAAGAAATGTTATGTACTTTCGAATCGCTTTCACTGGAGACTGGCCTCGTTCCATGTAGATGGGATACAAAAAGTCATTAACAAGACTCTTTAGATTTGTGATCTGCACCCTCTGTAGGATGCAAAACGCTGTCTCGTCGAGTGAGTCTTTTATGTAATTGTCTAAAGTAAAAATAAGATTGTAACTATTTTTCAGCACCACCAGATCCTGTAGCGCATTAATCAATTCTTGAAGTCTTTCAACATTTTTCTCATGCTGGCGACGCACATCGCTAGAAATATACATTCAACTTGAATAAAATCCAAATTTATCTTACTTTCCTTCACTTACGAGTGGAGAAAATGTATTTCGTCAAAAATTTCTGAGACCTTGGTAGAAAATTCTAATCCAATGGCTGGCCAATGTTTTGAGAACTGCAATGATCTTGTTTTTTGAATGCTCCATTCAATGATAAATGGCATAAGACTGGGATAACTGTGCACAATGCTTGGTACAAAATGACGAAGCCACTGAACTAAATTAAATGGTTCAATGTTAGCTGGAATAAGGTTCATTAATTTTCGAATATTTGGTGGATCTATTTGAGGTATGATTGTCGCCGAATGTCTCCGCCATATAAGGCAAGCGGTAAGTACTTCACTTTTAAGAAAAGATGAACATAATTGCACTACATTTGGATGGTAAACGAAACGCTGCCAGTCCATGTTGCATTCGTAAGGATCGATTAGGGCTAACGTTTTTAAACGCAACTGCTGTTCTTTGATTTCTCGAATGCATTCCACGTCCACCTTTAATAATTAGTAATTAAGTTAAGAATAATAAAATTACTTTACCCCTACCTCCTCATCCATGTGATGTAAAATTTCATCCAAAAACAAATTTAGTATACGTCTACTGCAAATTTCATGTGATCGAATATGTTTAAAGAATTCCTTGTTTTCTACTTGTTTTAACAGACCTACAAGATTTTTGAATTTTTCTTCTAATTGTTCAATATTATCCTAAGAAATATTACAAGAAAATTAATAAGTCTTTACGAATCATGGTACCCAAGCATTGTTTTCGAAAATTGTTTCAATTTTACTGACATTATCTCAAATCGGTTTTTAATTGTTTCAGATGTATTATTTTACCTCGGTTATAGTGCTCATTTCACGGAGCATTTTCTTTGCTTTCGCTTCGTAAATTGGTTGAAGACTTAATTCAAACTGCTTCCCAAATTCCTAAACATTAATGATGAGAAAATATACCGCTTAAATAGAAAATAACAGCCAACCTCTGCTTCCTCCAGGTGACCTTTATAAATAAGCTTTTTAAGACGTTCCAATGGTTGTGTTTCCGAGACCAATTTCATTGCAATTTCTTGAGGCAGACCTTGTACATTTATGTTTTCACCGCTCAAGTAGTATAGATTAACAGAACATTTTGGTTGATTAACAAGCCAAGTATCATTCATCATTTCAAATTCATAAATGCATTTAAAAGCTGTAGCAAATAATTTAGATATTTAACATAATTCGTTATACTAATTAGTATTTCAAATACTAACATGGGAACTCAACCACTTTCATTGCACGTATGTCGTTTTCATTTGGTTTTGTAAGTAACAGCAGCTCAATTATACTGTCATTATTTTCCATCACAGTTAAGTCATCAATCAAACAATTCAACTCGAAAGGATGTTGACAAACTAATTTTGTGTACGGACATATTTCCAGAAGATGTCCACTGTTAGTTAAAGCGATGCTGTTGAACAAAATGTATTTACCTAATAAGAGTGGTTTGCTTATACATACATATACTCTCACTCACATGTAGTTGTCCAAATTGTGAATACTCTTCAGACCCTGGTAACAATCCGATATGATGATCTTAACATCTTGATTTTTTGTTTGAAACCGTAGAAAACATGTTGTGCCTCCCAGAAATAGGTATTCATCCGGAGTCCGCAGAGGTATAAATTCAATGGCAGTAATTTCATTTAGACTCTTCGTGTTCGTCACTCTCTCAATGGTGACATTATCCATAATTGTGTCATCGAATGGAACCGTCTCGTTTTCCTTTAATGAAATATTCATGCATGATTCAATGCGGGATTCGTCTACATCCGAAAGCCTATAAACATTATATAAAATTTTTTTTTAATGTTGAAGACAAGTATAGTGCAAAATGGAGAATATCGAGTTAGATCTATTTTGTTTATCGCTGACAGATAACTATCGATTTTAGTGCGATATGTACTACTAAAAAGAAGAAAGCTGTAAGTTATATTACGCGAATGTCCGATAGCAACACTTAAGGACCATGGTTAGTGGAAATAGTTGTTGTCAGACTCAAAAGAGGGCCAAAAAAATATAAATGCAAACAAATATAAATTTTCTGCACAGTAACATCCAATGGTTTATGGAAATAGAGTTGTACTTATTTTAACTCGAACGAAACGGAGATAACTTTCCAATATTTACTATAAAAAATATATCTTACTTGTAAATGCTGCCATTCGTGCATGTTATATAGTAACTTTTATTTACTTGTCGTATTCCCGCTACCGTCGTAACTTTTTGTACGTCATCTTGATTAATACTCCTAGAAATTATATTAATTAGTGGTGCTCCCGTTTACTTAATTTTTTTATTACAAGTTAAACAAAGGTATTCCTTTAATACAGACACCGTGAATTTCTCCGTCGGTCAAGCCGCAAACGATAAGGTTTCCCGAGTTGGATATAGCGACTGCATCGATTTGTGAGTTGAAACCAAGAAAGCTGCACTTAGCTATGTTTTCATCTTCCAATAATACAACACTTTTATCGATAGCTATAACCATTTTCTTATTCTGGACACTGGCGCGAACTTGAGGATATTTGTAGACCTAAAACAACAAACAATATTTCATTGAAAAAGATAAAATTAAGGCTCAACAGACTTTCTTACCAAATCATCGCCCCATATCTTAAATATACCATTTGTGCAGAAAGCATTGTTTATTGTTTCGTCTTCCGTAGAAGATTGTGCAAAATTATTCCACATTTCGAATAACAAAATAATCCACTTATTGCAATCACAATTTTTTATAAAATACACGCACAGTTAGTTAAACGTCTGACGTTCAAAAAAGTCTGAAGTTTGAAAAAGAACTTTCTATCCGGCATCTACACGTGAAAAATTGTACTATCGCAACTATGTTTCTTTAAATGCAGCCAAATCCTATTACCACATTTTTCATAGAATCAAACATTTATCTTTTAAATACCACGGATTTGCTTAAACCTTTAACAGTTCTGAAAAATTAAAAAACGACAGATAGAAGTAGCCCTTTAATTTTTTAGGTGGAACATTCGTTTTTATATCTACAATATTCATCTGCATCAGATTTCTCTCTGTCAAGGTTACTGATCGAATGAAAATGAGATATGTATTCAAGCATTGGAACTGAACAAAGAATACATTTAAATCAAGAAGGCTGTTCAGTACGGTGCTGAATATTTATTTAGTACATTGCTGCACAAAGTGGAGAAGTTGGCATTTGATCTTAACGCCCAGGACAACAACCCCCAAATCGAAAAATGCTCTATTGCCCAAAACTGAAGAAAGAAACGGTAACAAAATCCGAATGAAATGACTTATTGTCGAAACTGATTGTGTAATGTCATAACACCCAAATCTAAAAATGCGATAACGCCCAGATATTACAAACGGAAATTATTGTTTTAAAATTTAGACATCATAATTTTTGGGCGTTAGGACGTATTGTATTTTAAATAAGTTGTGTTGGCTCCATATCTCCCAAAATATAAATAAAATATTCTTACAAATGAAAGAATTCCTAATTGTTAGGTTTTATAACACCCAAGTTGGAGTTTATTGAATTTTCATTATTTCATTCTGAAAAAATCTCAAAAATCAAGAAATAATTTTGAATATATAGCGCTTGTCTTTTTAAGAAGCGAGTAAACGCATTCACACTTTCTTCATGTTCTCGACGTATCACGACTTGGCATCATTTATCACTGAGAATCGGGAAGTATAACCTATTTGCGTCTATTTGTAAACCTCTGTAATTCCAATTAGAATTGGAAGAAGCCGTGCTGGAATTTGTGTGAGTTTTAAAAGTCTAGATAGGGAGTTCGGATTATCTTCATATATATTTTTTTTAATCGAATTGTGTTACATAAAATATGTAAGTAACAACATACTATAAAGAAAATATCACCCCCAATAATAATTTGAAAGAAAGAAAAGGCGTTAAAGCGCAATTGATAAACGTAACTTCTGCACATGCCACGTTTTCCTAAGAAGCCGTAACTTTTGCTACTTAGCTGAACGCAGACGCAAAATTATAGATTTTCGTACGAATCCTTAACCAAATACATTATACGTATATACTGCATAAACTTTCAGATAACAAAATGGCCTGTCCACTTGCAGCTGAGCGTGTTTGGGTAGAAAAATCTCGCTATCATGATGCTGAACGAGAATACTATGAGCGTTTAGCAAAGGTAAGTTTAACGTTGATTTTACATGATTTTTATAATTGTAAAACTTTTTTGATGTATAATAAGATGTCTATAATGAAACCAAATATTATTCCAAGCTGCTTAAAGGAACAGTAAGTTCGCCTCAAATTGAAAGTCTTCCTTTGAACGTAAATTCGGAAAAAAACAAAAAGAAACCTAAGAAGTCTGTCCGTAAATTCCACAGTCCCGAAACGATGTTGGAAAACACCGAAGTCGTTGCTCAAAAGTCAACGCCCAATGCTTCTGTTGCAAGGGCAAAGAAGCATAAGAAAGCAAAGGTGGTTGAGTCGGAAGTTTCATCTACTAATACTGCAACAAACGATGTTTTGTCCAATAAGGCTCAGGAAGTGATTTCTTTAACCTTAGATGCTGTTGAGGAGACAAAAACCAAAAAAAAGAAAAAGAAGAAGACGAATAAAGATGCAGCTGAGAAGCTGCAAGATCTAAGTCACAAAGAAAATGTCCCACCAAGCTCAACAAGCGAAGCTAAAAATGATGCATATGATTCAAATAAGAAGCCCAAAAACTCCGAGAACAAGGTTTGCTTATGCAGCTTAAATTTATTCCATTCCCAAGTAGCGGCAGCAGTCGACCATTTTGTGTTATACCATTGATTTTTTTTTCTTTTCGATCCAACATTCATATTTTTTTCCTTAGAAATATATATATATTTATTTATTAATTCCTAATTTTATGATTGGACTGATAACATACATATTAAAAGAAAATTTCTTATTTTTTTTTTTATTATTAAACGAATTTCCTTCTAGGGGCCTTCATCCAATCAATGCACATTGGTATCCGAAATAGCCAAAGCCAGACAGCACATCAAAAACTCTCTTGAAAAGGTAAACGCCTAACAAAATTAATTTTTAAAAAATCACACTATTTCTTACATAAACTTTAGATGGACGGAATTGCAACTTTGGCCGCCTCACCAGCCTCCCCCGATGTATTGGATCGCCTTGCTGCCATTGAAAGAGATAATGCCGATTTGCGTAAATTGATTGAGGGCTTAAAAAACGTTTGTATTCTGTCAGAGAACCGTGTCAAGTCCCTTGAACAGAAATTGGCTGCAGTGAATATTAATGCTGCTAAGCCCACAGTAAATGCAAAACCTACCGTACCTTCTACTCAAAACAAGGTCGACGATGATGACGGTGTGGACCTCTTTGCCTCCGATTCAGAAGAAGATGATACGGAAGCGGCAAAGATTCGTGAAGAGCGTTTGGCAGCTTATGCTGCTAAAAAATCAAAGAAACCTGCTCTTATTGCAAAGTCCAGTCTTGTCCTCGATGTGAAACCGTGGGACGATGAAACTGATATGAAAGGAATGGAAACTGAAGTTCGCAAAATTGTCTCAGAAGGATTGTTGTGGGGAGCTTCTAAATGTGTACCGGTTGCTTTCGGAATACAAAAGTTGAGCATCTCCTGTGTTGTCGAAGATGAAAAAGTTTCAATTGACTGGCTTACTGAAGAGATTGAAAAATTGGAGGACTACGTCCAGAGTGTCGATGTCGCCGCTTTCAACAAGATCTAATTCTAAGTATTCACTACCTAAAAATGATATAATTACAGCAAAAGTTCACATGCAATATATGCTAAATCATTTTGTAGGTCTAATGAGCTCGGAGTAGTGATAACATTTCCAAAAGAGCCATTTGTAATTATCTCATTGAGGTCTAGTTGAAACATAATTCGATTCAATTTACATAACCTTAGTACTTGATTATTTCCCCAATAAAAACCAACATAATGTACATGTGTAGATGTTTTGGAAAAAAAAGTAATTGTAATTCCATTTTAATGAAAAATAAAGATAAAAAGCCAAACTCTCATAGTAGAAAAAACGGAATGACTAGTGCGACTACACGTATAAATCGACTGCTTACAATATATACATACATAAATGAGAAATATAAGTTCTTATTCGCTAATCACTTCCAAACCAATGAACCCATTTTGATATGATTTTCACTGACGTATAGACATTTATTCAGGAAAGGTATACGTATTAGCAAAGTATTCGCCATAATGCTTGGTTTATTATCGCAAACAAGCATTGTCGTCGAGTGCTCTAAAAAAATTACTTATAACGATTTTTCGGCCTAAGAACACAAAGCTTTACGCGACACAAGGAAAAATATGTTGAGTAAGGGTGAGTTCATAATTGCAAAAAGCCCTTAATAAAATTTATTGAGAAGAAACGGACCATAAAAAAAATAAGTTATTGCTAAAACCGCTAAATACACATCGCCTTAGCCACTTTTTTGCGGTTTGATAAAAGTAAATATGCAGCGCAGATTTCTGAAAAAAAACTGCAAGTTTGCGAAACAAAGGCAATAATTTGATGTTTATGAACGCAAGTGATACCAAAACAGCTGCAATAGTAATGCAGTTATAAAACTAACTCTGCATAGCTGCGGTATTTTTACATCTATTAACTCACCTGTACCTTACGTTGGACTCATCTGTGATGCATTGGGGAATTGACTGTTAAGTAGACGTCATCGTATGATGTACTTCGTCTTCATATATTGTCTAGGAATGGTCTAGCTCCTTTATTGGTAGAAAATTGGATGGGTCGAAAGCCGGTCTTTGAAATTTTGAAAACTAATTATCTCTTATCTTATGGGATCAGTGATTTTTAAATCTAATATGTAAAAATTTTTGTGTGGGCGTCGTGGCTAAAGTGGTTAGCGTTCGGTTACTGAGCGGAAGGTCCGAGATTTGAATCCCAGAAAACACCAAAAAGTTATTTCACTACCGCAAGTCTGACAAACTTCCGAGTGTAAAAACTGCTTTTAAAAAAAGGCTCCAATCTGTAGATTCCTTTCATTTTATGTTAAAAAATATAACACGCACAACACAAATGATAGCGAAAAGCTAGACCCTGGTCGACTTACGGTCTGTTGCGCCAAGTATTTGTATTTTTGTAGTAATTTTTTGGTAGTCAGAAGAAGCTAAAAAATGAGACTCAAAGAACTACGCGTAGTTAATGGGAACTTTTTTGCGATCATGTTAAAGGCACAACGGAATATACGAACAAACGTGCGCTCTGTTAGGTGGATAAATTGCCATAAAAATATTTAATGCAAGAACGCATGTCCCAAGTAGTTTTGTACTGCATTAGGACGAGTACAAGCTTCAACAGGTCGGCAAATAGACGAACAAACCGCATAACGTTGGAAAGTGATATACCGTGCAGGCAGGGCACAAGGAATGTGTCTGCACGGAAATTATTATTCGGTGCTTGTTACTTTCTTTGTTATGCAAACAATATTATCTAAAACGCCCGGAAGGTAACTATTTTCCTTATCGTACAAAGATAAATTAAACAAGACCCCTTTCTGCATGACTCAATGAAATTGTATTCTTGTTTTAAATGTGTTGTATAAATTTTTATTATTCGTTTATAAATTTCGTGTATAATTTACCTTTAAAATGTATATTATGTATGTATGTATGTATATTTATATCTTCATTTAACGGTTTTTTCTTTATATTTTACAAATATTGAGATATTGTATTTATCCTTTACTACACAAGTTCTGAAGCTTGTAACTAGGTGCTTAGCGTATGTATTTAGGTTTATCCACCTAGTTACTTCGAGGTACAATATCGTACCTGCAAGTACCAGACGTGAGCTTATTGAAAAGATTTCAAAAATTAATTGTGGGTGTTTATTTTCTTCATACTTTGTCAACGTCAGAAATAGGAAACTATGCTTTTATTTGAAAGTGAAAAAGAGAGTAATACATAAGTCTTTCATTGCGAATGTAATATAGTGCTTTGGTGAAATATCATAGAAGTTAGGGAAATATCAAAGCTATTTCCTAGAAAACTTTGCAATCATTCTATCAATCAATTAGTATAGTTTTTACATCATAAGCTCAAGAGCGTTTTGCATTGTTTTATATTATTTTCAGGGTATTGCTTTTTCGTGGTGCTCTCTTTTTGTAGAGCATAGGAATCCTTTTTGATGAACAGAATAAAAAAGCAGGATCTAACTACATATAACGTATATATGTTGGTAAATAAAATAAATGTTTATATATAATATAATGTATAATAGAGCACAATACGCAATCTTATAATTTCCGTATAAAAGTATAAATATTTAACAACGATAGTATACATAAAGTGAGAATTTAAATTATAAAAAGGTTTCATAAATGCAATATAACTTTTTTTCACTTTTCTGAGAAAAAAAGGAACTTTGGATAAACATTGCGAAAAAGGCATAACATACATAAGTAGAATGTGAATAAGTGTTCTTTAGCGTTTAACTTGATTGAGATGCAGATATGATTGCGAACATTGTTTAAAGTTTTAAAGAAGTTTTACTGTGTATGTTTTTTTATAATTCATCTTCTGCTTAAGACAATCAGTATTCAAATTACAAATGGAAAAAATACAAAGAAAAGTGAAAACTTATCATATATTTATGTTAAGATACATTTTCAATATATGTACCCATATTCTCAATTTTGTATCTTGAATGTACTTTATCTAATATTAATGCTACTCTTCTCTTAGATTTAATATATTTTTATTATTCATTTATTATGTATTATATTTTTGAATAAATAAAAAAAAATTACAAACATTTTTACATACGGCTCGTACTTAGTTTATTTCTTTGTAACTGCAGCTAAGAAATATCAAAGTTTTGAATGATCTAGTTTCTTTCTTATGTCTACGTACATAAGTGATGATTTTTGATGTTCTTATTTCTTTAAAATATTTTGAATATACATATTACAGCAATTGGCAGCAATGAGATTTTGTTTTTGTAGGCTGTCGTACGTCTGTTTGGCGTTGTTTTTTACGTGATGATATATCCCTGATAAGATCATAAAACACCTGTTTGGAAATACAAGTAAACTCGTGATTTAATGTAATAAACTTTACATGATGGACATAAAACTCAAGATTTAGAATAGACAGAAGGAAACATAAATTAAAATAAAAAGCTGTGCAACATATAATGTTAATGTACATACATTAAACCGTCAAATATAAATAAAACGAAAATATTGGTTATCGTATCGCATTTTATTTTATTTTATGTACAAGAGTTGTGTCGAATTTGTTGTATAAGTCTGATATTCACATTTGTCCTTCATATATGTACATATATATTCTTTTTAAAACCTCAAACAAATTTTATGACATCCGTTCATTCCCTTTACTTGTACATGTCAGAACATAATTTATCATCAATTTTTAAATCTTTCTCAGCCCAAACCAACCCAGTTCATTTTCAACCAAATGTATTCCCTGAGTCTAAAACGATAATTTAAAATGTTTCATATTCAAGCAAGTTTACTTCATGCATTAATCCTATGTTTGCAGTTTGTTGAAACCTTATTTACAATTGTGAATAATTTCATGAAAATATTCACTAATTTTAAAAGATTTTGCAAATTGAAGTAATTTAGAAAATGATGCACCATACCAAATTAAAACATTGTAAACTTGTAAAAACTTTTTTATTTTTTTACGAAAAATGGTTTAAAAAAATATTACAATTATTTTAATAATTAGTCTATTTATATCTTAGTTGTTCTTGATTTCGTTCGAAGATACAATAGAATACTAAGAAAGGTCTCTAAATGTTTTATTTGAATATTAAAGAGATATGTATATACGATTGGGGAGAACGCCGTCAAAAAATGCACCCTATCTTCACACTGATAAAGTATAACTAACTTAAAAAAAAAGAAAAAAACAAAGGAAAAGGGAAAGAAGCACATGATAAATAAGCCCCTCTTTTAAGGCTGGGCTTAAGTTAAATGAGATCTTGGTAATGAATATGGCATTACAACAACTTTGACCATATATCGAAATGTGTTGTTGATACCTAATCTGATCGAAATGAAATTAAAGAACGGTTAGGTTAGTATGTTATTATATTAAAAAGTAAAGCTATAAACATGTTAGAAAGTTCTAAAGCAACATAATAAACAAAATGAACTAAAATTAATATTCGTAAACAAAAGGTTAAACTATTTTATATATATATATATGTATGAGTATACTGTATGCACCTATCTAAATTAGTATACACTTAAGTTTCCGCCTCTTGCATTTATCTTTAGCTCGCCCACTTGTTGTTTTTGAATCTTCCGTTTTTCGTGATCTTATTTCACGCATCAAATCAAAAAACACCTGTGTGGAATAAAAAAGAAAAAGAAACATACCAGTGGTGTGATGAAGGACAAAACAAATGAATTTTAGATCATATTGCAAATAAAAAAAATTTCGTCAAATAACTGCTTAATATTTTCTTCTTCTTGTTAGTCTTAATGCACATTGAACAAAAAACAAAATATTTAAAGCTACAAAAAGCGCATAAAAACAATACAAAGAAATACAGATATTATTATACATCGATAATGTTGAATATGCAGCAACTAAATAATAATCAATACAATACAAATTCAATGTTAAGTGATTAGATAATAATCCTAGCATGTATTAAGTATTTAATCATTACGAACACAATAAGATAATCATACAGTACAATTGAATATTAAGTCTACTTATAGATCTTTAAAAAGACAATCAACATGAAATCGCAGTTTAGTACAGAACCATATCATGATGTTATTAGTATATTTTCTACTTCAATCTTTTTATTCATTAAAAAGAATGTTTTTATCGAAAAACAATTGCAACACTTGCATTATGCAAAAAGTAACAAATTGATTCAAAATAATTTCACCCACACAATTGATTTATAATTGCGAAGATTAGAAGAAAAGTTGAACATTTTTAAATAGTATACTTTCAAACCATTTATCGCAGTCTAATAATTCTATCCTCACAATTGAATTTGTTGTTTTAAAACATCATGTCATTTATTGCGTCCTCTGAAGAACTCCTTTACATTATATTTCCATTTCATACATTTAAAGACGAACTATACCAACTGGTAAGCAACATCGACCTAGTCAAAAGACTATGCATCAGTCGCCTAAGGTCGCTAGGACATGTAGAGCGGATGGACATTAATGCTCCGGCCCGCAGAGTCTTCGAATATAACCCAGATGGAAAACCGAGTAGACGATGATCTCGCCTCAAACTCACTGACTTGGAGTTAGCTAATATTTAAAACGTGCGTATTTTTGGGCAATCTTTTTACTATTTTGGACAGCATTGTGCGAATAGTTTCTGGTTAGTGCGTTAGACCCTGAGCAGAACGTTTGAGGTTCGAATACCCCAAAAAACATCAAAAAGTTTTTTTTTACGGTCCCATCTCTTGCGAACGTCTGACAAACTTCCGAGAGTAATAACTGTCCTGAAAAAGCTTCTCAATTAAAAAAAAAAAAGACTCGGATATGCCTCAAAAATGTACATACAGTCGACTCCCGAAAAATTGAATCTGTGGGGACCTAGCAAAAAGTTCAAATTATTGAGTTTTATTTAACAAAAGTTCTAATTATCGAGAGGAAATAAGAAACATTTCAAATTAACGTGTACATTTTTTCAAAAATCATTTCATATTTTACAACATCAACAAAACAAACAAACTTATTCCGTTTTCAGCAAAAGTATACAGTTTCGATCAAGCAACTCATTCCACTGGTGTTTTGTTTACGTACATACACCGGCGATCATTAGGATGAGGCCATACATTTTGCAATCGATTTTCACTCTTTATACCTGTTGGAAATTTTGTACCTGGAAACTTTTACTACCTGTGAACAGGTACATATTTTCCCAACAGGAAGTCATAAAATTAAAGGGTAAATAAGAAACCACCGTTGGAATTTCCCAATATCAAACAATGAACTACTTGAAAAGCGTATAAAAAGATGCGCCACTAGGATGAGGCCATTGCGAATATTTCGTTGCAGGAGTTCACATCAGCGATTTTTTTCAAAGTTTTGTTAAGAATATTTAAAAAAAAGCGTTGAAAAGAACTGTTTTTATTTAGTTCAAAAAAAAAATGGATTCCGGAAAGACTTTGACAGCGACAGAAAGAGGAAAAATAGATGATTTCAAGGAGTTATGACTCTCAGACCGAGAAATTGCAAGGAGGCTTAATAGAAGTAAGAAGTAGGATCCACAACACTATGGGAAAAATTCAAAAAGGACGCACGGCAGAAGCAACAACATTGCGAGAAAAGCGGTTAATTCTACGGCTTGCCTCAAATTCGACTCTACCAGCGACTAAAAGCAACGGCCAGCATAGCAACGGTCCGAAGGATAATACGAAAAAGTGGTACTATACAGAGAAGAAAACTTAAAAAGAAACCTGTTTTGAGGCAAGTACACAAGGAGCACCGAATGAATTTTTCAGGAAAACATGTCGCTTGGAGCAGTGAATGGAAACGAGTTGTTTGGTTATCTCGTAAAGTGTATGAAGGCGGCAGACAATTTGAAGGACACTTAAATCGAAAGGCCACCTCTTCTTCTTCAATTTATAACGTGTTGTGTGGAAAACAGCCAGCACAATCGCTTCAAATTAACTAGTGTAGATAAATACATAGCGTTTTTTCAGTTTACCGAGAGATTGTCAAGGGACAAAAAAAAAAACTTCAATTTAACGAGAGATGTAATTTATCAAGAGTTTTATTTATCGAGAGTCGACTGTATATGTATGTATACTTTCCATTTGTGCGAAAAAATATAACATGCACAGCATGAAGCTAGCCATAGACCACATACGGTCTGTGGTGCCAAATATTTGTACGTACGCTTTACGTACGTGCAAATGTTTCGATATTCGATGGTATTCTTTTGACTAGCATAGCTCAAATATTGAAAAAAATCATTACAGCCATTTTCGAGAAACATTGTAACATTGTACATTTTTAAGTTTTGATTTCGCTTCGAATTTTGATTCTACATCCATCCATCCATTTTGACAAAACTGAGAGATCAACTTTTTCTAGTTTCTGTGTACATAACGCCGAGAAAGTTTACAATTTTAGTTTTTAACAAAACTAATGACCTTAAAAACACTGTAAGATGTAGGATTCAACAGCAATTGGATTCGATCAGAAAAATATTCATTATAAAATGGAAAATGATTATACGAAAACAAATTGAAAGATACAATACATATGTATGTACATATGTATATGAGAAAACATTTTTTTTTTTTTTTTTTTCAATTTTGCGATGATGTGTTTTTTACTTCAGGGTTAAGATTTGCTTTTAAACATATTGTGTAAGAAATCAAAGTTAAATGTTTTTCACACATTTATGGAAATCGAACGATGTGTTACCGATCGACATCGAACGAATTTCTTCGACTCAATCTTTAAATTTACTTTGATCGAGTATTGGATCTATTTTTATACAATGCCACCACGTACATATTCTTATTCAAATCGGTAAATTTTTGGAGAAGCTATTATAAACGAAAAAAACATAGTGATGATATGGTCAAAAATATGAGCTATCGTATGTTGCAATAGATCTTCGGGAATGAACATTGTGATGATTCAGATATAAAACCTCGATTAAAGAGGACGAATAAAAATAGGCCCACTTAAATTTTGCAAATGGACCATAAACCCATGCTTCTATTAACTAACAAAGTTGATAGAAAATAAGCTTCTAAACGTTCCTTCGTTCGAAAAAGCCAACTTTCAAACTATTTTAAGGGACAACTTATAATATAAGACTAAAATTGATGATAACCTCATAAAACAGTTAAAATTAAGAATCTATAACAATAAATAGATAATTCAAAAAATATATATGTACCTAAGCCATAAATATGTATTATATTGCAATGGAATCAACTGACTTTCCATTCAGTCAAGAAGTTTTCGTAAAATGTAGAAGACTTTTCATTTGACTTACCTTGTCCACATTCTCCCTAGTCTTTGCTGATGTTTCTACGTAGGTAACCTGCCACTGCTGAGCACGCGATTGACATTCACTAAGTGGTACTTTACGCTTATCATTCAGATCACATTTATTCCCAACTAATAAGAATGGTATGCTCTCATCGTTTTTGACCCGCAAAATTTGTTCTCTAAAAAGTGGATATTATATGATGAGACCCCGAGCAAAACTAGTTAAATTTTTAAATAGGTCTTTGATAAACTCGTCCGCACACCCAAGACGCACGCAACACACAAGCCACAAATGATTTGCCCCATAATACGATACCGTATTATGGCAAAAGACCACATTTGTGCTTATGTCATTATTGACTTTGATCGTTTTAAAAACTAGCTATCTGTAATATATGTATACTAGACCAAATTACTAACGTAAATATGATCAATATTTATTAAGGAGTTTTTCAGCTAGGCTACTTGCGTTTTAAGTGTGCGGGAAAACTAAAAAAGAAAAAAAAATATATGAAATGGGATAAGCACGCATTTTAAGCTAAAACATTTAATCATTACAATTATGAATAAATTCATATCTTGTAAATAACCGAAATGATTGCGACGTATTTATTCAGAATGTAATGACTCACCTGAACTCTTGTGTAGCTTGAAAACTTTCATCGTCTGTTATTGAAAAGACACATAGGAAACCTTCACCGCTGCGGAAGTAGTTATCTCTTATAGCTGCATAATCTTCCTGGCCGGCTGTGTCTAATATGTCTATTTGTACTTCTTCACCATCTAGAACTACCTAAAATTAGTGACAGAGGTTAGTACTGCTAGGGGCAACTTAAGTTACTCTTACTTTTTTCCTATAACTATCAGCTTTAGTGGGCTCGTAGTCTTCCACAAACTCATCGTACATGAATTGTAATGTTAGGGCTGATTTCCCAACGCCACCACTACCTACCATTATAACCTTATGAAGGGCTGGTCCGGTTGCCGGTTTTTTACTCATTTTTTAAGTTGAGATTTTTTAGATAGCTTTTTCCAAATGCCAAAAATCTGGAAAATAAGAAAATAATACTATTAAATACTCACAATAATTGGCTGCATTCTCAAACGCAGGCAATTGAATTGATTTCTGTTAAAAAATTACACTGTTTGTTGTCCGTTACCAACGAACGGCCCTATGCTACTTGGTTTTAAAATTAAAATTATTTCTACTGTTAATATTGTATAAAATGGATTTAACAAGAAATTTTGCACCTCCTACTGCATAAATACATATGTATGTACATAGCTTTGAATTTGCCATTCTGTGGTAATCTTCGACAGGTTGAATAAATAGCTGTCTCTAAACGCAAAAACATACTTATTGCAAAGCACTTCAAAGTGGAGTACGATCCTTAGAGCTGCGCATTAAACCTGCTCTGTAAATCTGCTTAGTATGTACTTTGACCAGTAAAGCATCGATTCTTAGCTTTAAACTTCTTAAACTTCTAAGAAGTCTTCACCCATACAGACTTAAAGGTATGTAATATGTATCGGAACAACTGCACTTAAGCTACACTACCTGCATGAATAAGTTTTGTGTATTTACGGAGGATTTATTACCCAGGGATGTTGTCCAAATCAAAATATCTGACTCCTTGTAGACCAATAATTTGTTCTGTTTTTCTTTTCTTTTTTTAATTTATGACGCACAGGCACTATAGTGGGAAAAACAATGAAAGTGAACACCTTTGGAATGAATTTTAAAAAAGATCCTGATGTTCAAGGATGTGTTACTAACGTTCATATCCTAAACATACTCCCATTGTCAATAACCCAAAGAGATTTGAAAACGCATTCGAACGCAGTAATATTATAAGGATATTCAACAACTTGCATTATGTTCTACATGCGGTACCCTTGTAAGAAATTGCAATTATTTAAACAAGAAAAGAGAGATAACAATATTTTTTTAAAAGGTAACTAGTATAGTAACTATAGTGCAAGCATTTAGGAAAACAGTCTATTTTTACTATAAATATATGTAGATTAAACCCAGGTAAGACCAATTATATAATTCAGCGTGGGAAGAAAAGGAACGAAACTCACTACTGAGTATGAAAACCATGCCATTTGGAATTAAATATGTGGGAACATTTTCAACAATAGATCATTAAAAAATTCTTCCGTTCTACTTTCTTGTTTGGCGCGGTAACAAAAATATCATAAAGGTAGATAAAAGAAAAAACAACGTAACCTATATAGTAACTACAAACTGTATGCAACAAGTTAATGCCTGTGTAGGTCACAATTTTATTTCGCAACAGAATGTAAAATCTTAAGCGTGTTTAAAGTCGCTGGATAGAAATAATTATCGCTTATTTTATTTTCACCTAAATCCTCTTCTTTTTCGATGAAACCATTAGTGACAACGTTTGATGGAAGAAACATACGAAAAAAGAAATAGACAAGAAGAATGATACGAGTTTTGAGGGCACTGTTCGTATTAAACTCTATGTCGCGTTTTTATAATCAAGCTAAGGTAAAAATGAAAGCGATATCAATACCAAAATCGTTATAACTAAATAACCAGACATATTCACAATGGACATTTAGGTCTCCGAGTGGACGTGATGAGTCATAGCCATCACACACCCTATCAAGTAACCAGACATCAAAATAAGTTCGATGCATACTGTATTGAGCTTTAAAATGAAGTAATTCAGAATTAACTTACGCTAAATACGTAAACCAATGAAATCCGGTAAACAAATCCAATGTAGTCAAAATCGCTTGATAACCAAATTTCAGGAGAATAATATTGCCTCTACAATTTTTAAAACTAAAAAGCCAACCAAAATTTACACAAAAGCCAATGTTTGAATGAATGTTTTATGGTGGGTAGAAATCGGAATTTGTAATTAGGTCAACGAAGCATCTCTGAATACTATGAAACAAATTACAATACGAGCTTATAATTTATTTGACCAAAAAAGAAATTTAAAACTTGGAGTGGCGACGAGTGAATAACTTAAGAGAAGATCTTACGTGATCATATAATCTTGAATTCTTAAATTAATTGCAATATTTGAATTATTCGTAACGTTTATGAAAAAAATATTAAATTACTTTTTATTTTTATTTTTTGCAAAAAATAAATTTATGAATTTAGGTTGCCTGTTGTGTGCAGGTTAGCAGAAGGTTGTGTGCAGGTCAGAAATGTTGTAATATATTTTTTTTATCGTATAGTTTGACGAGAAAACATGAATTCATCTTCTCAAAACAAGATTATCGATGAAATACCTACATAAGCGCATTTAGAGTAATTTGCAATAAGTTCGTTGAAAATAAAAATTATAAGTTTGTGACCAGACTTATGTATGTACATACATAGTACATACTTATGTATGTATGTAACACATTTTGGATTAAGAATAAAATATGAGAAAACTTCGTTCAAGACGAGCGCCGCATTTGTTAAATGCTGCCAAAAAGAACGAATGCCAATAGACCTTCCAGAATTGCACTTTAGAAATGGAATCCAATCATTGGAGAAACGTTCTGTGAAACATATTAAAATGGAACTATGTAGAAAATAAATGCATTTTAGAACAGAAAAAGAGTCTTTCACTTTTGCATCTTGCCATTGTTCAAGATGTACATTTTTAAAAAATGTGTGTAATAAAAAGTGAAGTTTCAAACAAAACGACGGTGCAAATTTCATTTTAAAACGTACATACATATGTACGTACGTTGGTGTACAATCTAAGTCCTGTGTTGCTTGTTGCCATTTTAAATTCTTGCAAAATCGATTAAGATTAAGTTTACAATACCTGTTCATAATTCTTAACAAAAAAACTTTTTTGTGCAAAAAAAAAAAATTAGTTCTGCATAATACATCAATGCTCTTAAAATTTCTATTGAAATATAGACGGTTTCCAACTTCAAATTAGCCTTTGCTGTAAATGAGAGCAATTACTCCTATTTATTTATGAATTCGGAAATCGTCTTGATTATTTTTTGACAAATAATTTCTTGCAATTTCCTAACTTTTAAATAGAACGACCACCCTATATAGTTAAGATAACGTTATGTTTAGCAAGTGTCATGTGATTGCATCAAGTTTTGATATGACTGATGAAAATGAATCAGTATGCTAAATACTTTTTAATATGGACGGAATACATCGACAGAGGCATCACACTTTGTAAAAGAAATCGAGATCAAACATACTTAAGAAATTGCAATCAGAAAAACAGACAAATCAAACCAAACAGAACATCCATTAGATCCATTAGAATGTGTCACTTCAACATGTAGGTACACGGATAATTGCATTTTCTACAATTCTAAATGTAATGACCCTAATGATTTTTAAACGTACATACTGAAATGTACGAGTATATACATATGTACATATATATGTATGTCATGTATAATCTGAAACCAAATGAGGTTTTATTTATTATTATTTCCACTATTTCTCAAAGTTCAGTCAAAAACTTGAAAATGTGAGCAAAAAAAGAAGAATAAAAAGAAAAGCAATTGCGTGTGTTTAGATTCCTGTTCTTTATTGTTTCCTGGAATTTTAATTTTTTAACGTATACAAAGTGAACTTCTCGTCGACACGATACAGAACATTGTTGGTTGTAGGTACATACATTATGCGATTAACTTCGTTCTCTTTTTTCTCTATTGATATGTACGTATCAAATTCTTATTAAGCTGCCATTGTTGGTAAAAATGTTTCTACTATTGAAAAACAGAGTTTAAATTCGCAAAAAAATCCCATACGGCATACACTTTTTACACGACTATAATCTATTTGGTAATACAAAAATAGAAGTTGCTTGACTGTAGCGACAATTGGATAGACGCGAGTAGAATAAATCGACCAAACTCTAAAGGCATCAAAGAAAAGTCTTACAGTTCCCAAGTATTTAAACAGAGCAGTGTCATCAACTAAGAAATACATGCAATCTATGAGTCACAAAGTGCTAACTAAAATATGTACGTGTGTATGTATTTTGAGGGAGTTAACCAATTTTTATTTGAAAACGTTAATCTTTATGAAATAGCCTTTATCGTTTTGGTACCATGGTAAAGCAATAGAAAAAACAGGAGTTCCATGCACATTTTGCACTTGCAAAAATAACAACTGCGCCAACTCCAGTAATGTCTCTAAAAAAAAGGTCCTAGTTCGAACACATGTGTATGGTAGCAATTCTTAGATAAAATTAAACAAATTTCTTCGAAACAGCAAGCGACATACCTTTTTCTATTCACAGTTTTTAAAATAACATAAATCACATCCACTGCGAGATAGCGGAAAAACACAACGAATGCTGGACAACGCCTTACTTTTAAACTTTCCTGGGGATCCTCCACAGAAATCAGTGTTTTGCTTTCGTTTCTGCAAACACGAGTGATAAATTTAATGGCAAATAAAATATGTTCACTGTTTTATTTAGGAATCACTTTCACTGTACAACTTTGGAAATTTGTGAAATTAAATTTACTATAATGAAAAAACTAGCAGTTCTATCCGTCAACCGAAAACTCACTGCACCCGCGCGTACCGTACTGAGCAGAGTGAGAAAAACAGAAACTTTCCCCAAATTATGGTCGTTCGATGAACAAGAAAGGGCGAGATAGCACTACAATGGTTATTGTTGCATTTAGTTCTTAGCCGTTAGCGATATCCATCGAAGTGCTTTCTATATGGATGCTTAATTTAGGGTACGGTTGTAGTAGTAAAGTCTACTTACCATAAACATTGACTGATTTTCGACATTTAAGATGTGACGTCCGATACACCGATTTGGGAGATGGGAAGCTTTTTTTTTCCTTTTTTTTTCATTTCATAAAATATTTGGCTGAGGTTTCCAATATAGGAAATCGAATTTGTACTTAAAATAATTTTTTTTACTTATAATGGCTTATTCTAAGATATGCTGTGCAAAAATTTTGGAGAGGAAATTTGTTGTTATATTTTTTAAAATTTTTTTAAGTTTTCGGTTTTAACTAGTAAAATGCAAATTATAAAAAAAAAAAAAAACTCAACTAAAGGGTGATTAGGCGACTTATAGTTCTGTGTATACCCAATTTAACATAAAGGGACTTGAAACGATTCTTACAGGATGTTAAAATTAAAAAAATATAAGTTTTAACGGTTTTTATTTAGAAAATGGAAACCTTCCTCGATTTCAATGAAATTTTAATACGTGATAGCAGGCATTTTTCTGAGAATATTGATTTTTGACTGTTCTCTAATAAACTTAGCCCCAGGCGCCTGCCTGACAGTTGTTGGCATACCCTTAGCGGAGTGGCGAAGTCAGACAAGTGGGAGACAAAGCCTGACATGGCTGTCAAACATGCGGTAACGGCTCAGCCTTTCGACTTCAAGAATAATGAGAGGAGTAAAAAGTAAAAGAACAATTAAAATGATGATTATTTCCAACCAATGTATCGGAGATGAACTTTAAGAAGAAGAAGAAGGTTTAGATTACTTAGGTTTTTTTGCGAAGTCTTTCCCGGTCTTTCTTCTGGTCATACGCATAAAACCTTGGACATTTCTCTTCTCCTGTCATCTTTCCTATCATTTTTATCCGTACGGAGTCAATTTAGAGTAGCTTTCTTCCTTCCTTCTTTTTTGATTTTTTTATATCAGCCAGTACATTTTGTGTGTTGAGCCCGTCCGATGAGCTAAGCCGAGCAATTGCGACCGTGGTGCTGTTCTCCTCACCAGCAATGTGGCCGCATCCTAGCTCACAACAAATCGTGTGGTTTTACTTTTTATTTTTTCATCAATATAATTGAAATCGGCCCCATTCAAAGGCTTAATTCTAAAATACATCTTACACTAGAAAAATAATTTCACATTGATGTTTAAAAGTATTGTTCCTTGTTTTGTAAGTGAGTTTCCAATGAACTCATTTATTGTCAGTAAATGTTCTTTGTGGTGCAATACAAGAACAGTTCCGTTTGTTAAACCCACCTTCGGATAGGTGAGCTTATGGAAGAAGTCTTTTTTAAAAAAAAATGACAACGCACACTTCTCTATAAACCACTGCGCTACGAAGTGTCAGTGTCAAAGATAGCACCATAGTGAGTTCAAAAACGAAAACAAGCTATACTACAAACATTGCATGTTTGATTTGTTCTCTTTTATTGCCTTCTTGATCGGGCTGATGGCTCGAAATGTTTCGGATGATTGCACTGACCCGACAAGCAAGTTTGGAACATTCAACAACTCATCATGTAATAGTTTTTTTTTTTTTCAATAAAATGTTTTGAACAAACTCGCGCAACTTCTATTTTAAATTAATTTTTGGACTCACATGCACTAATACACTGATCTCATGGAAAAGAGTGAAATCAAAGTTTGAATAAGAAAATAAAATACCGGAAAATGCAATTCTCATCGTCAGATACTCAGTTGAAATGTGACGTCAGTACCGAAAGAAAGTGGTGGATTGAGTGTGTTCAGTTGACATTTATCAACTAATACAAATTAAAAGATATAACTTAAATAAGGAAAATATATAATGGTTAAAGTACCTTTGTCTCCTTGGTAATTTTTAAAATATGGGATTAAGTTATCTGCCACGTTTTCTTCCAATTTACAGAAAGCAGATGAAAACTTAATTCTATTTAACCTCGATTTTATTCCGGTAACAATGAAAACTATGTCGAATTTTGTTTTGATTTCAATCACTTCTACATATTGCAAAAAAAAAAAAAAAATGGTGATGTGAAGCCCTCTTGCGAAACTGTAAGAAAAACCATCTTGTTACTGGCACCCTCTTCCTAATCTGTGCGGGAACTCCTATTTTGTTTTAATAATACGGCAGCTGGATATGGTTTAAATATGTATGTATATTGTAGAACAAAAATAGCGAACGCCTTAGCTCAAGTGTTCAGTGCGTTGGATTGCTGAGCGGGAGGTTCGACGTTCGAATCCCAGAAAACACCAAAAAGTTTTTCCACTACCCCACCTCTTCCGAATCTCTGACAAACGTCCAAGAGTAATAACTGTCATGAGAAAGCTTATCAATTTGTGCCTTTTGGATATGACTCTAAACTGTGGGTCGCTTCCATTTGTGTGAAAAATATAACACGCACAACATGAATGGTCGTGAGAATCTGGGCCCTGGACCACATACGGTCTGTTGCGCCAAGTATTTGAATTTTAGAATAAAAAACACGATGTCATCTTTACATTATTGTCTTAGGCGCCAAGAGTGGAAACAATACCTAAATAACTTAACCTACATATCAAACCTAACTCTTCTTACATACATATGTACTCGTATATAAGTATATTTTTTTTCTCAAACAAATGTACGTTCATCTTGTGAAGATAGTGTTTCGGAAAATTCCTTAGATAACGTAATATCAAACACAAAACGGACATTTAGTCACTCATTCAATCTTAGTATATATGTAACTGTATAATACAAATTAGTATTTTGATCGAAAATTATTCCAATAAAGCGCAATCGGAAGCATTGTGTCTCGTTGTAGAACACTCTGGTTTGTTAATCTGAGGGGATATAATATTTAGTAAATATAACATCAATAAAACTCTTTACTACCTAAAATTTGCCTTCCTTAACCTTTCTAAATATCGATCTACAGCTACAGCTGGTAGAAATAGGGGTCTTACACTTTCGGGAACATGTTCACTTAGATTGCGCGCCTGAAAGAATATAACTATACTTAATCAGTTTTGAAAAAAAAAAACTAATTTGAAACCTTTTCCAAATGTTGATGTGCCATTGTTGCGACTTCGAAAATGCAGTCTTCAACACCTTTATCCTCAATTTTTCCCCGAATAACTCGTTCTTGACTTACACCGTTCTTTATTAAAATTTCTTGTGGAATATTTACTGCTTCACTTCTTTGCTTATAGGGTATTGCCCGTAAGAGATTTGTTATTCCTTGCGCTTTTCCCAGATGTGAGGCAACGTGATCAACATTCATATTTTTAACACCGCATACCTCAAGCAAGAGATAGTAAATTGATGATACTGACTGCTCTGAGTAATCTTCCATATCCTTACTTGTTATAAATTGTTGGTTTGGTGATCTCTCTCGGGCTCTCACTAAGCGTTTGAAATATGTTTTGGTTAATGGATTTTTCTCTGCCATCTGTAATGATGTATGATTCAAATTATTGACCAATGCCTAATGTATGATGAAACACGATAAGCTGCAAGTATAATTTATGTATATACATATGTAGTAATTTAATTAGTTGATTACAGAATTCCTAGTTTCGAAGTAAAGTGTAACATCAGTTACTATGGAATTACCTTCTCTATGAAATCAATTCTTTGCCATAATAATGTTTGTTTTTATAATTTGTTTTTAGTATAGGCTCTCCATAAAAGTAGCATAACTCCCTTGGAGGATTCTTTTAATCCCTAGAAGTGAGAAAAAATGTCCTTCTAACATACGTGAATATTCTGCCATTTGTAATAGTATAATGGCCTTTCAAATTAATCGGGTTAGATTTATCAAGGTGATATTTGCCCCGTTATGTCTGAAGATAAATGTTACTTTCTATTGTTCCGCAATAAGTCTGCCTTTTTCAGCAACTTCTCTAAGAGTACATCAAAATATCCTTAGGTTTACCTTTTTTTTATATGTGCTCATGCGCTCAGAGTGGATATACGTACATATGTATGCATAACTCGCATATATTGCTAATTATTCAGACGGCTTGTTCTGAAATGCCACGAAGGGACATATTTACATCATAGAATCCTCTCTTGGCATTTTATAGCAATTTCATTCTCATCAAAAACCACGCACCATAGTGTCCATTAGTACTTAATTATATGCAATATGTATAATTTTAAAAGTTATCGGCGGTGAAAATGAAAGTGTCATAAAAGCGTTAGAAACATTTTCCACAATTTCTTTATAAAAACAGATTACATTAATATAAAACAAAACTTACATACTTCAGTTCGTACAGAACGGGGTGGTCCGATACGTAGGATTTGTTATTTTTATCGAAACATTTATCAATGGAATCGTACCAGAATTTTAGTTTGATTTTTCCGATGTGCTCTTCAGATACCTATGAAAGTTATCAATTATTAAATTATGAATCAAGTATATAAAATAAAAGTGACTATTCGCCCATCCTCGTGTTAGTTATTACAGACACGGATGTCCATGCACGAGTATCAATAGCATAGATCCGGACTTTAATTTGTGGCTTTCAGAGAGTAATTAGAACCACGGAGTTTTTTGCGAAATGGTTGTCCAACCTTCGTAACTGCAATAGAAGAATTGTAATTCAGGAAATAATTTTGAGACTCAAAAGAATCCTGGGATAAGTTTAAGAATAGATCCAGTTGATATCGGATAATATTTTGGTTTCCTTTTATTCGAACTTTGTATTCATACATATGCATCTCAGAAAACTCAAATTTTTATCAGATTAGGCACATATTACACAAGTTTCTCGGCTCGCAGCTATTTACTTATTGTTTACTCAACCTTTAACATTTTTTAAAGTTATATTCTAGGCTTGGCAAGGTACCTTGCCTCAATTTGTTTCATGATCGCAACCTGCACCTTGTAAACAACTAAACCCGTTGTTACCACTGCAGATATGGGAGTTGCAATCGTTCCTACATGAGCAATGCTTCTTATTACTCATTAATATACACAAAATAATACCCGTGACACTTGCATTAACACCCATGCTTCTAATTAGAGACCCGGGGATGGCCAATATCAGTAATGAAATAACTTAAATGTTTACCGTTGAGCGGACTTTTGCTATTTCTACATTAAATGCACGAATAGCAAACGCATGTCTCCTCCTCTGTCCATTCAATAATAAAGTGCAAAGGAAGTTCTCATAATCGTTTTTCCTAAAACCAAATATTTACATAATAATTTTTAAAAATCTTTCATACTTACTCTACCAAGTTTAAGCAATACTTTGGCCCGTGGATTTCTTTCAATTTGGTGTTTGTATTACTGCACCTTCGGTGTATGGTATTCTTTACTATCTTGTGCAGATTTGATCTTACTGAATACGGACAACTGCAGTATATCCCAATCATATTCAGTTTTAAAAAGCCTCACGCAAATTCCTTAAAGCCCTGAATATCAACAACAACAACAAATAAACACAAAATCGCTGGCTAAAGAGCTCTCATGTCACATAGTTGACATTTTAACATACAGGGATGTTGTATGGTTATCACAAGACTAATGTTCGCCTTCCATGCCCGGATGGCGTTCCTGGTTGTAAATATTTAAACTATTTGACATATCTTAACTATTAAGCCAGCGTCCATAGCTTGGAGAGACATATATTGCGTTCTGCGGTATTTGATTATATGTATACAAATATTATTGAGCATTCTAAACATGGATACATCAAACATTTCACAGTGCGTGTGCTCTGCATTAACTCCACTCACTACTATACTATTGGTAATATAAAACTAAAAAATAAAATAATAGAGGAAAAAACTCACAGATTCATTTTAAGTTCAATGCATACTAAGGATATACAAGAGGGCAATAAATCACGGAGTATCGCCAAATCCCTTATATTGAGGATTTATAAAAACACAAATACTTAGCGCAACAGCCCGTATTTGCTATAGGGGCTAACTTTTTTCGACCATTCGTGTTGTGAGTGTTTTATTTTTTTTTCACACAAATGGAAGGGACATACTTTTAGGGTCATATCCGAAGGGTTCTTTCTTTTTTAGAAGATTTAGAAGATTTTTAGAAGATTAGAAAATTCTTTCTTTTTTAGATCCGGGGACCCAGCAGATAGTGAAGTAACATTGTGAGTGTTGCATAGTCTGTTTATAGTTTTCCGACATGACAAGACTGTTTTTGATCTTACAGTGTCGCTGTCTAGTGCCTTGAGTGCTGCTTAATTATCCACGAAGATTGTATTGCTGGATGGATTAAGTTTCTTAGCGTGTATAATGTGTGCTGCTTTCTAAATGGCGAAGACTTCGGCTTGGAAGATACTAAATACAGTCATCCGGCAGTTTGTATTACTCGTTGATATTGAGTGATTCACAGAAAACTCCTGCACCGGTTCCTAAGTCCATTTTAGAGCCGTCAGCGTAGAATAGAAAATCCTGTACATTGTTTAATGTGTTGGATTCTTACTCATGTGTTTCGGGAATAAAGGTGGAATACTTCTTATTAAAGTCTATGTATGGAACAACACAGTCCGTTGCTCTGCCGAGATCAATTGATCTGTTTTTTGAAATATAGATCCGTGCCCATAGGAGCCTTGCTTCCATGTGTTTTTGCTTGGATATATGTATGCACATAAAAATGTAATACATCGTTGAAAACACTTCTTTGAGTAGAAAATGTTTTTAAAAAAAATGGTTTCCTCTTCCCCCACTAGTTTTTCAATATTTTCACCCTTAAAAGAAAAAAATCACATTAATAGAGCACTTTCAGATCCATACAGATACATATGTATCTGAATATATATATTTCTTCATGAGAAGAAATATTTTATTATTTACATATAAATATTAATTGAACCATTTTTCGATTTTTCTTTTTTTTATGAAACAAAGCTGAGACATGGCGAGTATTGCTGGTACCCAAAAACTAAGCTATATTTTCTTCGAGTGTCTAATGACGATTTTTTAGGTAAAATATAGACCTGTCTTTCGAGGAAATTGAGAATACATATGTATTTCTTAGGAAAATGATTTTTTTTTTGAGGTTGATTAGATGTAATGAGAGGCGTTTGAACTCGCTCTAGTTTAATCTTTTCTCTCTAGCTCATCTTTTACATATATCTTGGTGACCAGGCCCCATCCAAGTATAACTTTTTTGTTGCTGACGAGAGATTGCAAGGTATTAAAGCAGCACTTGACCAATTTCGAGTTGACTGTGTACAAACTTGGTGCTTATTGGGAAGCTTGTCCAAGAACGCGAACATTTAGCGTCTTATTGCGACTTGATCCCTCACACAACCAATATATCTAAGGAATCAGTTCTGTACCTGATAGGAGAAATCAACATCTTGTATGAGAATTATACGAACTACTTCTGAATCCACCTTTGATAAGACCCGTTAACCTTCCAGCCAACTGTACCTGTCACTTTAATTTGATTAGGCCGGACGATTATTGGCCGTACATTAGTCCGCACAAATGGTACGCTGTTTATTTGGCTCTGAAAACGTATTACAAATATACATACATATCGACTGCCTATGATTTTTTTTTTTTGTTTTCTTACTACTTACTACTTTTTCACTGGAGTAAAATGAGATAATTTCAAAGCCAAATGCATATAAACAAAGAAAAAAAAATAATAGAAACTAGAAACTAATAAACTTTGACGTTTAATCTCCGAATTACTCGCTTTGTCAAATTTCAAACGTCTAAGAGTACATAATAAAGTTATGGGGCTTTTTCTTAAACTAAATTCGAAAAACCGTGTGAAGGCGAGGAAATATGTATATTTAACAAATAAATATTATCATTCACAATATATTGAACAGATATTAACAGATTTATTACCTAATAACTAACTGATTTCAGTAGAATATTTTCTATTATACTATCATCGATTTTAAAATGTTTCTTACAAAATTCACCTATTCTTAAGCAAGCCTCTTTAATCATTTCGTTTGGAACTGTTAGAACAATTCTGATGTAGTTTGGGTACTCAAAACAGCTTCCTGGTAAGCAAAAGACGCTCTGTTCATTTACGAGATTTTGAACGAATTGTAAGTCTGTGGAAAACGCAGGAAAATTTGCTATTTCGATTCCAATCATCATATACATGGCACCCCTGGGTAGTACAGGCTTCAAACCAGGAACACTCTTCAGGATGTCATATGCCACTTTAGAATTTTTCTGAAACATGACACTGTATTCTAATATAAAATTAATTTAAAATTATAAAAATACCGATAAAATATCAAGAACACCATCAAAATAGCTTTTAGGAGTCTTTGAGAGAATTTCGGGCACAGCGCCCTGTACTATTGTATTAGATCCTAGAATGCGGCTAGCCATATTTTTTAAGCCAACGATAATATCTTTTAAGCGGTTTTGTCGATCATGAATGACAATCCAACCGGTTCTCCAGCCAGGAACAAGGAAACGTTTCGTTAGCCCACCGCACGATAGAACGGGAACTTCTTTTGACAGAGTGCTAACAGCAACGTGCTGCGAGCCCGCGAATACAAAATGCTCGTATATCTAGGAAAATAATTGTTAAATGTTAAGTATTTCTGATCATATACATATATACATAGGTACTTATGTATGTTTGTTACCTTAAAGAACTTACCTCATCAGCAATTATTGGTAGAAAATGTTTTTCTGCTATTTTCACTATTTTTTGAAGATGCATTTTAGAAAATACACTTCCACATGGATTACTTGGGTTGTTGATTAATATGGAAGCAGTATTCTTATCTATTAAACTTTCCATTTGTAGTAGATCGACCTCCCACTGTTTATCAGGTAAAAGGTTATAGTAACGAACTTCTATGCCAAGACCTTCGCACAGCGTATTGTACAAGCCAAAACCCGGTTTAGGAACAAGAATATTCTGGCCTCTATCCGCCAATGTTAAAATGCACATTTCCAGTGCTGATGAACACCCACTACACATAATGATGTCATTTGGAGTTACTGTTCCTTGGTGTGCAACATACTCAACAATGGCTTTTCGTGCTTCTTCGTGCCCAGCTGTGTGGGCATATCCATTGTATTTTTCACTTTCAATTGATCGTTTTACGGCTTCAATAGTTTCCACGGAAGCTTTTAAATTTCCAAAAATTGTCGGATCGCCTTTTAATAAAGAAAACAGGAAAATAGTTTTATCTCAGTTTGAATGTCTTTAAAATGTTTTAAAATGAGCTCTGTAGTGAAATAAAGCATTCATTATGGTTGACTTACAGTGTAATCAATATATTCATAGACTCAAAAGTACATAACTTGAATTAAGAGGGATATGATACAATAATCAATTCTTTTAACTCATTATTTATTTGCGATGGTGCACCAGAATCTATATTTTGCCTTCTACAAGTATCAAACCCTTTGTCGTTTCATTTGAATTTCGAAGAATCCTAAATATTGGAATTTTTGTTTATGTATGCATACAACACGCTTGTTCGGTTTTGGGAAATTAAAAGTAGAATTTTTATAATTTATATTTATAATCTAGTTTCCTAGAACGTTGGCAGCGTGGATTCACCCTGATAGACTGCGAGCATCAGTTATCGTATGAATTCGCGAAGGCCACAGTTCGCAGTTTTAAACTCTGGGAGGGGGCTGCACTGCAAGCAGCAGTACCTCCAGAGGAGATCCCCACCACACCCAAGAGAAGGCTCTGTGTTCCTGACTGGGGTGTGAACAAAAATGAGATCCTCGACTTCCCAAAGGCCCAGAACCCTTCCATTGATATGAAGACCTGGGAGGTCGTCGGGGTGGAAGAAGCGAAGAATGGGACCAAGGGGTTCATCATCCTCATGCATGAACCTCCGGCCGCATTGATGGTCACTCTAAAGCTCATAAAGCGGACTCAACCGGCGGAGAACGATGGGGCGACTGACGCTATGAAAGGGGGGATTGCAGTAACCAATGCAGGTGGTGCAAATCAACCTTCATCATAGTAAAGTCGCCTCCGACAACCTGAAGCTGCTCCTCTTGGAGGGTTAGCTGGACTTGGCCCTTATCCAGGAACCGTGGATTGATAACAATCGCGTGATAGGATTAGGGTCATAAAACTATAATGTATTTTATAGGGGTGACGCTGGCAAGGTTAGAACGTGTATCGTGGCTAAAAAGAGTCTCCATGTACTAATGCAGTCTCATTTCAGCTCCGGCGACTTGACAGTGGTAGATGTGAGAGGAATGAACGAGAACTGCACGGTGGCGTCTGCGTACCTACCCTACGATGACGGCATCAACCTCCAAAACATAGTCTTGGGTTGAGATGCTAACGCCCACCATACTCTGTGGGGTAGCACCGACATTAATGCTAGAGGCGAAGTTTTGTTTACTTATATCCCAGAATCCAATCTTGTTATATGTAATAGAGGTAATGACCCCACCTTTGTAACGTCAACCAGGAAAGAAGTCTTGGATACTACGTTTGTATCTGAACAGAGCTCGGTTCCCTTACGCGATCGTTTAAAAGGTCCTGCCCTCTTAGTAGGCAGAGCGGCAAAAAACGTCCACCATGGTGGAGTGATAAAATAGCGGAACTCATTCGCATTTCAGGAGTAGGGTGGAACCTCGCATAAAGAGGGGGTCGTCGAGTGGTCCACCTATAAAGAAAGCGTAAAGCTCATCAAGAAAGAGATTAGATTAGCAAAGAGGAATTCCTGGAGGACCTCTTGTGCATCTATAGAATCTACTAATGAAGCGTCTCGCCTAAGGAAGGTTCTGGCCAAGACACCAATCCCGGCATCCAATATTAGGAAAAGTGACAGTACTTGGGCGGAATCACATGAGGAAACGCTGGATATACTTTTGCGCACTCACTTCCCCGGATGTACATCAATCTCCGGAGATGACATATCCATTCCAGAGGCGACATCGGGATTAAGCGCGGAAGAAGTAGGAAATATAATAGACAACGATAAGATAGCTTGGGCAATTAAATCTTTTGCTCCGTACAAGGCACCAGGAATGGATAACATTCGACCTGTGATGCTGCAAGAGTCAGTGGATATTGCTACTCCATGGCTTAAGCCTATCTTCACAGGATGCCTTAAGCTAGGAGCATGGCGGGAGGTGCGCTTTGTTTTTATCCCCAAAGCGGGGAAAGCGAGCCACACAAACGCAAAAGACCTGAGACCTATTAGTCTGTCGTCTTTTCTGCTGAAAACATTGGAACGCTTAATAGATGTTTACATACGAAACGTGATCAGCGATAATTACCTATCTAAATCAAACATGCATACATCTGCGGCAGGTAGGTAGATACAGCCTCTGCAATTGGATTGCACAGTTGCTTAAATCAAGAGTTGTATATTCAACGCAGTGGTAAGACCTATTCTCACATATGGTTCATTAGTATGGTGGATGGTACTTGACAAGCAATACCAGCCCTCAAACCTCACCAAAATCCAGACGGTAGCGTGTATCGGAGTCATGGGATCAATGAGAACAACACCGACAGCGGCAATGGAAACCATGCTTAGTTTCATTCCGCTTCATCTATACTGTAGCAGTCTGTGGCCTATTTCACCAACTTACAAATTTGTATTTACAAGCACTTTTTAACAAAATTTGTGATTTTTTTGATTTATGTCGTTTCACCAAACTCTGGGTATTACAAATTTGTAGTTGTATTCTACAAAAGGAAATTTGTGGAAATACTTCAATTTTCGTTTCACCAAAAGTTATTTATAGTTGTAATTTACAAGTTGCAAATTTGTAAAAATTTTACTTATTTGTGAGTTTACGTTTCACTGAAGAAAATGAATTCACAAATTTTGTTCAGTATATGAGAATATTTTACAACTGAAAGTTGACGTGTAATTTCTCCTACAAGTTTTGTTTCATATTGAAAGTAATCAAAAAATGTCTTTGCGTCGAAGGCATAGTAGCAGCGATAGTAGCGAAAGTAATGATTATAGTTTAATTTTAAGAAAAAAAAATTTATCGGCCTCGTATAAACTATGTAATTTCGGAGTCATTTAATTTCAATGAAAAATTTCGTCTGAGTCGATGCAAGGCAGAGAAAATAATTGCAATTATTGGACCACGGATAGCCCACAGGACTGAAAAAAACTTTGCATTAACACCAAGTTTCTCACAGCTTTACACTGGCATGGAAATGGAGGACAGTACCATGGAGTTGCTGACATGCACGGAATATCTAAGTCGATCGTATGCAGATGTGTTCACACAGTTTGTACAACAATTGTTAATTCACTGTTTGAAAATGTTGTATGTTGGCCTAATGAATACGAAAACATATGTGAAAGATTTTACGATATTGCCGGTAAATACATGTTTTTCTTTCTTTTGGTAAAATTTTTACAATATATGTACCATGTGTTTACGGATGTATAGACGGGACTTTAGTAAACATAGATGCTCCTAGCGAGTTTTAATCTGCATATGTCGATAGGCATGGAAAGCACTCTATTAATTGTATGCTGGCATGCGTGCCTGACTATAACTTCTACAATGTATACGTGAATTGGCCCGGAAGTGTACATGATTCAAGGGTGTTGCGAAGAAGTCCCCTTTTTTCTAAATTTGAAAGTGGCTTTCGACCTTATCCTCATGCTGTTTTACTTGGGGATACGGGATATCCGTTAAGGGATTGGTTAATTACACCGATTTTGAGAAACTCAACTACTGAAATTGATCGATACAATAGAACAATAGAATTATAGAACACGCTATTGGAATTTTGATGAAGAAATTTCCATGCCTGAAGCACTTACGACTGCAACCGATAAAAGCAATCAATGCCATAAAATGTTGCATTATCTTGACTAACATTTCACGACAAGCAACAGATAACTATTTCGAGACGTCTACCACTGAAGAGGAAGAAAACTTAGAGTACCCAAATGAAAATGACGATAATTTGAATGGCCAGGCTACCTTACAATATTTTCTAGGTAATTTTTCATGAAAATTTAATAAAACAAGGAGATTTTTTAATGATAAACAAAATATATTTATTCTTTTCTTTTCTTTTTTTTCGTACCACCTGCTGAGCCAGTTAATTATCAAGTTTAACCTTTAAAAATGTAATAGTTACAAGTTAACGACGTAAAAACAAAATTACTAGATAAAACTATAGCTAAGTCGAAAGTTTTTTTTTCGTAAGTAATACATGCATTGGTACTTACCACGGTTCCCCGCTTTAAATTTTGCCACGCAACGTCTCCAAGGTATTTCCAGTCTTTGTTACGTAAAATGCCTTGAGACGTTAGGGAGTTTAAAATATTTTTCCACTCGTTCATTTTTATGTCGTGGGTTAAAGTATTTAAAAACTTTCCAAACAAAATGTCTTTTTTATCTCTAATTAGAGACGCATAAAAGATCTTATTTTGTTTATTCATTGCCAAAAAGTTTTCGTCACGACGTTCAACAAACTTGTGAGAAAACACTTGTAGATTACATGTCAATCACGAATCCGGTGCAACGGGAATTTTCAACACTTGTGATCAACAATTTTTTTCTACAATTTTTTTTGCATTCTAATCACAAATTTGTGGATTATATATTTGTAATTTGTGAAACAAAAAACTAGATTACAAATTTGTAGTTGTGATTCACAAGTACAAACTTGTGGTTGTAATTTGTAGTTTGGTGAAATAGGCCACTGGCTGCCAAAACCGCGGTAAGACTAAAAGAAGGTGGATTATGGTCATCGAGCTTTTACGGTCATGCATCCATTTTGCCTCGATGGGAGACTACCAACAGGTCGACGGAAACTGATCACATGAACCCGATATTAGCTTTTGAAAGGAGATTCGCTACAAGAATTCCTGACAGAATGTACTGGAAGAACCGTAGGAGTATGAAAAAGGAGCTGGCATTCTACACCGATGGTTCTAAGATGGACATTGGCACGGGAGCCGGAGTTTATTGTAAAGCCCTAGGAATAAACCACTCCTTTAGAATTCACGACGACTGCAGCGGCTTTCAGGCCGAAGTCACAGCCATCATACAGGCTGCTGAAATTATTCGCGAGAGTAATATCGTTGGCAAAACGATCACTGTCTATATAGACCGCCAGGCAGCCGTTAAGGCTCTGGACTCCGCGGTAATCAGGTCGAGGCTTGTGAGAATCTGCAACTCACTCCTAAACGAGATATTTAGAGCCAATGTACCAGGGCACATGGATATCAAAGGAAATGAAAAGGCTGATGAGCTTGCTAGGAAAAGATCGGCGCCGCACTTATCGTGGGCCCTCCCTTTTGTAGTAACCCCAATCAGTTCCTTACGGAAAAAGATAGAAGACGAAGCCATCGGTCGAGCGAACAGACGTTGGGTTCATCTGGAAACATGCGCAAGGGCCAGGGCGCTATAACGTTATAACGCACGGGTTGTTTCTGGCATAATTACTGGACTCTGTGCTATCGGCGTTCACGCAGAACGACTCGGTGTGCTACATAACGACTTTGCAGAAGTTGCAGGAACGAAGAAGAAATTGAATCTGTTCGTCATCTGCCCTATCCGTCATAAGAATGAGGACTCTTGGAAGTTACTTCTTTTCGGAACTGGAGGACTTAGGAAATGTAGAGCTGACGGACCTCCTGAGATTCATATCATTATCTGGGTGGTTCTAACAGCGGTTTCACATGTTTCCTGGGTTAAAAAGATTGGGCACAATGGACCGACCTGATCTAAGTGAGCAGTGACTCTATGTCACAAGGCACCCATCTACCTAACCTAACCTCACCTAAGGTCTTGTATAGTCTCCTTACTTGTTCGAGATAGAGCCTTACTAATAAATTACCTTCTTAATTGGCCTTTAATAAAAGGAGACGCCATAAGAGCAGTTCCTCCTCGACAAATATTAATTCAGTATTGTCTAGCTCTTAGGCTTAAGTCACCTAGAACCAGTGGTAGTATAGAAAGTGACAAAAAAAAGCTGATTTCCTATTTATCTAATTTTCCTCGGATTTACAGCCTACCTTGGATTATTCGTCTATATCGTGTCTTCACAATTTAATTTCCCTGGCGTTTCGTTTTTAGTATAACCTTGAAATCTAGAATTATGACTTAAGATCATGTCACATACATATTTCCTTACTGTATGAATTAGAACTAAATTCCAGCTTTTGCGATAGTATCGACGTAATACGGGTCTTAATTTTTTTACCACAAACATTTCGATCGGTTGAAAAATAAGTCACATCAAAGGTTGTACATACATAATTGGTTTCTTAGGCATACTAAAAGTTTATAATAATGCGCGGAATATCATTCTATTCACAATTAAGACCCACGCACAACATTACATTTTGATGTAATATTAAATTTAAAATAAGAGCCGTTCAGTTTATTTCGTAATGTAAATATCAATTTACTAATAAAGACTATTCTGATGCGAGAAGTACAACACACCATTTCTAATATGAGTGCGCATGATTCCACTACTGCACTATTCATCGATTTCTGCAACAGATCGTGTATTACCGAGCAAAATCGGAAAAAGCTAACAACAACTAGTTTACTTATAGAAATAAGATAAAAAGATAAAAGAAAATGTTCACATTAGCGTCTGAAAGAAAAACGCCTATCTTATTTATAATATACTTACGCATGGTCAAGAACAGGCCCTTGACTAAAAATTTTATTTAAAAAGTAGGACACATAGAAATAGTGACAAAAAGATCTGATTACCTAATATTTTGCTATTTATAAGCAACCCTAAATTACCTTTTTATTAAGCGTTCTTCCACGTAATTTGATTTCACCCTCGATTCATTATTAGTATTAATTTGAATTCAGGGATTATGACTTTAGATCATGTCAGATACATATCTCCTAGCTGTATGAAATACATTTTTGAATTAAACTTCGGCTTTTACGATAATATCGACTAATAGCCTACATATCTTATTTGAAAACAACTATTCCGATCTGTTTAATGAATAAGTTAAAACCAAAGGTTTGCATATAATATTGCGGGAAATATGTTTCTATCCACAATATTACAAGCAAGTACAATATTATACATACATATGTATGTACATATGTTGATTTAATCAGTACTCGTATGCGAGAGGACGCGCCATTCATTTTATTATACGAATACAAATATTTGGCCATATGTGGCGCCAGACCAGGATCTAACTTCTCGCGACCATTTATGTTGTGCGAGTTATATTTTTTTACATACTATATGAAAGGAACTTGCAGTTTAGAGCCATATCCGAAAGACAAATTGAGAACTTTTCTCATGACAGTTGTTACTCTCGAACATTTGTCAGACATTCGCGAGAGGTGGGACCGTGAAAAACATTTTGGTGTTTTTTGGAATTAGAACCTCGAACCTTCTGCTCAGTAATCCACAATCCAGAAGCAGAAGAAAGCATCTTAGCTCAGCACGTACATAAATAATGTTTGCGCAGCAGATTAAGTTATGAAGTGTATAGGAGACTATTTATGCTCGTAAGTTACTCCATTACTTTTAATTACGATTTTAGACCGCAAGAATTCGTTTAGACAAATTTTTTTCATTTTAATAAAAATGTTTTTGAGGCACAAGTAATCGTAAAACAAGATGCAGAAGTGATAAAAGTATGCGAGAAAAATTAAAAGCAAGGTATAAAATCCAAGTTTTTTTTTTACTAAATACATACATATATGTATCCGTATCTTATTATATTATATATTCTGCGGATAAAAGATAAGATACCTTAACAAAACAAAAGTAAGATTTGAAACATATATACAATTTTGTCATTATTAAAATTAGAAAACTTAATTTACATTTTTTACCCAACCAGCCGTAAACCCTCGGCTTAGTGCTTTTATATTAGCTTTGTAATTTTTTTATGAGTTAATAAAGTCATAATAATAATAATAATAATAAGACTTAAATAAAAGAAATCGAAATATTTAAATAAAATATGGATAACAAAGGCTTATACGAGTATGACTTGATTGTGCAGGCAAAAATTAGTTATCTACATACTATGCATCTACATATAATAATAACATATTCATATGTATGTAAGTAGTTTGAGTTAACAATACGTAACCACTCTAATAAATAAATTGAATAAATTAATATTTGGCGTGTGTTTATTTATTATGAATCTTATTTCATATAAAATTTCATATATGTACATACATATGTATGTGCTTAATATGGCGTATGGTGACTGGTCATAGGTTTTCTCAACTAATTGTTCGGATATTGTGCACATCATAGTTTTGACGATTGAAAGTTATGTACGAGTATATGTTATGTACGAGTATATGAAGCTTATTGCGGTATCCACATTGGAATTGAGAAGCTTTGTTAGACATAAGCGAGATATTGGACCGTGAAATAACACTTGAGTATTTTCAAGCACTCGAACCTGAATTTCCCGCTCAGTAGTCCTAGGAACTAGGTAGTAAATAATAAAAAAAAAATATTTTGCATCTGCTGGAAAATGTATTCCACTGTGGATTTTGTCACATGTAAACATGTTTTTGAATTCTTGAACTTGATACACATTCTTGTCCATATACCTTTGCGTACTCCGTGCATGGTTCCAGAACAGGTCGTAGACCAATCCGGTTTTTCTATAGGTAATATTTATCAACATACCGCTTTATATTTTGTATTGAATAAATTTACATGAATTAAAAACCGATAAAATTGCAAAGATGTTCACAGTGCAAATAACTCTTTGGAACTACGCAAAGCATTCAATATTATAGTAAATCAATGCAAAAACTAAGTTAATATTATTCGTGTCATGTATGTACATTGTACGTATACGTTTATATGCGAAGCGAATGGATTCACTTCAGAGAGGTACACACCCCCTGCTGCCAGCCTATCAGAGAGGAGCATATACAAATGTATGTAGTACGTATAAAATTTATTAAAGCGATTTTTACGAACACGTGATTCTGTATCATTTCTTGCTTAAGAAGCTTTTGATTTTTTTATTATTATTTGTTTAAGACGCATTAAAACTGGATACAACAAAATGAAAATATTGTTTTTTTTAGTAAATGAGCACAGAGCTTTTATTAGCTGTGCAGAGGCGCAGAGCAGTTTGCTCTATGCAGTAGCCAACAACTAAGACTTCATTCTAAATCCTGGCCATTCGTATAGGATAAGAATTGATTGTTTTCTTGTATGTACATAGGTACACACATACATATGTATGTACATATGTACATATACATGTAAGTAAAACAAAGTTAACAATTACGAGCATTTTAGCGACGATATTTCATTAAACTATTTTTTTTTATCAATATGGATGTCTCTTTCTATCTAAAAATTCAAATTTAATTTCAAGATATTTCATTTTATTTCAAGATACGTATGTCCATATGTATGTATGTATTTATTAAATATGGTTTCGTGGTAAGTTTTGCGTGCAGCAACGTGATTCAATTTGCTACACTTTCATATTCATTTTTCGGCTCCTTATAATCTCTCCTTTGATACTATATAGAGGAAATTCAAATACAAATACTTTTGGATATAACAGCTCAGTCATCTGTGTTTTGAACAAAAAAAAGATAGCAGTTTAATGAAAGCGTACGTTTCTATTATTATTATTGTTTATTAAAACATAAATAAATTTACGTCTTAAACTTTAAGATATAGCACTAGCTACCAGGGCTATCGGCTAGGACTAAGGTAATTGTTTACATTAAATGTTATCTTCAAGTTAAAATTTCTGAAGGAAGTAGTTGTTGGGTAGGAAGAAGATAAGCCGGTTGGATAAGGTCGTTTCTAGATATGTATGCACTTAACCTTTCTGAAGTTCTAATATATCAGTGCATTTATTGCCAATTTGTTTGTTTTTTTTTACAAAATTTAAATTTTGTATATTTGTGAATAATTATGAAAATAAAATTTTCACATTTAAAAAGCCACTTTCCTCAAGATATAAGGTATGGAGCATGGTCAACCCGTTTTAACATCCATGGTTTCCAAAAGTATCACGTTATATGTACATTGTAGTGATTGCTACAAAAACAGAATTCTGATTATCCCTTTAATAACTTTAACTTTTTTCCAAAAAAATGCAAATTATCTTACATAAATTACAATTGAAAACATGAGTTTTTTTTTTGTTTATTATAGAACATACAAAAAATATTACGACGAGAGCAAATGCCGACATAATTTTTAAATCGCGACATGCTTATGTAGACTAAATATTATATGAGAAGCTCTTATGTGATAAAAAGATGCAGGAAAATCTACTTTTAACATTATTTACAGACAATCCTATTTTTGCATTGCTGTAAAATTCCCATACTTACCAATAGACAGTGGGATCATATGTTTTTCAGGATTTGGTTCTATTTTCAACGACTCAACTATTTCCCGAATCCGATTGTGAGTGTTTTGGGCTAACTTGGAAGGACGTAGCTCCCATTTCGAGGGAGTTTTAGAACTTGTTTCTTTTTCGTTTGTGTCGTTCAAACCACTTGTGTGCATTATCACATTAGATATTATATTTGTTTTCTTTGTATGTATGTATGTATATTTTTTGTATAGGTATTTTCTTCACAAATAATATTAAAAAATATTAAGCGGTAAACGCGCGTAGCAGCGGTATGTATTTATTAACTTTTTCTTTTTAAAGAAATTAAAAATTTATCCACCCCGTTTTAAAGCTCGATTAAAACTGATCTATATGAACAAAATTGCTTGCTTTTATCGGCTTGTGCTGGTTTCATTACACGGGAAAAAAATTTAACTATATGCAAAAATTCAAGCAACCAATATTTCCAGTATCTTGTTTTAAATAACAATTTAAGAATACAAAATATACATATATGTACGTAGTCGAAGTAGAGGGATAGATGAATAAAATTAAAGCAGCATTCTGAGTATTTACATTTTTAACGTATTTAAAATTAGATGAACGAAGAATAAATATGTATGTGGCTAGTCATTCTGTATTTGCTATAAAACATCCAGATGGCTACCAATATACATAATTGCGAAATTTGCAAAGTATGAATATAATGTCAGTGTATATTTTACTAGAATTCGATCCATTGATTAAATAAAAAGGGAATGAGTAGTGCGACGTTTTAACACACATTTATAAAGTCAACTATATGTATTATCATCTATTGCTGGAGTTGTTAGTTATTTCTCGTCTAAACGTGATATCAATATGCTCCTCTGCTTAGGAGGTTGAAACTTGTGCACAGTCGTACAATACAATAACTAAATTAGTTTTAATACAAACAACAAGACTAGAGCATTGGACTACCAGTGAAAAGTTTAGATTCAAATCTCAAAAAACACAACGCCAATGCCAATTCACAGCAAATTAAATTTCATCTCAAAATACATTAAATTGAGAAATTAACAACTAGCATTACAATGACATAATCATAATCTTCAACTAATTAAATACTTTAGTTTGGCGTCTATTTACATTTTACCAGACGGTTTTATTACTTCCTAATTACTTCCTTACCGAAAAGCCAGTACTCCTCTATAGATGGACATTTTGTCAATTCTTGTAATACTTGTGATGATTCATGAAACGTTTTATCCAATTAATATGAGTATATTCGTAAGTTCTCTCTTGGGGGGCATCTAAGGTTAATCCTTAGATATTCTTCTTCTTTCTTTTGTTCAGGGAGGAAATGATCAAGATTATAGGGATCATAACCCCCTCGCTTTACTGTATCTCTATTAGTCCGCCTGTGGGGTTCGACCTAAAAAAGTATCTGCAGGCCTCCCGGTTTTGGATCACTTCGTGTAAATTCAGTAATGCATCACTGGCATCATGATGCTCATGATGCTTTGCAAAATGTTCATTAACGCAAACTATTGGCATCACTTTCAACGTCAAGTGTTCATTTTTGCAAACTTGATCAAACTGATGCGCAAACATAACGAAAAAAAGCATCATAGAAATACCTGATGCGCAGCTGATTCGTCGGCCAAAAAGGAAGAAAAATGTCGAAAGAGAAATAAAAGTAAGTAAATAAACATTTTTTATCAATAGATATACATATATGCTTTTGACAGAAAAATTTATAAATTTTTGTTGAATTCTTACTTTTTTCACAAAACATTTAATTTTTTTTTACAGGGAGTATTTCAGAGAAATTTTAGAAATTTCCCTTCTTTTAAATTTGCTTATTAAAGTCTGTACGCGTTTCGACCGCTTTCTTCTTGCTTCACACATATTAAAAATAAATTTATCGTCTTTACGATCATAGTTATCGACTAAAACTTTCATTAGCAAAACTTCCATCTCGACATTAAAATGTTTGATGTAAACAATGCGTTCTAAAACGCAAACGTTGTATTCAATCAGCAACGCATCAGCATAAACCGTGCATCGCATCAGCATCGCAAATAAGCAATGATGCCGCATCACTGCGCAAATGTTTGACATTTCTGAATGTACACTTCGTCACTGAGGCCAATCAAATGCTGCTGTTATTGCATTTGTGTGATCTAGGGGCCAAATCGTCTCATCCGTGAACGTATGATACGTCACGTAAAAGGGTGTATTTAGTATTATGACATACGCGATCGTATAGATGTTAACGTAATTCAGTATTATGTCTTCCGTGATCGAGTGTTTTTGTTTCCGTGAACGCATACATTCTTTTGAAAGGTCATTCGAGTGGTAAATAGCAGACGTAATTAGTTTAAGTAGAGGAAAATCAAACAAAATTTAAGTTATTTGATCAAAATTAGTATTTAAATAGCAATAATGAATATAATAATATTGAAAAATTCTTTTATAGCACAAACTGCAATAAAATAAATTTGACCCAAAAAATGATTGGTAAAAGTTAAAACGTTGATGCTAGTTGTAGTACGGGTTGAATTGCAGTAGACGAATGGTAGTGGAAGTTACAGCCTTTAAAATCGACGAGATGCGATTCATACATCCTTATTTATTTGAAATCTTTTTATAAATCTGCAAATAAACAATTAATACTTCACATTTCAGGGGTTTGTCCGTTTCATTCTTACGCCTTTTTAGACAATGACGGAGGATTTTTTTCCATCCCTTAGGTATCGCCGCGTAAATTTTTCGTCATTATCACTCTCGTTAAAACTTGATAAACAAAACAATAATGCCGTAGCAATGATTTTTGTTTTAAACAAATTAATTGTAGTCTTCTATATACCAAATGACGTCTATTTGAAGTTTTAATGACATTTTATATCACATTTTCAGGACTAAATCTATTACAATTTCGTTTCGAATGTTTCCAATTCCGTTCCGTGAGCAATCGTATGCCGCGATCCCAATTTTGATATCCGAATGACGTATAACGTAATTTATTTTCGTACGAATGATCATCCGTTCACGGAAGAGACGGGGTGAGTTCATAAATGCAAAAAAACTAGTCCTGCAATTTTTGCGTTCATTATTGTAAAAAAGCTGCATTACCATTGCATGAGCTTGGCAACAATTGTGTTCATAAAAGTAAAATGACAGTCTGCATGCTGTCAAATTGGCATGTGTTTTTTCGATGTTGCAGAGTTGCAGGAAAAAAGCAGGAGAGAAAATGTAGTAAAATTATTGCAAATTATCGCTAAAATACGTTCAAAATATTTTTTTCCTTAAAATATGAAATAAATAATTTGTCTTCCATAGGAGTAAAATGGAACAAAAAAATTTGGCTCGAAACCGATATTTGCTGGTCTTTCGCAGAATGTTTTTCATTTACATAAGTATGTACGTATTTACATTTATGAACTCATTTTTGCCAATGCATGACTGCCGTATCAATGCAACTATGTTTTGTGTTCATAAATGTGTATAAGGAATATTTGTTGCAGGGTTTGGGCAACATGTTTGCAATTATGAACTCACCCACGATTTGGCCCCAGGAGTTTTTGGCCCGCCTTTCTCCCGCTCTTGTATAGGAACGTTGATTTACATTGTCTTTTTGACAAGGTCGTACGATCCCTCCTTTGAACATGGCAATACCAACTGAGCCAGTCGTGCTCCAATTTTTTCGAGATGGGTTCTTTGACGTCAAGGCTTCCTCGGATCTTCGAATAGTCCTTAGATAATACTTAACCTATTACCTTTTAGTGCCTTACGAGTTAGTAAATCCAGTTAAGCTTATTATTTTTTGATTTTACACAAGACAATACGAAATTATTCCTTAAAAAAATCCTACCTTTAATTAATATTTTTGCAACTTTCCAACAACTTTTATATTTTATACAAGGCAACTAATGCATGGCGGCTTAAAGCATTTGCTCATTTGTATTTATGATTCGCATTTATTGAACGATTCGCGCCATCATGCATTAATAAAAGTACCTTTTATAACAACGTCAACGTAATAATAACAACAAAATATGGACATAAGAAGCAAACCCTTGCGAGTGAAACACAGAGACAAAATCAAGGAAGGAAACTGAAAATCCAAACGTTTTTGATTACACTGTTTCAAAAAGATTATTAAGGAAATTTTCACAGAGTACATATTCTAAGTAGGTGCCGTGGCACAGTGATTAGTGCATTGGATTATTGCGCAGAAGGCTTAAAGTTTCTTCACGGTCCCACCTTCAACTACGCCTTTCGGATATTACATTGGTATACAAAATGCAAAGTGGGTGCAGTGTAATATTTAATTAACATATTCCACCTTCAACTACGCCTTTCGGATATTACATTGGTATACAAAATGCAAAGTGGGTGCAGTGTAATATTTAATTAACATATTCTAAGCGTTCAGTTTATAAAAACATTACAAAACGGAACTTAAATGCTATCAAAAAATAAAGAACAAATAAGTAACAACTATATACATATGTATATAATATGTTATGAGTATATTATAACCAAAAAGTAATGAACTTATAAATACAATATAAATCAAAATAATTACAATATGTGAGTAATTTGTACAAGTATCTGCCTGTTCAAATGAGAGGCAATCCAGGCAAAAGCACTTCTTTCAAATTTTTATTTTTTTTTAAATAAATTGCTCAATCTTCGTTTGTTTGGGGGAGTATTCTGGAAAAGAAAGTATATAATAAAAGAAAAGCATTTATTACACAAAAAAAAAAAAAAAAATATCTGTATTGGGTCAGTATGGCTGAATTTAAAAATGCAACATGACAGGATATGTTTTAAATTAAATACATACGTTCAGTATTCAATGCATCTGCGGCACGTAGTCTTAAACAAAAATCTTCACAAAAATATACATATATTTGTTACATGTAGTACTTTCAACATTCAGCAGTACTCTCAACATGTTCCACTTTTAAATTCAACCTTTTGACCACCTAATTTAAATACAAAAAAATTTAACTTTAGGTATGTATTTACAAAATATTTGTGTTTATTTAGAATTCGTTTTTACTATTTGACGTATTGTATTTTAGGAGTTGAATGGGAGCATTTTGCTTTACATTGTTTAACTCTTCTTCGCTTCCACGATATTAACGAAAATAATCTCTACGAATGAATACTTATTATATTTATAGAACTAATAAATACCAACACAACATTTCTAAATAAATAATAAATAACTTAAGAAAATAAAGCATTTTATCAGAGTAATAATTGAATAACAAACGAACACATTGCTACACACAACGTCGTTAAGCTCAAGCCAATAACTATTTTCGCTGATGTATTCATTTGAATCCACATCTGAACCAAGTCCATCAATGTTATAGTCTGGTTCGTAACCAATATTATACCATGTCCATCATCTGACTTTACATATATTGAACTTTTACGTACTAGTGTTGTATTCACATTTGGTATTCTGCGGTTTAAGATTACACTAGCTCCGTATATTGTTCGAGAATGAACAGTGCTGGAGCTATTGACATTTAAATATGAAGGACCATTTATTTCACTTATCTCAAATGGTGCTTGTGATTCTTTCTTTATCAAAAGCTGCTGAAAATGCTGTGAACTCTTGTCATTATTCACGTCCTCACTGACAACGCTATTATGAGCGCAAAATTTTATATCTTTAAAATCTTCTGTAGTATTGTTATTAATATTTATAGTGTCCACGACGTTACCCGCGGTGCATGGAGCCCAAATAGATGCTTTTTTCACTATTAATTGGTTTAACATTGTATTGCGATATTTATTAAAATTCGCATTGCGTTGTATTTTCGATTTCTTTTTAAAAACTTCTCGAAATCCCAAATTCGGAGTTCGACAGTTCCTTGCGAACATACTACCTCTAAGATGAATGGAGCCTCTGCGATCTTTTAAACGTTTTAAGCGTTTGCAACCACTTTCGTACTTAATATCTTTACAATTAGGAGAGTTCACATCTGAGGTTCCACTATCCGTTGTAATGCATGGTAGTTTTGGCTGTTGCCATTTTTGCGACATCCTCCGACTCAACTCTAAGCTCTTCAGAGTAGGTGGAAGATCAATAGCTGAACTGACAAGGCTATGGACCGAATCTTCAGGACCAGAACTACCCGTCGACATAATCTGATCAAGAAGGCGGCGTTGATCAAAATGTGCTTTGCTTTTGCGTGGTGTTGATGAACATTGTATCGTACTAAGAATGTGTTGTTTTCGCTTAAAGGTTGTCACATTATTTTTACGCTGAAATAATTAAACTAATTTTAATAAAAAGCGAAAAGACCTTGAACAAATGAACACTCTATGACACGAACACTCTATCGCACACATAAATATAATAAGAAATAAGTCTTTAGATGTTGGACAAGGTTTAAAGTCGAATACAACACATTTTCTTTGGAATTTCAAGATATAAAGACTACTTTTTCACAGTTTCCTACCATAAAATCTAAGAATTTATTTTACGAAAACAGACATAAACTTTTCAAGTCCTTACCTCATCCTTCATGCTAAGCCTTGAAGAAAATAATTTAAATTTTGCAGGAGTTTTAGAAGACGACGGACCACTTCCAATATCTAGTGCTTCCTTCAATATTTCCCGATTAAGTTCTCCATTTCCGCCAAAGGACAAACGACCAGCGTTTTTACTTGGAGTTGGAGGACCTGGCCGCTTATAAGATGTAGCACCAGACACCTTCTTTCGTTGACCCGTGTTCAAAAGAGTACTTAAACTATCATCCAAACTGACTGTTTCCTAAAAAAAAATCGCAATTTTAGTTACAACCATTTTAAGGAAAATAAATGAAATGAATGCAAATAGACAAAAAGGAGAACAGAATTTGACAAATCACTCTGACACACAAAAACGTTTAAAGTGTATTCTAATTTATGTGAATGCCTGTTCGTATAATTATTTATTTATTATTTAATTTAATAAGAGCATCTCAAACAAACATATCGTACAAAATTTGTGCGACTTAATTGTCATTTGGTACATTGTGTTTTCGCAGAATATTTTCAATTCCTAGTGTCCTTTTAAAATTTGTAACGTCGCTTACTCTAATTTCATCTTCTCCCATTTGATGATCAAATTGTGCCAAGTAAGTACTTTTTAAATGTGGAGGCAGAAGTGAATTTCTGTACTGAAGTTCTTGAGGACTGAAAGCAAAAGATTAGCTTAAAGTTTCATCAAATTAACTTGTGCTTACCAAATGTCTCTGCTAAACAGTTCTGACATTCGTCCATTTTTCAGGTCTGACAAGTAGGTATTGTTAAAGACTTCTCCTTCTTCATCTTCCATGTGCAGATTAGAACTCAGTGACTGGGGAGCATGAGTAGTTGTTACTCGATTAAACTGGCGCGGTTTACTTTCAAGATCTTTTAATTTAGTTTTTAAGAATGTATTTTGCTTTTGGTGTTCTAAAATGTTCTCGTTTAATCGGAAAATTTGACTAGACAGTTTTTTCGTATGTTCTTCGTATTTTTCGTTCTAATAATAAAATATTTAATTAATAATTAAAGAAGGTTTAAAAAAAAGGCATAATAAAAATAATACCTGTACTTTAAGCGCATCCAATTCGGATTTCATAATAGCCATCTCACGTTCTTGTTTCTTTTTCATTTTTGTAATCTCATCGTTATACAAAGTTTTCTAGCAATCGTATAGAAATTATTTTTTAAGAATGTTATTAAAAGAACCATTAGATTTGAGAATATTTTATTAATGAAATCACAATGTTTTATTTATTTTTTAACAATTACAACAAATATTACATCAATTAGGACATCACATCCAATTTATTATAATTATTTTTTTAAAACACAGTGGGGACGTTGCTTTGCATGATTAATTGCAAATCATGTTTGATCATAAGATATTTTACTACCATTACTAAAAACATGTGAAACACAAAAATTATTATGGGATATTTGATGCAGGACTTAATGCGTTGTGTCCATTTCTGACTGCTTTTTTGCAACAAATTACTTTTTCCAACTTCATTTTGTTGTAAAAACTACATTTAAAAGAGAAGAGAAAAAGTTAAAAGTGAACGAATAAACAAATACACAATTTATTTCATAGCATATTACATGAAAAAATAGCTTGGAAAATAGAGCTTCCCAAATCATTTTTACAGTTACCCTTTTAGCCAACCCTTGATATCGTTTTAAAGTAAAAGATGTTTAATGCATGCATTGTATACTGTACTTTAGGATTATTACAGTTTTCAAAAAATGCTTGGAAAATATCTCGGAAACTCTGTATTCTGAGAACAAAATTATTGTGGTCAAAATTTTAGATTCATAAATTGCGAAAAGTGCATGGAATCTTTGAAATTTCAATTTTTATAGGTAACAGTGATCATGAAGAATGATATCTTGGATGCTTTGGGCCTAATTTCATTTAGACTCTTAGGGGAATGTGTGTACAAAATAGGAAGATCACAGTACTTCACACTTCTAAATTTATTATGTTAAGCTCATTAAATCAAACTATTCATAGAGTTAAATAACTGTATTTGTAACCAACTGATTACGAAAGAAAGACTGGAACAATCCTTAAAGGACTAAATCCTAAGTTCCAGACAGATGACTGGAGAGTCATGTCGATGGAAAAACCTTCCGAGACGGGCCAGGACGCTATCGTCATGCTCAACAGGGAGACAATCCTGAAGCTACCATCGACAGACTTTAAGGTGCGAGTCGGACTAAATATGGTCAATGTGAGGCCACTATCCGACAAGCTGGGTGGCGCCTACGCCAGCAAACTGCTCTGATAATGAAGTTAATCCAAATTAACCTTCATCACAGCAAGCTGGCCAGTGCCAACCTCATCTCCTATATCTCGGACCACAACTATCCTTATCCAGGAACCGTGGATCTCTGATAATAAGATCTGTGGAATTAACTCCAAAGAGTTCAACCTTTTCTATGATAAGGGCCCATCGAACAGTAAGCTACGTACCTGCATCCTGGCGAAAAAATGTATTAACCTCTTTCTTATCTCTTCCCTTGGTCAATAATGACCAAACAACCACCAGGCTTGAGAGGGCCAACAACAAGCCACTCATCATTGCGTCGGTGTACCTCCCCTATGACAGCGAATCGCCACCACCTCCTGCATCCTTAGTGGACATGGTAACGGGCTCGGCCGAAAAAGGATGGGAACTGCTGATCGGCTGTGATGCGAACTCCCACCATATTCAATGGGGAAGCAGTAACACTAACACTAGAGGTGAGTCTTTACTTGAATTCGTTATCGCTCATAATTTGTGTATAGCTAATAGAGGGTCTGAACCCACTTTTGTTACAAGAAATAGGGAAGAGGTTATTGATGATACACTATCCAGTAACTCAAACTCGTTAATGATTGACGACTGGAAAGTCTCCGACACGGTATCCTTCTCTGACCACCGCTTCATTTAATTCTCCATAAACGGTAAAGTTCCCCCACCGAAACCTTACCGCAATCCCAAGAGGACGGACTGGGTGAACTCCCGCAATGTTCTAAACCTCTCCAACACGGAGAATTCCAACCCCCCAGCCAATTCCATTGAGATAGAATCTGAAGTAAAACTGCTTACAACGAAGATCCAAAGGGCCTTCGTAAAATCCTGCCCCCTATCTAAAGGCAAGCGACAACCCCATATGGTGGTCAAACGAACTGGCGTCACTACGCAAACAGGCGAGAAGGCTGTACAACCTTGCTAAAAATACGAAAAATCCCTATGACTGGGACCACTACAAAGAAAGTAAAAGGATCTTCAGAAACAAGACCATATACGCCAAAAGAGCAGCATGGCAAAACTTCTGCAACGACATCGAAGCCACCAAAGATGCCGCCAGACTCAGAAAAGTTCTTTCTAAGGTTCAAACCATTCCGGGTTTCCTTAAAAAAACAAGACGGCATCTGGGCCGAATCATGTTCCGACACTTAAAAGAACTTATAAACACCCACTTTCCTGGTTGCTCCTTCAATAACTCGAACGCTGATCGGGTCAACAATTCAACGGCACAACACTGTGCTCAATCAATCGACCATAAAATAGACGAAAAGAAAGTGGGGTGGGCCATTGACTCATTCTCCCCGTATAAATCGCCAGGACTGGACGGTGTTATCCCCATGATGCTGCAAAGCTCAAAGGCATACTCCGTTCCACGGCTGACACGCATTTTCAGAGGCTGCATCAGCTGCACTTACGTTCCTCAGTCATGGAGAGAAGTTAAAGTCATCTTCATCCCCAAAGCGGGAAAGCCCAGCCACACCACGGCAAAGGACTTTAGGCCGATTAGTTTAACATCCTTCCTGCTAAAAACCCTAGAAAGAATCTTAGACATCCACATCCGCTCCAAATTAAACCCTAGGGACATCTCACAAGCCCAACATGCCTTTATGAAGGGCCGCTCTGTAGAGACAGCGCTACACGAGGTGTTTTCCATTATCGAAAAATCTCTCCACCACAAAGAATACACTCTAGCCGCTTTCCTGGATATCGAAGGGGCCTTCAATAATGTCAACATGCAATCAATTAGATTAGCATTACACCAGACGCACGTGAATCCTACCCTATCGGACTGTATGTATGCTTAATACTCGCAACATCAGATCCGAATTGGGTAGCAGCCATGCAAATGCAGCGGCCTTACGACGTACCCCCAAGGCGGTGTATCAGGACCGTTCCTTACGCCGATGATGTCGTTCTACTAGTGTCGGGTAAGTTCCTGCCCACAATCGCTGATCTGCTTCAAACAGAGCTCAACGCCCTAAACAACTGGGCCAAGCGCTGCGGACTTGGCTTCAATGAACAAAAAACCGAGCTAGTACTCTTCACAAATAAAAGGACTATACCCGAATTCGCACCACCCAGACTAAATGGAGCTCAACTCCAAATTTCTGACAAAGCGAAATATCTAGGGTGTATATTAGACCGAAAACTGAACTGGAAAGACAATATTCTTGAGCGTACAAAGAAAGCATCGATAGCTTTCTACACCTGCAGCAGAATCTTCGGGAAAAAATGGGGTCCTAAACCAGCTACCATCCATTGGACGTACACAGCCATCGTCAGACCCATCCTCACGTACGGCTGTCTAGTCGGGTGGCCTGCAGCCGCTAAAGCCACAAACCTGAACACCCTCACTAGAGTACAACGTCTAACATGCATAGGCACGACTAGTGCTATTAGGACAACACCCACCGCTGCCCTCAAAACCATGCTCGGGCTATGCCCACTTGACCTCTTCACGAAAGAGGTAGCGGCTAAAAGTGCCCTACGACTCAGAGAAACCCGGACTTGGAAAAACAGCCAAATCGGTCACAGCACCATTACCAAGTGGATAAACCCCAACGAGCCTTCGGACTACATGGCCACCCACTTGGATTTCAATCTCAACATCGATTCCAAATTCCCCTCCAGGGAAAGCTGGACAAATGGTGAGATCCTAGACCCCACCTCCATATCTATCTTCACGGATGGATTAAAAACGGACGTAGGTACGGGATCCGGCATCTTCTCAGTGGAACCCTCAATTGCCCGGTCCATGAAACTTCCGAACCACGCAAGTGTATTCCGAGCGGAAATTCACGGTAACACCGAGGCCTCCCGACACCTCTCCACACTGAATAACAACAGACAGGTTGACTTTTACATAGACAGCTAAGCAGCCATCAAAGCCATAACCTCCATCACCACCAAATCTAAATTGGTCCAAAGATGCAAAGAGGAACTCAAATCCCTCAGCACGAGACATAAAATCTCGCTCTGCTGGATCCCGGGCCATATGGGTATCCACGGGAACGAGATGGCCGACGAACTGGCCAGGAAAGGCTCAGAATCAGATGACCTACACGCAGACAACTCTGTACTATTGCCCATCAGTCTCCTCATGTCCAAAATCTCTACAGACTTCTTAAATAAGGCCAACGCAAGGTGGAACACCATTAACACATGCCGAGTCTCTAGAAAACGTTGGACCCAATTTGACAAAAAGAGGACCAAAGAACTCCTATCATTAAACAGACCACAGCTGTCACTCCTCATTGGAATCCTTACTGGCCACAATTCAATGGCGGCCCATCTCAGGAAAATGAGAATCAGCACCATCGACCTATGCAGAGGCTGTGGCGACACAGAGGTAGAGGACACACACTTCCTCTGCGAATGCCAAAGCCTCTTCAGAACCAGACACTCAACCCTCGGAAAACCACAGCTCAAAGACCTTAGTGAACTAGCAAACACGCCACCTAAAACCACCCTAAAATTCATCATGAAATCGGGCTGGTTCAGAAGGGCCACCCCTGCTACTAGCCAAACAGCTAACCCACTGCTTATTTCTCTTCTCCTTTTCTTTTTCTTTTATTTACAGGTATCTCACACCGGCGTTTGTTTACAGGTATCCCACACCTGGGGAACACAATGGATCCGTTGAGACCCGAGTGAGACTGCACCCTTGCTGATGCAGTCACCCCCCCTACCTAACCTAACCTAACCAACCCTAAAAGTCCCTCGCGTCAAATCCAAGTACCCCTTTATCTTATAAAGAAAATTGCATCTTCTGGTTGGGAGGTTCTTATTTCGCACTGAGTAAAATCAAACATTTCCTGTGATTGAATTTAATAATTCTTTTTTTAGTTTCTTGAAAAATATTGGAGCCTTTTCTTTTTTTAAAAAACAGTGAGCAAATTTCATAAATGTTATACTTTTTATATTTTGCTTTTGGTTTCACAGAAAGCTTATATTTTAATTTTCACCTAAAATCAGTTCAAATTGTCAAGGCATTGAACGCGACTAGATGTATAGCATACAAACATGCAGATTGGTATTAGAAAAAAAAAACATGCATTGCAGATGAAACTTAAGTGATAAATGTAATGTAACACAGATGAATTGGGGTTTTTCTTATCAGGAATACGTCAACAATGAAAGAAGTAAAATTAAAACAGAAATTTTAAAATCAAATTCTTAGTCGTTACCTGTTTAAAAAATTGTACCTCTAGAAAAAAAAATCGATCTAAAACAAAATGTACATTCACATGTATTTCAAATTCAAATATTTAAAAATCATCCAAAATACTAGACAATTTTAAAAAAAATCCGCTCTAAAACCAAGTACTTATTATTTATAGGCGTGAGTAAAGTCAAGTTTAAAAGATTATAAGCATTAATAAAAATAATGCTGAAGATGCATACATATAAGAATAAGAAAGGAACAATGTGATGCCTAATTAATGAAATGTTGTGTAGTATTAAAAACAAAAGATAAAAATATTTAATGTACTCACCATTTTATTTTTCATTTTTTCTAGCTTGCCTTCCAGTTCCAAGCGAGTTTCCTTGATGCGCTCATCGCTTGCTTTCAGTGCAGTTAAAAATTGTTCCTTTTCTTCTATCCATTTTTTATCGTTTTCCTCACAAATCGATCTACTTTTTTGGAGTTTTGCTTGCAAGATAGAGATGTCTGTGTTTAACTTTTCAATGCTAAGATTTTCCTGTTTTCGCATTTCTTCCAAGTTGCGATATTCAGAAGATTTTCGAGCAAGTTGTGTTTCTAACGATTTGATCTTATCTACAAATTCGCTTTCCGTCGAATGCCGTTCTTTGAGGCGCTCCATGGTTGTCAGGTGCTCTTTTTCAATTGTATCTTTTTCAGTCCTCGTAACTTCCATATCTGCTCGCAAGGCTTCTAATTCTGTTTTTATACATTCATGTCCTTCTTGGGTGATTTGTAAGCGAAGCGATAACTTTGACAACTGATCATTTAGGCGAGAGTTTTCTTCACGAATTTCGTTTGCGTCCACTTGTAGCTTTTCATTTAATTCCATTAATGTCAGGTTGGCATTTTTTACTTCAATAAGATTAGATGTTACATCCTGAATTTCTTTCACTTTTATGCTAAGCAATGACTGACTTTCTTGTAATTGTTTGTTCAAACCTCCAACCTCTAGATTTAATTGCACTTTGTCTTGTTCAAGTCGACTTATAGCCACATTTGAATCACTGAGAGATTTAGCCAACTTCCGTACTTTATCTTCTAAGTTTGCCTTGTTTTTTTCCAGTATTCCGATTGATGATTTTAAATCATTTTCAGAGGTTTCTATGTTTTTTTTCCCTACGCGAAGTACCTCATTTTCTTTCTCTAATATTTGTGATTTGGATTCAAGTATGTCATATGCTTTTTCACAAGTGAATAACTTCTCTTTTAAGGACTTGCATTCTAAATTCAGTTTACTATTTTCGCGTTGGGTTGCTTCTCCAGAAGATCTTAACACTTCAAGGCTGGTTTGTGCCTGCTCTGCTTCTTTTTTTAATCTTAGAGCTTTTGCCTGAGTTTCACCTAGCTTTAACGCCTGCTTTTCCATACGCTTGATGTTATTTTCACATGTTTGCTTAAGCTTTATAGTCTCCATTTGCAATTTCTTAAGTTGATTTTCCAAATCTTGGTTCTTGTGTTGCTCAGATTTTAATAAACTTTGCTTTCCAAGAAGATCTTTCTCTGCCAATTGCAGTTTTTCTACAGTCGTTTTGTAGTTCGCATCCAAGGACATGTGTGTGATTTCCTTCTCTTCGAAACGCTTAAGTAAAAGTGTTTTTTCCTCCTCCATTGCATCCTTTTCCCTCCGAATAGACGCTATTTCTCTAATTAATCGCGATACATTTTCCTTCTGTTCAACAATTTCTTTATTACATTTGCTTACTTGAGCTTCGCTCGAAACATCCTTTTCCTTTAATACATCAATTTCTGCACGAAGTTTGGTCTCTTCACACTGTAATTTGATTAATTCCGCTTTTGTCGATCCTAATTCAATTTCAAGTTTCTCTAATTTTATATCCATAAACTTGCACTTATTTTCCAGAATTATTTTTTCATTTTTAAACTCATTCAAGTGTTTGTTTGCAATTTCAAGTTCTTCATTAATTCTCCGTATTTCCATACCTTCGTTTTCTAATTTCTTGCATTGTGCTTTAGCCGTTTGTTCGATCACTTTGTTAGCTGCCTGGTACTTATCACTCGTTCTTTTCAATTCACATTCCAAAACTAGAATTTTTGATTGAAGCTCTGAGATTTGTTTCCTTAAGCACTCAATAGTGCATTTAGCCTCATTGCGCTCTTTAAGGAGCATTTCGGCATCTCTCGTCTTAGCCAAGTGAAGCTGTTTGACAGTTTCGATGTCTATTTCTAGTTTTTTTGCAGATGATTGCATATTCGCCACCTGAGCTCGAAGCTCTGTTTCAGTGTTTATCAACTTCTCTGCCATCGATAATTGATTCGCACGGTCCGTTTCTAATTCAGATAACTTTAGTTGCAAAGAAGAATTTTCTTCAGTCAAACGGTCACACACATTTTCTAAGTTACTGATGTCATCATTCAAACGTTTTACCTCATTGGTTAATCTATTCTTTTCACATTGTAATTCATTTTCAACATCTTCCCGTAATTCCAAGATTCCTCGTTCAGAAACAATTAATTTCTGTTCAAGGTCCGCTTTTTGCAGTTTAAGTTTTCGTTCACTCTCTAAAAGTTTGGCAACGAGTTCTTCATTCTCTGCATTTAGCAAAGTTATCTGCTGCAATCGCTGGATAAGTATATTGAAATAATGCTTTAAGTTATTTACATCATCTGTGGAATCCGAAGGGACAGAAAATATCAAATCTTTTTTTCGAAAATCATTTGCAGTAGTTTTACTACCCATGTCCTCGATTATTAGCTGCAGTCGCGTTTTGAAGTCACCTATAACTTTATAATATTCTTCTGTTCGCTCAGCTAGATCTCTTTTTAAATCATCGTATTTTGAAGAAATTTCATTGAACCCTCTCTGTCGCAACTCCAATTCAGTTTCGGTTCGAGTAAGCTTTTCCATTACCTCTACATTTTTTTCATTTTCTTGGCATAATTTTTCTTTAAAATAATATTCATGTTGGTCTATGGCAATCCTTAGAATGTCGATTCGTTGTTGAATTAAATTGATAAGTGCTTCTTTCTGAGTTTGTAGTTCAGAAATTATCAAACATTTTTTATTTCGATCATCATTTAATTTTTGAATAGTTTCTTCTTTTCCCCGCAATGTCTTTTTTAACGACAAAATTTGTTCCATATACTCTTTTGCTTCCCTTAAGATTTTATTTTTTTCGTTCGACAGATAGTCACAATTTTGCTTTGTTTCATCTAGTTCTTTAATCAGACATGTTTTCGTTTTTTCCAGCTCATTGATTATATTACTCTTTTCTGAGTACTGGGACTTTAGATCAATAATATTATTCTCATATTCTTGTCTTTCAGATTCAAATCCCTGGAATTTCTTTGCATTTTCAATTAATATCTTCGATGATTCTTTCAACTTGTTGTTTAGTAAACTTATATTCGATTCGTAATGGGTTTTCATGTTTGTCTTCTCATTATCATAATCTATATTTAGTTTTTCAACCTGGGATATTAGCTTTTGGTTTAGTACTTCACTTTCAATCATCTCGGCCTCCATACTTTTTAAAGTTTTGTCCTTGCTCTCAATATTAATTTTTAATTTTGTAATTTGCTCTTGACTAATATCTAAGTCTGTTTTAAAGTCTTCTATTTGTTTCGCAAAAACCCGATCTTTATTATTTTCCATGGTTTTAAGATTTTCTAATTCTGTTCGTATATTTTCAAAGTTCTGTGCTGCTTCAACCCGTTCCTTTAAACTTATTTCTAGTTTATTTTCGTATTCGCTCACTACATTTTCAAGTTTTGTCTTAGCCATTTCTAAAGTCTTTGCGCTAACCTGCAGATCGTTTATTTCTTTCTTAAGGTTGACAATCTCACTTTCGAATTCAGAAATTTTACTGGAAAGAATGTAGTTTTGCTCTTCCACTGCTTTTGCATTTTCTCTTAACTCAACAGTGGTGAGACAGTTCTTTTCATATTTGTCAACAAATTTCTTTACATAATTTGAAAATATCATAAAATTTTCCACAGGATCGACACTTTCCTCATCAATAATTAGGTTTTCGTTACAAATATCAAAAAATTTTGAATAAAGGACAGTCAGCTCAATCATATGTTTTGACAATTTACTATTATCCAAGCGAATAGCTGCTATTTCCTCACGCAGCTGTACATTTTCAATTTCTTTTTCGCGCAATTGAACGTCAACAACAGAAGAACCTAGATTTTCTGGACTATTTACGCTACCAGAGCTGTTCGTTGTCCGAGATATGTCTAGGCATTCCACAGATATATTTAAATCTGGTCGAGAATTGGCTGATGAAGAGCGTACTTCCGAAATATAATGTTCTAGTTCTTGCTTGGCTTCTAACAGATATTCTATCATAATATCTTTTTGCTGTTATATTGCAGATCATTTTGTTTTAACAAGGGATAAAAGGAATATTGGAAAAGGACAGACGGTTAACCATGATAACATAAAAAGAAATAGGTACAAACAAAAAAAATCTGCCCAAAAATATTCTTACCTCTAATTCACCCGTGAGTTCATCTACTTTCAAAGCGGCCTCTCCCATTTTATTTTGAAATATTTTCATTTGCTTTTCTGCATGGCTTAGCTGCAAAAAGTAATTTTTTTTTTATATTATACGGTGCCTCGATTTTATTCAAGTAAATATTATACTGTACATCGAGTGTTAAGCGAATATAAGTAGGTTAACCTAAAAGATATCGGTATGAAGTACCTTACCTAAGTCATGTTAAAATGTTAAAAGAATCTAATTAATTTTTAGGAAATTAATTGTATACTGTAAATATTTTGTAATATATATCGTTATAATCAATCTATTTTAATGTAAGATATAGTGCACAAAAATAATTAACTATATGTATGTATATACATACTTTCAAAACAGATCCGATTGACACTACTTTGAATAGGTCTTCTTTTTTTTAATATAATTTTTGGCTACGCACATGAGCGTAAAGGCACTGCGACCAAGGAAAATCTATTGTTGCCAATTCCACTAATGAAGGCGAGAATTGCTGCTGCGAAGGAGTTCCTCAAATCAATTTGATAGATGATTTCTCTATGAAAAAATACTTCTAGAATTCCACAAAGCCAAGATTCACATAGTAATCTTCGTTGGTTTTGATTGGGTCCCTTTACCCCAGCACCAACACCAGAATTCATTTTTCATCCATCAGTATACCACTCGTTACCTTTTGGATCGAGCAACGGTCCGCCAGTGGTCCATGAGTACCGACTAGGAATCTCGATCTCGAACATCTGAGAGATCTAGGGATCTGAAAGAAAAGTGATTTGGACATAAAGCCGGAAACCGTGCTGAGCATTTTTAGTTCGGGGAACTCGGATATCCATCTGATCACAAGGAATATAATCATTCAACTTTTAGAGACTAATCGCGCTGCGAATCGCTACTTTTTTTTACAAATATATGCAGGGGGTCGGACCGATAATAGACTCGATGGCTGCTACCATACCTGTACGTCAGGTATGCATGGCGCCTGTGATGCCAAAACATACTACTTTGAAGCCGTTTAAGCTTATTGATGACTGCGCCTTCTTTGACTTTCGTCCGTGGTGTATAACCAGTAAATGCCGTTTGGGAATAGGCCCCTAAATTTGACCATACATACGACGACAGGCCTACATGACTTAAGTCGCCTTTGCAATTTTGTTTTTAGTCTTGAGTCCTACTTAAGTTTTTGATCCAAAATTTGTGGATGCATATCTTAAACCATTATTAGACAATTGATTTATTACTTTTTGAATACAAACAATATTAGAAACAATAATTCCGTTGCATAAAAAAAAAGAGTGACCGACTATGTATATGTATGTATGTACATCACTAATACCAACATAACTTTTTACATCTGTTTGCAAAATGTTCAATTTAATATTAAAACTAAAAAAAAAAATATTGTTTATTTCCTTAAATTCACTTAAAAAAGGTAAGTGACAGTATAGTCATCAAAATAAACATTTTGATTGTAAAACATTAGAATACGTTTTTAACAATGTCCCTTGACAAAGTAATTTTGGTACTAAAATAATATATGTAATAGGCAATTCGGGATAGTCACGGTAATTGGAATTAAAAAGAAGTCCCTGTCCACACATTTTACACTTACTCCTTAGAACACATTCAATATGTGTTTTCAAGCTATTCTTAAACAATTTTAGATAATTTTGAAAATGGGAATTTAGGGCGTATTTAAACTTGCCAATGATAAATTTAGAATTCCACTCACCTTTTTATTCAGAATGTCCTTTTGTTCTGTAAGTGCATCAATATCTTCACATTGTTTAGCTATCTCTATTTCTTTTAGAGACATTTGTTTCAACAGTCTACGATTGAGCTGCAAATTTTGTTAAATTAACAAACTTTATAGTACAAAAGTCTATATGTATGTAATTATTATTTTTACTATCATTTATTAAAAGATTAAGATTAAATACTTTTATTTATACATTCTAAAAGGTCAAATAACTTTTGATATATTTAAACTTATATAGTAAATGAGAAGTACAATTTCTTTGTTCGGTAATAGTTTCGCAGCCCAAAAAACTGAACCGAGTTTTTGCAGTTTTGACCAATATATAAATAATTATTCAGGAGAGATATGCATTTGTACACCACACGTACATATTTGCAAAGTAATATTAGAATCCCCATAGAGTTACTGAGTGCAACTTTACAATTCACCCTACGGCAAAATATTGGAAACGCTAGGCTAAGCCATGGGGGCTCACTAAGTTCATATATAAATTGTTTATTTATATTATATGGTTGTTTGGTTGCTTGATGCGGCCCTCGATAAGTTACACTTAGATTACGGTATGTCCATCATGCTGCCATTAGGAAGGGAAAGTGAGTCACACTGTTCACTCCTGAACTAACTACTTTTTTACTAGTTCTAAACAGCTTTATACAATACACTTTCATCATTCTAATTATTCAATGTTGTAATAACTTGTTGTGCATGGCTGCAGAAAGAAACAAGTATGACCGAAGAGGTTAGCGGTTGTGCTAACTATCCCATTATCTATGTACACTGCTGTAGCTTCGAAGCTCTACGACGTTCTAGTTTTTCTAAGTGCATGCATACATAACATACATATACATATGTATGTATATGTAGAAGTTGGTTCAAACATACATAACATGTACATGGGACTATTATCCAGAGACAGTGTGCAGCTCAGCGTAAACATTAACGCGGTGAAATTATAAATACGGAAGACGTTTTCCAGAATCCGATGAAGATAAACTGTTTAAAAAAGTTTAAATATATACATCTTTTTTAGGACTTCTTTTCCGATAAGGATGATACCACACAAGACAAAAAAAATAACTACCTAGAGAAAAGAATGAAGCTAATGAAGATGGTAGCAATATTACTAACCTGTTCTTCCTCCGAATGCTTATCCAACGAGTCACATTCAGTACTCCTCGAAAATATATCATTTTTAAGATTTTGTATTTCTTGATGCGATTTCTTCAATTCTTGGCCTTCATGAAGTGAATGATTTATGTGGAGCTATTTTTAACAAAAACAAAACGTTCTACTTACTCAGTTTCATTATTTTTTCTTGATTTTGTTTTATTTCTATTTCTAACACTCCCTTTTCATACACTTCATTTTCAAGTTGCACCTTAAAAAAAAAAAGTTTTATTTAGTACTATACTTTAACTTTATGTGTATACATACTACCTTCAAACAATGCAAGTCTTTATTTCTTTCTTCTCTTTCTTGAAGCATTAAGCTACTAGGTGTGGGTGGTGATATTTCTGTTTTTCTTGGTGTTTTCATAGGACTCTCCATACACAGTAATCTAATAGTTGGCGGCACAAACATAGTACTGGAAGCTATTGAATGTCTTAGTGCTTCTTTTGAGAAGGAATTAGCTTCTAAGAGTTTTTTAAAGAATATCGCGATATTTTGTTGGGCAAATTCATTTAAAAGCTGGCAATTCTTTTGAAAAAACTCATCTGGAAACTTTACGCAAGAGAAGTGCAGCAGCAAAGAATACACATACAAGTAATCGCTAGAACTTAATTGATTCTCATCATCAAGGTGGGGTTCGAATTCTGGGTAGTAATCTACAATTGAATAATGATAGCTATTTACTTAATATTTAATATTAATATAGAGCAAACCTTTCAAAAACGATGAAAGGTTCAAGCTTTTGCAAGTAGCGTCTTTTAACTTATCCTTGAATTTCATAAAAAATGCTTCTATTTCGGATTGTTCAATACTGTAAAAAGGTTTTTCCAAAAAATTGCACTTCTTGATCTGAAAACATTTAACTTTTCTTAACGAATTCAACATCCAATGAAATTATGAATTACCCATTGCAGAAGGATCCTCTTCCAATTATTCACCGTATCCATTTTGAATAAAATTGTTCAAAAGTAAAAAGCCACTAATTTCAAACATAAAACAAAGAAATATAAGTTAAATATGAACAGAGTAATGAAATTCTCCACTCTCACGAAAAAAGTATGCAAACGACCGCCGTTAATTATTTTCGAATTCATTGGAACAGTTAGCTGTCAGTTGCAGCCATATAAAAATGAAACGAAATGGGAAATAACCATAGAATCATTCAGTGAAGAAATGAACACATTCAGTGGTCGTGAATAAAGGACAGTAATGTTGCTATAACCGAACATTGCACGTATACAAATAGATATGTATATGGTACATTTTAAGTTTGAAATGATTTAGCGTGTTACATATGTACCAAACAAGTGTGTTGTGTTTTTGTGTATCGCTTGCAAATCCATGTTTGACATTAAAATATTGCGAACTTGCACTATTCTGCTTGTCTGTTTTATTTAATAAACTTGAATGATCTTGATAAAACTCAAACCAAGATGTCAGACAGAGAAATGGCAGCTCCAATGGTCATCAATGGGGGGGTGGCAATGGTGCAGTGGTAGCGTTATCGTTTGTCGAGCTGATGGTTCACAGTTCAATCCCTGATGCCAGCAAGCATTATATGATAAGAGGCAGTCCGATCAATTGCGATAGTTTGTGACAACACTACTGTGAAGGCATAACACTGGCAGTAGGTTTGTCATATGGCTGGAGAAATTGATCCCTCTGCTGATAATTGATATGCTCATGACATCAGGTGGATCGGGAAAAAGAATACTGTGAATCAGAAGCGAAGGCAAAAAATACATGACAGCATCAGATCTCCACAGTTATTCTGGACACCACCCTTGGAGCTAATGTGAAACCTAATACAGCTGAGTTTCAAACCACTACACCAATCTCTTTCTCTCTCTCTCTCTATCTATCTTTCCAACGCCCGCACCATGTGAAAACATGTAAAAGGGTATTCATAACCCCTTGAGTGCGGGTAAATTATGAAAAAAAAAAAAAAAATTGATTTCTGTTCAGCTGACATTCGAAACTAAAAATTGAAATTTGCTTTTTGTACCAAATTTTTCATCACCACCGTTCACTAGGGATGAGCGATGTTGGCAAAACGATAATAATCGAACTTCATGTTAAGGAACATCGATGTTTTAGAATGAATTTATAGAATGCCGACGAATGGCGTAAAAAAAAACAACACACTTTAAAACTTGTATTAAGTATCGCATTTATTAATCATAAGGAAGTTAAAAAAACTTCGATGTTTTGTGAACATCGATCATCCCTACCGTTCGCCATTTGCAATCATAGCCATCTGCATTATTATTCGGATAGTTTAATTTATCTCGTCTTCTTTTAATTGTTTCTAGACGACATGCGAAAGGAGTTGTTTTGCTGTTGTAGAGCTGCAATACGTTTTGCATAGTACAGGACATACATAAATTAATGTATGCTCTCATTTTCAATTAAGTTGTCAACTTTTCAAATGCACTAGGTTAAGAAAAACGGTGTGATGTTTAAAGTGGTCAGAAAAACATAATCAAATATTTGTCTTTCCTCGAATACATGTACTAATTTCTTTTCGTATGAACAGCACAGCGAATTTAGGCTTGGCGTTGTTGTGGCTGTGTGCTGCTGCTGTGCTAATGCGTTCCGTTCCATTAAAAAGCATTGCTTCTGGAATTTTTGCTGCGGTTGTTTAAGTTGCTGTTGCTGTTGATGTGCTGTGTTTCAGCTATTACTAACAACATTGGTATACAAATACTTAACCACAACTGAACACAGTTCGAAAATCGGTATGTCATTTTGACATGTGGCACTTGACAGCAAGGTATAATTGCTGTGCTAATCAATCATACGTAAATTAAAAAAGTATGGGTGAGTCTTGCATTGAAAAGACAGGTGATGAACCCTCTACCTCAAGAATAATAAATATTTTGGATACTCCAGCACTATCCAAACGACAACTAAAGAAAATAAAAAAACAAGCACAATGGGAAGAGAAGAAAAAAGAAAAACGCCGCAAAGAGCGTGAGAAATGTAAACTTAAACGGCTCGCAGCTATAACTAAAGGTCTACCAACACGGACGGGTCCAAGTCGTAAAGAATTGAAAAAGAACAAGTCGGATAAAAGCCCAAATATTTTAAAAGTTGCAATTGATCTTGACTATGATGATCTGATGATAGACAAAGATGTTGCCAAGTGCGTTAAACAACTGCTAAGAATTTACACAATAAACCGAAGGTCGCAAGCTCCAGCAACACTTCATTTCACGGGCATTAAGGAAAATGGTAGAATCCATGAATCATTAAAGAAGAATGATGGTTATGAAAATTGGGATGTTCATTGGGCTTTCCACTCTTATTCGGTTCATTTTGAAAACGATCAAATTATTTATTTGACCAGCGATTCAAACGAAGTTTTGAACAGTATTGATCCAAACAAAATTTACATTATCGGGGGCTTGGTAGATCATAACCACCATAAAGGAATATGCTATGATCGAGCGCAAAAGTTGTCTCTCAAAACTGCACGACTGCCACTTAATGAGCATGTTGAAATGAAGACCCGAACTGTATTGAGTACCTATCACGGTAAATAAATGTTATATACATATAAATAACATAATAATTTTTCATTTAACTTCAGTTTTTGAAATTTTGTTACGATTGTCGGAGGGTAAATCGTGGGCTGAGTCGATTTTGGAGTCGATACCAATGCGAAAAGGAGCTAAAGCTAAAATAGCTTCGGAACACTCTATTCCTGCAATAACCATTCAAGAAGATGAAAATGGAGTGGAAAAACAGAAATTTCATTAGAAGAATCTAAGGACTCAATGATTACGGAACCTGATTAAGTTCAAAATGTTCCTTAGTATTCAAACGAAAAATTAAAATATGAATATTTTTTAATAAAAGGTTAACGTTAAAACCCACGTTTTTTTGTGTTTTTCAGTAAAAAAAAAATTTAGGTATACTTAGAGCTGGTTCCTGTGTACTTTTGTCGAAGAGCAGTGCGCCCTTCTTGAAAATTAAGTAATTGCATCAAAACACAGTATTTTATTAAAAAATCAAGCGTTTTCTCCCTTATTTTTAGTACATAATTGTGACTGTAATACAATTATAATAACAGATACAGTTCTGATAACCATAATAGTTTCATGTCCTGAAAGACATGTGTCTGCTTCGTGAAAATGTTTGATCTCGCCATTTAGAAATAAAGGCTTTAATTCTGTCTTGAGCCAGAATTCGATCAATCCCAGAATTTACGGCCGACTTCCGTGAAAATGCGTCCACAGATTTCGCCAAATTTCATTTTAATTATTAAAAAAATAAACAGCCATGTCACGACCATTACAAAAAAAAATACAAATATGTACTTGGCGCAACGGACCGTATGTGATCCAGGGCCTAGCTTCTCGCGACCATTCGTGTTGTGCGTGTTATATCTTTCATACAAATGGAAGGGACTACAGTTTAGAGCCATAACCGAAAGGCAAATTGAGAAGCTTACTCATGATAGTTATTACTCTCGGACGTTTGTCAGACATTCGCAAGAGATGGGGCCGTGAGAAAATGTTTGGTGTTTTCTGGGATTCGAACGTAAAACTTCCCACTCAGAGATCCAACGCACACCACTTCAGCCGCGGCGCCCACTAAATAACCATTAACATTCGCAAATAAGTATGGGGAAGTAACTTGATCCTAAAATCAGACCAGGAGAGAATTCAAAAGTTAATATTTACATACACATATATCCCACTAATAATACAATACTGTTGTAACTCAAAATACGAATTTCGATCGTAACTAAAGATGATGCAATATCGGTGGGGGTTTACTACAGTCAGTCAATCATGAACAATGACTCATAGTGCCATCTCTTATTTGTTTCTTGCACTATTCTAATGACGGTCTTATTCACGCGTAGGGAATTGAATTTTATGTTTGAATATGATGTTATCTCAAATTTCAAAAATTTTGAGCTACAGCAGTATTGTATTAATAGTGCGATATGTACGTACATCGTTTGGTATCCCCCAATTTAAGAATTTTTGTTACGATCTAATATGTACATTTATTTAATTATATTACAATGTTGCCGCTTAAAGGTTTCCCTTTTTTTAAAATTTTAAATATCAGATTCTGGTTTTATATTAGGGTCCATCCATATCCAAACCTTTAAAAGTCACATAATTCCTCCTTAGTGCATACAGTGGTGGTGTATTATAATATATTTAAAAGCAAAACAAAAATTAAATTAACTTTTATGATATTTCCTGCATTAAACAAAATGCATTCAAAATTTATTAGCCATCAGTTTTTTAAATACATATGCTTATTGGATCCCAACACAGTAATACAATTGACAAATGCGAATAGTTGGCAACTTTACTTAGCTTATGTAATATGTATTTGTACATAAATCAATGTAAAAGAATATATGTATAGATAGATTTTATACAAAATAAACTCTTTTTCCAAAAAAGGACATGTCAATAAATTATTCAGTACAAATAGTAGTATAGTAAATTAATTTTACTATGAAAGCATTTACAGACAATTTTTTATTTAATTATGAAAAATGTTCTTTGGATTAAGTCAATTTAAATTATGTATGCATGTACATACATATGCATATAATATTTTATTTTTATTTTATTAGAATATTACTTCATACTCAACTTATACAAAAAAAATGATTTATAAGATGAGATGCGTAAATTGTATAAAGTAAAAACTATAACGCCTCTGATATGGACAACCTACTTGCAAGAAAATGCAAGAAAAATTAGCAAAATAGTTTGTAAAAATAATCTTAATTAAACTTAATTTGATTTTTTTTTTTTTTTTGTAGTTCAGCAAACTCAACTTATTTTTATCATTTGAAGATTCTACACTTATTAGTTGTATGATACATTCCGAATCCGATACTGATTTTGCATTTACAATATCCTTAAAGAAATGTACATAAGTGCTTGCAGCGAATTGCTGTGAATTTTAAGCACTTTTTTATGGAACTGATTTCTATTCTTTTGCAGCTTAGATACTTATTTACGCATCATAGTGAAATTTCGAATCCAATAAACATTTATGTTTGATATATCCTTACAGAAAGTAAGTGTTTAGTTAATAAGTAAAAACTGTAGTACTATTACCGTCAAGTTTCTAGAACTTACTTTTTATATTTATTACAATAAATTTATATTAACCTCATTTAAATTCTGTAAATTTACTGATACTCTTCAGTATTAACTATTTCGAAATCACTTTCTTCATCATCCGAGAGTGCTACTCTACTAGTCTGTGGTAGACGGAGCGACTCAGACATACGATTATCGGTTGCCATACTTGCCCACGAGACCAAACCTGAAACCAATCCCGGCAAAATGTTACTCGTTATTATCATCGACTGCGTTTGCGGATTAGTGCGAGCAAATGATTCTTCGGTTTTTTTCGTTTCCGATCCATGGTCAACACTTGAATAGTCGGGAAATTTCAAGCCTTTTGATAGGTTTTCTTCATCCGAAGAAGATGATGTCGATACAGAAGAATCTTTTTTAAAATGACTCTTTTTGAACTCAATTTCAGAGAGAGTTTTTGCATGTTCTTTAACCTCATCTGGAACACCAATTTCTAATGCATCATCTTCATCGGTTGAATTTTCATCAATTTCAGGTATACAATCTGGTATAAGCAAATCAGATGGTATTTCTTCACTTTTTTCTTCAGCATCTTCGGTAGTAAATGTGATACTAGACTGATCACTAGCACGCTCCAAAACACACATATTTGTTTCATTTACTTCTGGTAAGAAATCATCAATTTCATTCTCTTGCGCTCTCTCTGTCCAGTTGAAGCCTAGAAGTAAATTCATTTTATCACATATGTACATAATGATACCACATATTTTTAAATTGCTTACTCATTTTTTTCAGCTTCAAAATTTTGAAATTATATTTTGTTGACAATAAAACAGCAAGAATTAAACATATCAGCACCACACTAGAGCCGGAAAGCAGGTGACCCACAATAGCCAAAGATCCTAGCGATGCGGACGCGACAGCGCAAAACATTGTAGGATTTGTTTCGCGCATCGTTTTCATACGATCTACAAATGCCGTCACTTTTATTCCTAGTTCTTCTGGTGGTATAATTTGCACATCAAATTTGGTTTTAAAGATCCAAAACAGAAATATCAATAGGAATAAGATACCCAACGGCCTTATGTGTAACCTGCAGAAATTAAACAAAGAAAAAAAGTTGTTATTATCTATATTAAAATGGAGGAATCATTTATTAAACTAATTAAGGATGAGGGAAGTACGTACCTTTACAGAGAAAAATCAGTCCATAAAATAAAAATGAATAAAGAAAAAAATGTCTAAATACATAGTCTAGTCTGGTATATATAGCATAGTCTGGTTATATATACCATAAGTATGTCTAAAGCTAAACGGTTTTTTCAAAAGGGAATCACCTACATATTTCCCTGCATATTTCTTACATCACAAATCTTATAACTCACTTTCACCCCTTGCAAATGTCCGATCAAAGTCCGAAGGGAATAGTTATGTTAAAAATCTACTTAATTTCGTTACCACGACAAAACACCAATCAATCGCATTCATAAGGTAGCACCACCAAACAAGCGATCCTGAGTAAGACATTTTTAAGAAAATGACCCTCATTTCTTTACAAAAAAATCACTGGAAATCACGTATCATCTTAGACTAAACTAGCATTGAAAAAAAATAAATTTAAATCTTCACGAGCAACTATGTACCAGCAAAAAAGGTGCTTACATTTTTATTACTACCTGCTTATTACTAAATACCTGATTCGAACCCAAAATAATCCCTCAGCGAAAACACAGGCTTCAACCGAGTATACTAAGCTATTATAAAGGATCAATAACCATTCAACGAAACAAGGACAATCCATTGCAGGACAAAGAAAAAAGATTTAGGTATCTTATTTATGAAAATCGAGAGTAGCTCTGTAGCCATTTTTTTTTTTTGTAAAATGCAAAATACTGAGTCTACTGAATATATGTACATATGTATGTATGTATGTACGTACATAAGTATTTATCTAGTAGCTATTATTCGTGCCATGCAATTCTCAAAAGATCTACCTACGTATACAAAATGTGAAGACGATTGAATACATAAATATTTGGCGCAACAAACTGTATGTGGTCCAGGGCCTAGCGTCTCACAACCATTTGTATCATATTTTTCTTACATATGGAAGGCACCTACAATTTAGAGCTATGTATATCCAAAAAATAAATTGAAAAACTTTGTCATCACAGATAATACTCTCTGAAAAGTCTGCAGATAAATGCTGTCATTCATTGCACTCCGATCTTCCCCCAAGCAGTTCTACCAAGTCGAGTTAGTCTTTTCGAAAAGATATGTAGATGGTTGTAACTACTTTGTATTATGATTCTTCTTAAATAATTAACTGCACGTTATTGAAAAATAAAGAAACGATTTTACCAAACATTATCAATTACTAAATCTGAATATTCAAAAATTTGTGCTTTGCATGGGGTATAACTTCAAAAAATTTTCTTATGTTCTTATGTGAATTGTTAATCTTGGAAAAAAAAAGCAACTATATTAGCAAAAATTATCTATATTTATAAATTAACACTAAACTTTTAAAATACTTAAATAAATTACTTGCCATGTAATCAAAAACAGTCCTATAACCGCCGCCAGTCCAGAATGCAAAATTAAACGGTTTGTGCTCGGTGTTGTCAACATTTTCAACATTTTGTTATTAATTTTTATTTTTCGTATACAAGTTCGATATGTGATTATGATTATTTCGGTCCAGACAGTCAGTAATAGTCCTTTATTTCTTTCGCAAAGTTCTAAATGAGGACAGTAGCAGTCTTTGCTTCAAAATAAAAGGAACGCCGGCTTTCGTACACAGAAAGTTATGTGCATATTTTGTGGCATCAACCCAAAAACGCAAAAAGTTTCAAGTTTATTCACATCCGCAAATTCCACGAAAATTCAATTATTAAATTCAATAGATATAAGATGAAAATTCGATACTTAATTCCGAGGAAGGTAGCTAATATTTATGATGTAAATGTTTGATCCGAATCATCGATGTACATACACTCGTACTTCAAGAACGTTGTTCTTTCTTTCTTCTTTAACACACTTTACTGCGTCTTAAAAAAATAAAAACTGTATGCACAAAACTCGCGCTAACAAAAACATTTGCAAGGACATGCACGCCTCAATTTTATAGACTTTAGTTTACGAGTTTAGCGTTCAACTTATATTAAACACTTTTGTTGATTAACTTATTTTCAATCTCTTTTCGGAGCAAGTAAAACTGGTTTTAAAAATGTTGCGAATAGTAATGCAAAATGTAAATTTTTATACCATATGAGTTATGACAACGGACTATCAGCTGTTGCAAATATCCAAAGGATCTATTACAATTATCCAGTATTAAAAATACATTAGAACATTAAGCCTCCGTTACATACAAGATGTTGTTTTGCGGAAAAATGAGGCTATTCGCTTTAGGTTTGTGGATAATTGTATTGAAATACATATGTAAGCCTGTTCACGTGCTCGTATGCAATTATCAATAAATCAAGATAAAAGTTGAAATTTTAAATAATCTAAGTTATTAATACATCTATTGGCGTGGTCAATTGTAATCGTCTGCAAACGTACAAGATCAGTGGGCGTTCGCGTACTGAGAGATTTAACAAACAACAAAAAACGAAAAAAGCGTAATTTGAAAAATAAAAGTTAAAGGTTATTGGTGTCAACATACGCTTTATAGCGGAAACATATTAGCAGAAGAACAGCAACAACTTTGATAGCCGCAGCAAATGTCTTAGAACCAATTCTTTGCAATGGAACGGAACACGAAGGCCCTGGACCACACACGGTCCGTTGCGCCAAGTATTTGTATTTGTAATTGTTTAGTTTAATGCAATCATACAATCATTTTCTTTGCAGTTTTGTTTTTAATTTGTAAATAATCCTCCCATATTATTAAATATTGATGTGTGCTGGGTCAATGTGTTTTACCTATTAATTGTAATAATTGTCAAGGACATGTTACTAAACATTTTATTTTTTTAATTTTTTAGCTGAAACACATATGTAAGCTCAGCAACGGCAACTTTGACAGCCAAAACTTTCCAATGGAATGGGACACAGCACGAGTTTTAGAGCTAATACTTTCCAATGGAACGGAATGCATCAGCATAGCAACAGCACACAGCAACTTCAACGTTAGGCCTAAAGGGCTGAACAGAATGCGTGTCTGCGTCGCAAGCTGAATATGGAAAGCCGTAAGCCGCAACACAATGTGTGTCTGCGTCTGTGTCGTGTATCGCAAGTTGGATTTTGTTCAACTACAAGCGTAGCTACAAGATTGACGTTTAAGAATTTGTACACTAAAGCTATTGTTGTTGTGGAAATGGAAGTCGAAAAATTTATTGAAGCTGTACGATTGAATGAAATTCTTTGGAATTTATCCAATCCCAATTACAAAAATTAAAAAAAGAAAAATGCAAAAATAGAAGGAGTTATCCGAAGAATTTGGGATGACAAGTAAAAAAAAAGTATTTGTAAATTTTGTTTCCGTTTGTTTTGTTTTCATTGTTTACAGTTGATGAGTGCATTCTTGTTGCCTTAAAAAAAAGGTCCTCGTCGCGCTCTTTGGGGTGTTTGAAAGTGGTCTCAAAGAATCCTCTTTCTTTCCTTTGCTCATAAAGGGGGCGAACCCACCATCTGCGTTTACTCATTTTCCTTAATTTAATTGCTAAATAACACATGTGCAGAACACACATAATGAAAGCTATTTCTTCCTGCTCGTCCATCTTCACAAATAAAAAACACTTTTGAGCACTAATAAAATATATTTCCAAGAAGTAAACATACAAGATACAACTGTGACAGTCGCTTTCATTGTGTTTGCTTTAACCGCAAGACGCGCGGCAGAGGTTTGACAGCGCTACAAGACACAGACACAGATACGCATTCTGTTCGGCTCTTAAGTTCTAAATTCACTGTGCAGCCAACTTCGAGTCGACAATTTTTTGGCATTAGCAAACTGAAAAATTTCTGCATGAACGAAATTATTATTATTGAGTGCGCAAAACTGTATTTTTATTTTTTTTTTTGCCTTCCAATAACCTAAAAAACACAAATATAATTTTTTTAACGAGAAAATAAAAAAAAAAAAAAATTTTTCTAATATATTTTTTATGAGTTTTTTTTAAATATGTATAAATATTTTTTTTGCCAATCAATCAGTAACTGGGCGGCCGCTTCACGGATATCACCCTTTTCACGTCTCTTCAACACATACACCGGCTGCCCTTGGACCTCACATGCAAAGGTGATCAGAGTGCCGCATACAATTTTGTTGCATACTTCTGGCATGTGCATTTTGTAACTAAAAATACGTGCATTTGTCTAATGAGAATTACACACTTTAAAAAATTGAATGTGTCCATTACATGCGCATTTCACATAATGGAAACCTCAAGAACAAAGCTTACTTACGCAAATGCATTGAATGTCACTACGTTCTTCAATTACAGATCTGCCTTAAGCCCAGCTTTTAATTAGTAAACTGAATTAAATGTTACAACTGAAGGAATGCGAAAAGTTTAATTCAGTTCTGCAAAATATTAAAGTAAACGCTAGTTAAAAAAAAAACTTGATAGCAGGAATAAGATCATCAAATATTTGTCCTTTAAATGTACTTGTTTGTAAAATAAGTTACGGATTATCAGTATACGGTAAATATCATGCAGCAATAAGGATATCCCTAAAAACATTCAGGACAACCCATCGAGAACATGCTTATCGAATCCAGGCTTCCAGGACACTCTAAAAAATGGATTCCAGAACACGCCGACATTAAGAAATACGAATTAGTTGATAGTGCCGATAAATTAGCATGAGAACTATTGATGACCTTCTATGCACGGCTGCGGTTTTGGTAGATTCCTACCAAACTTGGTAGGTTTTCTCAGCTTTGGTAGGTTGGTAGGCTTTAATTCGATTTGGTAGGTTTTTTTTACAACTCGTAAGGCGTATAAAAAAAACATTTTTTAACAATTGACATAAAAAACTGAAATAATTTCCAGTCAATATTATAAAAGAAAATATTATTATTATTATTATAAATTTAATAATTCGTAAATTAATTACATAACTAATACTAAATTTACAAGTAGCGCTAGTTGTCAGGGCTTTCGGCTAGTGGTAAAAAAAGGGGGTATTTGAATGTAATTTTCTAATTTGATAGCTAGTATGAGTCTATATATCTATATAAATCATTATTTAGTTAACTTGTAATTCTAGTTGCAAATGTTTTGCACAGCACTGTACATCGATTATGTTCGTTTCAGTGATATTAGTTAGAAGTTAAGAAAGGATTTTATTAGAAATGTTTTTACATGTGGAGATGATTTTTTTGCATGAGAAAAAATTACTGATGGTAAGAATTTGGTTTTCGTCACACAGATGAAAAAGTGGTGGCGAATCTTTCGTGATCAGGTGTTTGTGGGTGATGATGACACATCCTTAGTCAGATGTACGTTATTAATTTCTTTTGTGGTATGCATTTAGGGTAGATAGCTTTCTCGGCATTTGGATTAAATTTAGTGTAGGGGTGGTTATAGTTAGGCCAGCTGGCTTTTCGCTTATATTTCTATGTCGTGAAGAGATAGTTTTTAATATCCTTTTTGTTGTTGGAATAGAAGGTGGTAAGAGGTTCCTTTGTTGCTGATTTAGCTGCGGCATCCGCCTTCTATTCCCTTCAATGCCTATGTGCCCTGGGATCCAGAAGATTTTTAAGGTCCCTTTTTTAGCAATTAGTTTGTCCCGAATAGCTTCAATAATAGCGTGGGAGTTGATTATGTTTTTTATGGCATTGATTGAGGAAAGGCTATCGGTGAATATTAAAGTTTTTTTTCTGTGGGAAATCTCGATGGCATTAAGGATGGGGAAAACTTTAGCTGTGAAGATTGATGTGAATGTTGGTAGTAGACCCTTGGATATGACTAAACGCTTTTCATCAACAACAGCAAATGATGTTCCGTCTGCAGTTTTTGAAGCATCGGTGAAAAGTAAGTACCATCCGAGTACCTTTTGTCTTTCTGCGATTTCTAAGAAAACTGATTTGAATAGTTTAATGATTTGGGGTATTTGTTTTATTCGGTGTTCGTTGAATCATTGGTCAAAAACCAGGCGGGAAGAGTTGCTATTTTTCTCGTGGTCGTAATAATAGGTATATTCAGTTGTTTCGCAAGCGCTAATGCCGTGGTGATTGTTGAAGGATATTTTGGTTCTCTTCTGCGTTTTAAGATTTTTTTAACATCGTTGCGGATCGACGTCTTATATGGAGAATTGATTTTTTGCAACGTCAGTGAGGTTATGTAGTCGATCCTTTTCATTACCTGTGGTGAACCAGCTTCGGTAAGTAGGTTTCTGATGGGAGTAGTCCGAAAGGCCCGCATACTTGTCCTGATGGCTGCATGATATGGTGTTTTGATGAGTTGGATTGATGAATTAGATGCTTTGCCATAAATTGATAAACCATAGTCGATTTTGGATAAAACAATCAATTTTGAAACATTTATCATAGTATTAACATTGCAATTACTATCTTTTGAGCAAAGGTATTTAATTAAGTTAACCCTGGCAGAAAGTCTTTTTTTAATAAACCTACAGTGATTTCTAAAATTATATTTTGAATCAAATACTATGGCCCTTATTGCGAGTCGATCGCATCGACAAATTCCCTTTTTGGTATTGTGTATCTCAATCGACAAAGATATCTGTTACTGTGAATAACGAACGTGATAATTAGCTTTGTTCATTGAGGCTGTCCAGCTCAGTCCAGTACATGTAAATTACAGGTTTTCGTGTTCAATGAGAAAAATTTCTGTCCAGCTCATGTTCGCTTTTTGTTCAATGACTCTGCCTGAACTCTGCTCTGAGCAGAATTTCTGCACTTACTTTTGAGCTTTGTTCAATGAGGCTGTCCAGCTCAGTCGAGTACATGTAAATTACAGGTTTTCGTGTTCAATGAGAAAAATTTCTGTCCAGCTCATGTTCGCTTTTTGTTCAATGACTCTGCCAGAACTCTGCTCTGAGCAGAATTTCTGCACTTACTTTTGAGGTAGAAAAAATTTGTGAGAAACGTCAAAATCAGCTGTAATTGCAAATTAATTGTTTTCTCCTCGAAGTGAAAAGTTGTTACTTTCTGAATTCATCGCCTCTAATACCATTTGTTCCAACAAATTAAGTCCATTATTTTATTGCTTTTATTTCACAATTTATACTAAACTTGTAAATTCAAATAATTATCCAACAGTCGAAAATGAAGTTGTCATTTTTGACAACTAACATATGGCTGTATTTTTCTGTTCTATCTTTGATCTGACATTTTTCACAAATCTGTTCTGCTCTGCCTTGCCTTTTTTCTCATTGAACAAAGCTTTGAGGTAGAACAGATTTGTGAGAAACGTCAAAATCAGCTGTGATTGCAAATTAATTGTTTTCTCCTCGAAGTGAAAAGTTGTTACTTTCTGAATTCATCGCCTCTAATACCATTTGTTCCAACAAATTAAGTTCCATTATTTTATTGTTTTTATTTCACAATTTATACTAAACTTGTAAATTCAAATAATTATCCAACAGTCGAAAATGAAGTTGTCATTTTTGACAACTAACATATGGCTGTATTTTTCTGTTCTACCTTTGATCTGACATTTTTCACAAAACTGTTCTGCTCTGCCTTGCCTTTTTTCTCATTGAACAAAGCTATTGTGAATACAGCATATATTTTTGACATTTGTCTTGTTGCTTCTGTTTTAATTTTCATGTTACAAGCAAAATAGTTTAATGAACTAGTGTAAATAAGTGATGAATTGTCTAAAAACACATACATACATAAAACACATTTAAATAGATTTCAGTGAAATAATAAAAGAAAAAAATTATTGAAACTAATTTTTTTTTTCGACGATTCGGAAGTAGAATTTACTCCCATAACCAGTTCAAAATTGCTCGGAATATAAATTTGCTTTTATTAATGAAATCAACTTTCCCATTTATTTTTTATTACTCACTCCTTTTGCTCTGTAATTAATGTAATTATTTTTTTGAAAATAAAAGGTCAAAACAATGAAACACATTGCAGTTTTGCTCATAACATTGTACTTCTTCCACACAGTCGTTCGGGAAAATGTAAGCGAGAAAGATCGACTGTCAAAACGAAAAATTTCGTTCAAAATAGAGATACGCAATATCAAAATTCACTTTCGACGATCGACAAAAGTCGTTTATCGATCGACAAACGACACTCGCAATAAGGGCCTATACCTAAAATTTTAGTAGAGCGTGCATTGGTTAGAGACGTGTTATTAACAGATACTGAAATGTTTTTATGACAGCTATACTTTCTGCATATATGCAATATTTCGCATTTCGGAAGAGAAATTTTAGAGCCTGAATATTTCCATTCTGATAGGCTCTCGAGAATTTTTGGAAAGGTGTGACCTAGGAAATTTAAATCCTTGCATTTCAAATGCAAATATTAAGTCATTTGCGTACAGCATGTGTTCTATTTTTGGGTGCTTGTCAATTATGTTGCTAATTTCGTTGAATGCTATGATAAATAAGACGACTGATAGGGGCCATCCTTGTGGAATACCGTTTTCCAGCTTATGAATTGAGGAGTGCGTACCGTTTGATTTAATCCGAAAATGCCTGTTACTTAAAAATGATTTTATAAACGTAACAATTTTGGGCCCAACTTTCCATTCGACAAGTTGTTTCAGGATAACGTGTATGCCGATTCGGTCGAAGGCTTTTTCGAAATCAATCGACCAAACGGATACATGATTCTTCTCTGATAATGCTGATGAGGTGAATTCTTCTAAGTACAGGAGGGCATCAATGGTGCAACGACCTTTTTTAAATGCAACTTGACGGTTGTCAATTAAATTGTTTTTTTTTCCAAAAACCAGAACAGTCGTCTTGATATTATTTCCTCCAATATTTTTCCTGTGCAGGGGAGAAGAGATATTGGGCGGTAACCTGATACGTCGGAGCTATCTTTATTGGGTTTTGGTATGGGGACAATGTGAGACACTTTCCAAGCTTGTGGAATTACGCCAGTGTTTTAGCATAGGCTAAAAGAAGATAAATATTCATCATATTACTTTGTTTAAAAAAAATTAGTGCCTAGTACATACAACTTCGATTATTATTTATTTAAATATATTATATTTAAAAACATAAATTTTGCTTTGGTAGGTTTTTCTCTGGTTTGGTAGGTTTTATTGGGAAGGTGTAATTTTCGACACTAAGATTACCTTTCGTGCGCATTTTGATTACGTTATAGCCAAATCAAATGCATTGGCTGGCTTTATTAAATGTAATTCTAAAGAGTTTAGGGACCCATACACCCTAAAAACTCTTGATGTTTCCTTAATTCGACCACTTATTGAGTATTGCTCTATTATTTGGAATCCCTTTTATAAAGTTACCTTTGACAGAATCGAGAGGATACAAAAACGGTTCACAAGATTTATAATCTCCAAACTCGGTTGGGAATTTATGCCTTCATATGGTTGTAGATGTACTTTATTAGGCCTGACCACACTGGGAAAAAGACGCAAAATGCATGCTATGCTGTTTGTACATGATGTTTTAGCTTACAAAATCAAATGTACAGAGATATTGGAATTGCTCCATATATATGCTCCAACAAGAAGCTTAAGGGGACGCCAGTTTCTACAAACATATACGCATAGTTTTAACTATCGATTAAATGAACCTATCGCTAGATCCACGCGTTTATATAATCTAGTTAGCAACATAGTTGACTTTAATGCCAGTAGAACTACAATTATATGTTTGCTTCAAAATGAATTTTTGTAATTAAATTTAAAGTGATAAATTAAATTCTATTTATATACATACATATATAATTATACATATATAAAATGTATGAAATTTGTTAGAAATCTGTAAGAGTTCAACTCCGTAGATGAATTAAATAAAGAAATAAAGAAATAAAGTTCGGTAGGAATTTTTTTTTGCGAGCGGCAATCGTGCTTCTATGTACATAGATGCCCAACAAAAGTGATATCTTAAAATAGTTAAGACTACACAGGGACTATCTAAGGCTCATCTGTTGGAAATAATATTCCCACCATTAACACTGAAAGAGGTTGTGGCAGCCTATTCAACTGATTACACGATTAAGTACTTTATATTATTCGGATGGACCACTCCTATAGTACGCACATTCGCCTCCCCTTCCAAAAACGATCCACCACTATGTCATATATGCAATGAAGAAACTCTCATCATTCTTCATTTACTCGTAAGTTGTACTAACACTAAAGCTATAATAAAGATTCACACTGGAAATAATACACCATTAGATATACTCAAGCATCAATGAAAACAAAAGCTTAAATTACTTTTCACGATTTTAAAAATTATCAAACTAGATAAGGCCATTTAACTTCTCAACCCCTAACTTACCCACACGTACATTTTAATCTTAGCTGACAGCCCTGGCAGCTGGTGCCATACATACATGCATACAATATGAATCTGTATTATTTATTCTGTAATATATAAAATAAGTAAAGAAATAAATAAATTTTTGCGTATTGTTAAGTATATGTTTTATTTTATTATAATAAGCGAACATCAATATTATTATAACCGTTAATGACGAATAGAATGTATTTAGTTCAAATTATTCTTAAGAAAACAATATACGAATGTACACTTTAGAATTACACTGTATATTTATGTTATTCCTAATAATTTTAATATCAAAGAATATCTACGGCTTTTTGATATATATAATTATGTTTGTCATTACAAAGAAAATATAAAAACATGTACATACAGAAATTAAATGCAGAAATTCAGTGAATGTGTAAACTTTTAAGCAAACATCCTGAAAGTGTAACCAGTAATTGGCAAATAACTTGCTACTTTAGTTCGTGACATTTTTACAATTAAATCTATTATACTTCTTAACATTTTCTGTTCAAATTGGCAAATGGTAAAATTTTCAAATCATTTTTGGCGTTTGAAAATGTTGTGTTAATATTGCAAAATTGCAAAATGTACCACACGCTTGATTAATATTAAACATTGAACAAACTTTTGTAACATTTTGTTTATTATACTTATCAATATAATTGTGTACACTTTTTGTGTGCGCGAGTGTATTTTATTTTCGAAAAAAAGATAGTAATCTCATAAATTTAAGCTGTACGTAACGTAATAACCTTTTTTTTACAGATTCTATTTCAAGCTTCTGCAAAATGGATTATTTACATACAAATATCAAAAATTCTCTTAAAACAATTTTATTGGAAACTGTAGTTGGTGGGTAAGATTGTTTAAATCATAAACAAATTACACATATAAATCTTATTCGGTGGGTATTTGCATTATAAATAACCAAATATTTGTATGCAATAACGAAAGAAAAAAATAAATAAAATAAATACATGATTTCGCGAACTTAAATGAAGGATAAGATTAAATAAATAAATTTATGATATGCTTGCTTACAAGAACTAGTAATTTCTACAACTGTGTTGTATTTCATTTTTTTCACGTTTTTGATATTTTTCAGTCTAAGAGATTAATCTGAGTAAAGGTAACTGGTAACGAAAATATGAAGGTCTAGTTTTCCTTGCTCCCAAATTACGATTTTACTAATTATAAGGTCAGATTTTGTAACAGTAGAATGCAATTTAAGAAATAAAGGTTTAGCGTTGCAAATCAGGCATACTAAGTCTATGAGATTATTATGTTTATGTTCGCATAAAATCTCATTAGAAATATGCATAAAATAACAAAACAATTAAATTTAACTGTTCAGAAAAAAACTTCGATCGCGATACTAACAGCAAAATCATTTTTTATAAATTCAAAAACCAGACCAGAAATCAAAATTTAGATCCCAATGGCGTCAAACAAATTATTTTTGAACCGCCCACACTATGCTAAAATAATTGTTATTCACCTGAATAATGAATTTATTGAAAGAGTAAATTATCATAGGTATATAATACAAACGAAGTCTTTCAAGCCAATTTGATTTCTTTTCTTGCCAAATATAGTCTTTTTTATGCATAATTATTTTTATCACAGATAAATTGCCAATTTATTTTAATTGCTGACATAACATTAAATTGAATTGTCTTTTAGGAATAAAACATACAATTTTGTTTGGAAAGAGCGCTCAAAATAAATTCAGTCTAAATAAAATAAAATTAACTTTTAATGTAGAAAATGGCACATCTTTTTGCTTAGTTAAGAATAATTATAGATTTTATTAGACGCTCGGCGAATATTCACAGCGTTTTTTCTATCAATACTATATTGCACCCTGGATTTCATCCAAACGTTATTTAAAAAAAAAATCTTACTCACCATTCATTAGATTTATCGATAAATATTCACTTAAAAATGAAATAGCCCCATGTGAGTATCCATGCACTCGAAATAATTAATTACTTTCAACTCGAACAGCTTCGGGGTCCTTACGATGTCGATCCTCACTTTTCCAAGAACTTACTGGAATATGTGGCGCTGGTAAACAGTTCCGTAAAGACTGGACTAGTTGAATCGTATCCAAGAGAGCTTTTGTTTGTTTTAAAGAAATATAAAATAAAAATTCTCAAGAACTGGATAATTAAATTCTGTAATATTGTCAAATATTTCGGCTGTTTACTTAGTGCAAATCACTTTTGTGTGTCCTAGTTATGTGTATCGAAAAAATGGGGAATAGTGTCTTGCACTCATATGGATTCACTGTCTATTATTGTATTTATTAAGATGACACAAAGTATTTATTCAGATGACCAAAATGGTGCAAGTAAATACACCATCATACGGATTCTTGTCAAAAAACTAAAACGCGTCTATCCAATTAATTTTATTGGATCGTACATACAGGCGGACGGACAGTCAGAATTAAGAGATTGACTTTTTGAGCTCGTACAGATAAATATTAGCGTAACATTTCCAGAGTAGCAACTTACTTTTTTGCAAGCTTTCACTTTGCTTGCCATACGGCTTGCACATAGAAGGGCGAATGTATGTCTTCATTCGGGACATATTTTTCATCAGTTCAGAGAAGGCTCGAACGATTTTTTCCTGTCCTACCATTTGCACTTCGCGAGTGTCTTGACCTCCCCATGCCCCATTATGCAAGGCTAGCAAATCTTTGTTAGACTCCAATGATTCAAGATTTGAGCTAAAAATAAAAAAAAAAAACGTTGCGCATAAAAACGTGTATATTTTCAAAAACATTGCTTAATTATTACCGTAATACATCAATATTTTTTTGACTTTGTTCTGTATGTGAAACTGATGCCGCTGGTGGCGGTAGATGAGGAGATGTATTCGGATGTTGATGGAGATTACTTCCTGAATTTATGCACCGTTAAAAAAAATTATTATTACTTAGTGACTTTATAAACTAATTAAAGACATTAGATCTTTAAAATATGCTGTTGGTAAAATTATTATTTATGAACATGCTACCAAGGCTTTGGGCTGAAACTTAAAAAAAAATTGAACATACTACTTAAGGTTCAAAAAAACCCCCACATAGGAGGGCGAGGGGTGGTAACATTTTTAAGTATTATATATATATTACTTAACACTCTCAAATTTTGGAATGAAGTAAGAGTTAATATGCTCAGACTTATGAGTTGTACCATAAGCCGTCAATTTGTGTAAGAAACTTAAATTAAACACAATCTTGTATCATCTTATTTAAGAAAATATTTGATATATGTATGTAAGAGATTGCCAGCTTTACACTGTAGGAAATATATAAAGATGACAATGACGACAAACTAGATGTCGAAACTTGTCTTACTAGGGTTAAAAGGAAAATCCCTATAAGGGACAGAATTTCGTATTCGAGGTTAAAAAACCTTCCACCATCAGTCAAACTAAGAATTATTCACTTGTACAATGACATCCTTGATACAGGCATTATACCACACAACTGAAAACTGGAAACAATTTTACCACTTCCAAAATTTAACATAAACGTAAAAAATGGCAATGGATAACGCACAACATCACTTATTACTTGTGTCGCTAAACGGTTGCTCTGGTTTATTGAATTAGAAAAACTAATAAGCCCCAACCAAGCTGCTTTTGAACCAAATAATGGTTGCACCTATGCCCAGGTCCATCTAAATTTTTTCATTTCGAATGCCTTATTTGCTCGAAACCATGCCATCATACTCTCTTTAGATTTCGAAAAGGCTTTTGATAGGATAGGCATTCACTTGATATTTAACAAACTCAGAAATTGGCACACTGACCCTAAAATATTTAAGTACGTCAAGTCCTTCCTTTCCAACAGGAAAATTTGTATTAAGGCTAACAATCACTTCTCTGCATCCCATCTGCTTTTCAACGGCATTCTTCAAGGCTCTCCATTATTGGTGGTGCTTGTCATTATTGCTTTTGACGTAGAATAATATATCAGTACACACAACTTGATCACTACATTTACGCGAGTGATACCGTGCAAACACAATGATCCTGAAAAAACATAAAGTCTTCCTCCCAAAGTATCCGAAGTAATTCTCAAATGATGCCAAACTTTCCAAGTGCTAAGCATTAACAATCTACATATACATATGTATGTACATATGTATATGTATATAAAAATGGTGTAAAAAATGTATAGTAATTCATCAATTGAGAACGGCTGGGCAGATTTGGTTCAAATTTTTTTCAGTTGTTCGTAATTGCCAGAAGGTTTTTACGAAAGAAAATTTTGGGAAAACCCTCCGGAAAAGTCGGGAAATTTGAAAAATCGAAAATTGATTTTTTGTATGGAATTTTGTGTGCAATTGTTTTGTGTGCAATGGCTTTTCGAATGGAAAAATAGAAAATTCTTAGTGGAAAACTCGGAAAATTCCGGAAAAACACGAAACATTTGAATTTTTTTTTCGACTAAATTTTGCATTTTATCGCAAGATTTGATGATTTTGGACGATGTAAAGGTGGAAATTTGACAGGTGTCCTTTTCGCATTGTCATTTTCTATTGAGCAAATGTGCTATTTTTCTTGCTGCAATAGATTCGAGTTTTGCATATTATTACACTGATTCCGGATAGTCGTATATCGCGCATCATATCCGCAAACGGTACAAGCATTACGATCAATTGAAATTCAATGCGATATTTATCAATTCGATAATTTTTTCAGAAAATAAGTGTAAAAAGTGAGGTTATCCAATTGGGTTGCGGGCATTCATTGCGAAACATTCATTCCGTAAGTTTTTTTTTTTTTAAAAAAAATTTCTTTTAAATGATTAGTAAAAAAGACTTTGTTGTTTTTTAGGGAGTCACTTTGAAATTTGAACTATTTGTGTTTTGGAGTGTCTGGAGTTTATCTAAAGGCGTTAAATTGGGGCGAGACAAAGTTCGCGGGTCAGCTAGTTTAAATATAAAATTTAAGTATTTTAGGTTTGATATTTAACAATAAGTACAAATGGAATTCGCATTGTATCCCATTTAAAAGAACCTAGCTGCTAGAGCCAATATTGTAAATTATTTAGCAAGTAAAAAACGTAATGAATAAATTAAAACTCTTTACTCAATAACTAAATCGATAGGTTATGGGTTACAAATTTATAGAAACTGCCCTAAATCTACAACCAGTATCATAAAGGTACCTTAGCACCAATCCGCTCGTATAAGTATTAATGCTTTTCCCACAAGAACGTGTTGGTACAAGCTCTCCTTCCTACCATAGAAGATCGAATAGCTGCATCTAGAACCAAACTTGCCTTTTCAAACGGATCTTTCATCGACAATGATATCACCACCTCTATTAAATCAGTTACTGCGAATCGCTTACCATCAGCGATCTCCCTTTCACTGGCCTGTGCAAAACAAATGAAACTCCCGATTAAAAGCTTTGGTGCATACATCTCGTCATACCCACCGTGGCATGTGCATAAAAGAGATAAAAGACACATGTCATGGATTTGGCATAATCTACAACAAATATAATACAACCAACCATTATTGGTTCATCATCTACCAGCATAGCCTCACAACTAAAATCTAGTGGCATATAGTTTTATTTTAGTACATATATGACAATATCATTCGCCGTTATCTACGAAGAATGCTCTCTGTTCAGTATAGGGATACTACCAACAAACGCATTCATTTTCACAACCGAAGCTTTTGTTTTAAAAAAAAAAACATAGCAATATCTTCAAAATATGTACATATGTGGCAAATATGTTATTTGCTCAAATTGAATGCAATTAGAAAACCAAACCATAATTCAGATATTGTAAACAAAATAATAGATCGTCCCATAAGCACTCCAAGCACGCTGAAGCTAATTTGGGTCATCAGGGCAACGAACATGCCGATATCGCCGCTAGTCTTGCGCACCACACCCCTTTCTACAAATTTGCGACACTCACCAAACTGGATTTGCTACTAGCTATCAAATGCAGGATTAAGTCTAGAGAACTACTGAATTGACACAAATATCAGCACTATAACTCTCAAATAAATAGAGACAAATCCCAGCCATTTTACCATTAGATTTATGTTAATAACTATAGAGCAGTAAGCCTTCGCATCTAGTGCATCTCTTTCGATTAATGTATATATTTTTATCATATGTATGTTAATAAATTGTTGCAATTAATTAAAAACAATATATAGTCCAGGTCCTAGTTGCCTGCGGCCATTCCTTTCTGCTTGTTATATTTTTCGCAGAAATGAAACGCACCAAAACGTTTCATGAGTAAATTGAGAACTTATGTAATAACAGTTTTTTTTCTCAGACGTTTGTCAGATATTGAGAGAGATGGAACCGTATATCCACGCACTAACCATGGCGCCCACAATTAATAATTAAATTGAATTACCTTATTGAGATAAATTAGCTCAAGCTATAAATTATGCATATAATCTTATTTTGAATTTAAATAGCAACTCTTTGCTAAATAAATGATGAAATAAAATATGTGCCCGTTGCCAGTAGCAATATATGAGTACAAATTTGCATAAGTGTGAAAACGGGTATTCGACAGTTACATATTTCCGATGTTGCTTGTTCAAAGTGACAGCCGATACTTTTTGAGTCATTTACCACAGGTATTCCACTTCGAACACGGCCGGTTCAGATTGGACCAAATGTACTACAATGCAATCAGAATAGAACATACACAAAATATGTTGGTGGTGAATGCTAGCTTAAACAATAAAAAGCAATCCTGAAAAAAAAAATTTAAACTCGACAAATGCTGTAGGCTACAAACATAGCAAGAGTCAAAAGAAAGTCTAGTAAAAGAGATAAACAGTTTATGGTTTGTTAAAACCATCATCAGACTTTCATTAATGCTTAAAAAACTGCGTAGCTTGACTTTAGCCTAATAGATACATTATTAGTTTTGTTCAAAAAAAGATTTATTACGTACCCTGCACTTGCATAGCTACACCACCTGTAACTATCGGAATATTTTGTTCGTAATGTTTTTTATCTAATTGTTGAAGAACGCGCTGCTTTTCAATGGCTGTTAGATTACTAAATTTTTCAAGGTTTTGCTGGGCCATTACCCGATTTTGCTGTTGAATAATAGCCGCAGTAATTTGATGTTGCTGCTGTTGCTGGTGTTGCTGCAGTTGTTGATGATGCTGATGACTGTTGATTTGCGTTTGAAGATTTTGTTTCGATAAATGAGCAATTGACTGAGGAACTTTTTGATTATTATGACCTTTGCTTAAGTCTACCTCTCCTCCAACTGAGTGTGGCGGAGGCATGTGTTGTAAAAACTCTGGAGAAACGCTAGCATAAGGTTGCTCCATGTATGTCATTGGTATAGGCATAGCACGCTGACCCTTATAATATTGGCAAGCTGGACTCGGACAGGATTGTACTACATCTATTACGAATTCTTTTTCCATTCCAAAGTTATCTCTGCCAATGGTATAAGATTCAACAACTGCTCGCGCTGTTGCTTCAATACTCAAATGCAAACCATGAGGACCGGCCATATGTTTCAACATAACTGCATTTGCAAAGTGCTCAAATGGAAGAACAATTTTACCGTTTTCCCGCAAAATTAATCGTCCTTGGCCATCAAGAGCGAGGCGGTTAGCAAGAATTCTACGAACACAAAATTGTTTTATCGACATACATACATACATTCTTAATTTTCTGTTGGAAAAACACTTACTGTAAATAAGCGGCACTTGGAAGCATAGCGCTGTCTTTAAGCTCTGAGAAACATTGAAGTAATTCAACGCTTGGATTCCACCCCTTATTTTGTAGATAAAGTTGTAGAAGCATGTACAACTTTTCAGTGACATATCCAATACCAGGTAAATTAGGATGTTGTATCTCAGATGAAAGTGGACCATGATTGCTTCCAACTGGTGCGCCAGAGGTGCCAGCTCCACCATAATTTCCACTTATTGGAGCAGGACCTTTTGAGAGAGCAGCTTTCATTGTTTCTGACAGGTCCATTTTGTAGTTCTCAGGATAGTAGTTTTTCACATGGTCCTTGATGATTTCGGAAGAAAATTGTTATCTGAAAAAATTAACTGCATTGTAAGACTTTACCAAGTTGTTCATACTGTCTTTGGGGAGTTTTAACGATTGTTTAGCTTTCCCAGTGCGTTTATTGCCTTTACTTGGCAAACTTCGGAAGATTTGTATGTCAGTTTTAGAACTTCCCTACAGGATCCTTCAAATTGCCAGACAAAAAAACTACAAAGCCGCAGTTTCGAAATTCGAAATTAGCCTGCACCTCATTTCATTCTACAATTCAAGTAATTTGTCAGCCATCTACTTCACTAGGTATGCAATTAATACATGCTTAGACTGAATTAGTTTATTTGATTAAAAAACACAACTTTGCGGATTTTTGTCCCGCAGCTCTATACAAAATCAACAATAAAAAGTCAACAAATTTGAAACTGTAATACAGATTGATAAATTAAGATGTATTGGCAGCATCCTGAATTCTTCGAAATGTCTATAGGTAGCATTCAGAGAATAACTGGTTTACTCCTTGAATCCTCTATACAAGTATAACATCAAATGAATACAAATTCTAAAATAGAGAAAAGTATGCAACCTATTTGTAAAATATTTTTCTGTTTGAACCTTAAATACTGGCGCTCAAATATATCATATATTAACATTGTATGTAGCAGGGAACTCCTAATAGATTCCTCATATCAGAGATGAAATATAATGAGCTTTCATTCTGCAAGCCAGAAAAGCAAATTCCCAAAGTATCGCACCTAGCATTTTTATAAAAATGATAGTAATGGAGTATTTTCGGATTTAAAACGTTAAATAAATCTGATATCCCAATTTAAGTGTTCATAACAGATAGCTTATCTCCCACAACCTACTTTTTGATACAGAATAACTAGATATCATATTTTTCCAAAGGAAGTCTCAATGCATAAACTAACCCGCACTTGCCCAAAGAAATATAATTTTGCTATTTACCTGCTTCTATGGTAGTAAATTGCACAGCTAACATAACTTCCTAACTTTAATGTTGGTACTCCATCTATGTATTTTACATTCGCGTTTGGCTGCATTTGCGCAAGAATATTTAAAAAAAGCAAAAGAATTTTTACCGATCCGAAAATGATACGTCAGAACAATAAAAAAATAGTGTGTTTTTATGGGAAGTCGTAACGGTTTTTTTTATGCGTGAAGTCGTAAGGGTTTTTTGCGTCTGCAGAATCACGATCGTTTTCGTAAAACCAAGCAACAGAAAACTCAAAAGAAATTTAAGTGAACATGTCTATGAGTTAGTTTTATTTCTTCCGCTGCTTGACTTATGGCGTGCATCAAATGTCAAATGCGACATGTGTTGAAAATCTGATTTTCTTGTTTATTTTGGATTGACTGCTAGACTCGTCAACAAAGATTTTATAGGAAACCATGAAAGTCAAAGCAATTAGCCGAAATCCAGATGATTATTTACGAGAAACTAAAACTGATTTGCATAGAGGTAATTAATTTATAAAACAAAAATATAGTATATAGGCATTAACCTTTTATCATACACAATTTAGTTCCCCGCAATTATGACCCAACACTTCACCCTCTGGAATCAGTCAGAGAATATGTTCGGGCGCTCAATGCTACCAAGTTAGACAGGGTATTTGCCAAACCTTTTGTGGGCAATCTAAGCGGTCATCGTGATGGAGTTTCTTGCTTCGGAAAGCATCCTAAACGTCTTTCAACGCTTGTAAGTGGCGCATATGACGGTGAAGTACGTGTTTGGGATTTGGCCAACAGAACTAGCGTGCGTAGCTTTGTTGCACATAATGGTTTTGTTCGGGGAATAGCTTTTTCTGTAGATGGCACACGTTTCTATACAGCGGGGGATGATAAAACTGTTAAAGTTTGGAAATCGGAAAATCCAGAGGTTGGAGAAAATGAACAACCGTCGAATACATTTCTTCCACGCACAATGATAACCGGTATCTCGCATAATATCAAAGAAAATGTTTTTGCGACTTGTGGCGAAGTTTGCACAATATGGGATGCTAGCAGAAATGATCCACTTAAAACTCTCAACTGGGGAACAGACACACTTCTCTCGATCGCTTTCAATCCAGTTGAGACGTCTTTGCTTTCGGCATGTGCCAGCGACCGAGGTATAATTTTGTATGACAAACGTGAGGGTCACCCCATTCGAAAAGTCGTGCTTACAATGAAAAGTAACAAACTCTCATGGAATCCTATGCAGGCATTTAATTTTACAGTTGCTAATGAAGATTGCAAGTAAGTACATACTGCCCTTAATAGTTTTTTTTTTTTTTTTTGAGAAAATATTTCTTGTTTCCAGTTTATATACGTTTGATACCCGGCAACTTAGAAATCCTGTAAAAATTCACTACGACCATGTTTCAGCCGTTACGGATGTGGACTACTCACCAACGGGCAAGGAATTTGTTACTGGAAGTTACGACAAAACTGTGCGCATATATGAAGTTCATAAAAGCCACTCTAGAGATATCTATCACACAAAACGAATGCAGCGAATTGCTTGCATTGGATGGAGCATGGATAACAAATACGTATTTTCTGGATCAGATGAAATGAATATTCGAATGTGGAAAGCAAAGGCTTCTGAAAAGTTAGGTGTTGTAAGACCTCGCGAAAGATCTAACTTTAATTATCAGGAGGCATTAAAAGAGAAGTACGCTGCACATCCACAAATAAAACGTATAGCCCGCCACAGGCACGTACCGCGACATATTCTCAATGCCCAAAAGAAAATGCAAGCAATCAAAAATAAGGAAAAACAAAAAGAAGCCAATATCCGTGTACATTCTAAGCCAGAAACTAAACCATTTATTGCTGAGAAAAGGAAGTTAGTAATTCGGGAAGATGTATAAGCTAGCTCTTCTATTTTTTTTAAATTTTTATTAAATAAAATTTATTTTTTAAATAACCAGTGTTCTTTGTACGTATGTAGGTATGTATGCCTGTCCTTTTACTATCCCATCTAAATAGAATTAAAACTCATCGACAAATTACACTTCGCGCATAGTTAGAAATTAAAACCTACCCTGACGTTGCCGGTATCTCAATAAAAAACTATTGACATTTTCCACAACAAATTAAATAAAAAAAAAAAAAAACAAGTACAAGTACAAACAGCTTATGGTAGAGGCCGTCGTGAAGAAAGGCCACACCCATAAACGCATTTGGCATACAAAAATGTTCGAAATATGTTGGAGGGGAAGAAGGGCGAATTCGTAAACGAAATTCATACTTGCAAGGCAATATATACATTCGAGCAGTTAAATGTCAAATGTGTTTATAGACGGATAATATTTAAATACAAAACAAACCATGATTGTTAAACCAAGCTGTGTACTTATTTTAAACGGGTTACTTAATAGCTCGATGTTGTGGAAATAGGGTATATGTGATTGGTGTCGACCTGGCGATATCCAGTGTTCTAGCTGTTACTACAGTGTACATAGACAATTGTTCTTATTTTACCTCCACGTGGTAGCCATTGGATACTTGTTGTTATCCACCCGGACTCAACTTCCTAGACTTATAAGCGAAAATGATGACAAGAAAACTAAAATAGGATCACTATAAACATGACTGCGGACAAATTCTCCAGATGGCGTGATAAACTTCCGAAGTGGATAAAATACCTTATCTGGGGTACTTCGATATATTGGGACCTTAGACCAATAAGGATTTCCAAAAATCAGTCGAGTTCTTGGAAAAGAGGTGATGACGAATGAGTTCTTAAGGGACCAACGGCAGTGCTCACACTCCCGAAGTTGGTTACTGACATCGGTCTAACCGACCCTATGATGAGGCTAGTGGTTTGAACGTTGGGATTGGTCCTCCAGGTTAGGTATTGTGCCACCGGGCCGAAATGTTACCGTAGCTAGAATGCGCTTCAAGGATCTCGATATTCACAAGGGAATAGTCTCCTGATCAATTAACTGTCAACCAGATTGACTACATTCCGATCGAAATAAGGCACTCCTCCAGTACTATATATGTATGACCGACCATCCCGAGGGGGATTGATTTGGGCCATTATTGTACGCAAGGTACGATTGCAGATATCTGGCACTCTGCCAAGTCAGTGACGAAGTTTCATGTCGGGCGGCTACACCAACTCATCCGTAAAGTATGTTCGGATGAAAGCATGCCCGATGAATGGGACCTCAGCATTGTTTGCCCGATCCTCAAAAAAGGGGGCTCTTTGAACTGCGACAACTATAGGGCCATCAGTCTTCTTAACATCGTGCATAACATTCTTATCTGCCGTGTTGTGTGAACGCCAAATTCGTCACCAATCTGATCGGTCCATATCAGTGACCGTCCATATTGACAATCGGAAGAACGCATCGTGATGTCAGTGGCGCTTGAAGATGGGTTTAACGCTCAATGAGGGCTAGACCAAGTACACGAGTATGCTGTCAACAAGAAAGGATAATCGACACCGATGTCCCGGACAAAACGTCACTGTAGACAGATATAACTTTGAGATAGTTAGGGACTTTGTCTACCTAGACTCCACTATTACTAAAGATAACAATACCATCACTGAAATCAAACGAAGAATAAGGCAATTGAGTAGCTAAAGTCAAAATTCTTCGAGTGATTTTCGGTCGTCTGCATAGACGGAGAATACCAAGTTAAGGCAACATTTATTTAATAGTTGTGCAGATCTTGGTTTTGCTTTTGGACAAAAAATCGGATTAGGACTTTTCGCTTTGCAGTAATTTTTCGTTGTGTTTGCGAATCTCCTGCTTTGCATATTTTGTGCAACATACGCGTTTACAAATTTTGTTGAGGGTTTATACCTTCAAGAACCTAATGACGGTTTCATCTCCTGCTTTGCATATTTTGTGCAACATACGCGTTTACAAATTTTGTTGAGGGTTTATACCTTCAAGAACCTAATGACGGTTTCATTTAAGCAATACCGTTTGCTATTAGTTCTGCGTGGCATTTGGATGGATTTCAATATAAAAATAAAAAATATAAAATTAACCTACGCTCTGCGGATAAAAATCTTACACATGAACCACCTTACGAAAAATGTAAATAATCGCCATCTACACAACAACAAACAACATACATATGTATGTATGTAAATGCACATATGTATGTATGTACACAAAATTAGTTGTACACACATCATTAAATTTAACATAATGTTGAAGGAAAGAATTTATTCTTGCAGACTTCATAACATAATTCGAATAGTTATGTCATACATTTATTTAAAAAAGAAAAATACTATTTTAACACATTAAATTAAATTTAACAAACTATTTAATAGCGCTTGGACAAAGATATTTAACACAAACATCTTTGTATAAGTCTCAAAGCCGAAATTAAGAGTCTAATATTACTTCGGTAGTTTTGTTTTCAGAATCAGAACCACTGCTATTATGTTCCAGATTTTGTTCTATTTCTTTTTCGGCCTCATTTTCATTGAGCATTTCAGTAAGCACTTCAACCAGATTCTTTGTTTCTTCCAGCATTTGACGTGATGTGTTTAATTCACTTTCGAGTCCTTCAATGCGCTCATGTAAGTGTTGATTTTCTACCAAAGTCGCTTCGAGAGCCTCCCGTCTTTTTTCTGCGAGCAATTCCCAATATGCTCCACCTTCAATTTCGGCATCCGTTAGATCTTCAGCTGTGACTGTTTTTTTCTCTGGGGACGTTTGTGTTGATCGAGTGTCAATTTTCTTTCTTTTAGCGTTTTCAATCGTAGGTGTTGTCAATTCAGTAGCACTAAAAATAAGCAGTTATTTTTCTTTTAAATTCATGATTATTTAAGTTTATTTCTAATTTTTTTAAATTTGAAACATGGAAACCTATAGGTAACGCTTTCCCTTGGGAACAAATAAAAAAATATTTTATTCTTAAAGTAGTAAATGGTCCATGATAGCAAAAAACCAAATCCGAAAACATATGTGCAATGCATATAACGCTTATCATGGATATAGTGTTGAATCATTAAATCGAATTTATACATACATAGGTACTATCCGATCCAGCTGTTAAAGTCGAATATTGAACTAAGGTAGAAACAATCATAAGTAGTAAGGAAAACAAAAAATTATCAAAGATAGTCGGCAATGAATTATTGTAGCAACCTTTACGATTGCAGAAATAACAAGTGAATTTTCTTATAATAATTTTTCATCCAATGCTGTATCTGGCGGATATACCTGTATTCACTTTGTAGGCAGTCACTTTAAAGTAATGTGCTACGCATCTCTGCAACTACATATTTTTTTTTTTCGTTCATCCTTAATCTTCCGACCACAAGTGGGGTTACCCATAACTCCACTACTTCTGCTATTTACGTAGAAAAAAAAGCCTTGCCATCGGAAGGTTAAATGCACACTTTTTAAGGTATATTTTGGTCAGTTTCATTCAACTAAGTTGATTGAGTACCCAAAATTTACTATTTTGGAAAAAGAAATTGTATTCACTGCGAACACGGAAGCTATCTATCTCGTCTTCAAAAGACCCATACCTTGTATTCTGTATTTACACCAGTGCCTCTAATTAGAGACAACGGAACAAGCAACAGTTTTGAAAATGCGAATAAAAAAACAAATATTTCAACTTTATCGCCCAATTGGATTAAACTAAAGCAATTCTTTCAGAATTGGTCAAAATAATACATAGTATAGATAAATTGCAGTCACTTAAAGAACGCTTAGCGAATATTATTTCACTTTTGAGATTTAAAACAAATTACACTAAACTTAGTTTTTTAGACTCACGCTTTTATTCGACTAATTTTGTCAATTAAAGGTCGGCCGGCCAGGTTTTCTTTATCAGTCGCGCCGCTTTGCAAGACTTTCAATGTTTTCCTCGTATTCTTAAGATTTTCCTATGAAATAAACCAGAACAAATTTACGTTAACGGCTATGGCATTAAAAAAAAACAATTTAAAACAGCACCTTTTCACCAAAGCAATATAAATCGAGGGACGCAAGCGAAGCCCTTACCTGCTGTTCTGAAGCGGACTCTATTTTGATGAAAACCTTTTGTGTTGAAACATTAGACATTTTATACGATTTTTAATTGTTTTGTGCAAAACAGTTGCTTTAAAAATAAACCAATTCGGAGTTTTTCTGAAAATTGAAACTCAAAATGAAAAATAAACTAAGACGCCAACATGTAACTGAAGCGCGAAAAAACAAATAATGTTATACTCCGAAGTTAGCTGCGGTTCCAGGAGCAATTGTTCAACAAACATGAAGGCTCATTCAGTGATTGAACCAAAAATCACGTTTTTCTTTTATTAGTTCAAGGCAAAGCCTAATTTTGCAAAAAAGGATTTGTGTTTCTTTTTAAGCTTAGTCACAGAGCTTCGTTCCTTTTTTTCCGAGCATGATTAGAGTGTATCTAAGTAAAAGATAAGCACAGCCAACGTCACATTTGACAGCAGGGAACGTAAATACGAAAACAATTGAAATAGCGGACGAGGCTTATTTTGCTGGCGTGAAAGGTAATTCAATTTGATAAATATGTACATGTTAATTCAACTCTCATATTTTGACAGCTAAGTGCTCTAGCGTGCTTCATAAACAAATTAGAACAACTTCGGTTAAGTGCATGCTCGACGTGCTAAAGCTTTGTTTAGGACTCTGCTCTGAACGAAAAGAGAAAAGCGCCTATAAAAAGCTAAACTTACATTTTCCATCTGCTCTATGAGGTTGGGTCACAAGTTGCCATAAATATTTTAGAGCAGCTGCTACGTACAATTGAATGGAGTGGTATGTCCACCTTAGAGATGTGAAATATTTTGCGCTTTTTAAAAGTACTAGGGGTGAGAATATGTGGGCGCCGTGGCTCAAGTGGTTAGTGCGTTGGATCGCTGAGCGGGAGGTTCGACGTTCGAATCCCAGAAAACACCAAGAAGTTTTTCATGGTTCCACCTCTCGCGAATGCCAGACAAACGTCCGAGAGTAATAACTGTCAAGAGAAAGCTTCTCACTTTGGCTTTCGGATATGGCTCTAAACTGTAGGTCCCTTCCATTTGTGTGAAAAAATATAACACGCACAACATGAATGGTCGTGAGAAGCTAGGCCCTGTACCACATACGGTCTGTTGCGCCAAGTATTTGTATTTTTATATGGGTCAGAAGGAAGAAATTATTTTTATAATAAAATTCAAGCAATCATTTTCTTTAAGGCTGCAGTGTTTGATATTAATGAGTAAGTAGAAAATTTGGGATAATCGTCAAATCCTTCAATCTATCTAACACTAACTTGGGTCGCAGGTCCCAAAGGCATCTCTGGTAACGAAGCTGCTGTTAAACTTGCCAGATTCTATGCTAAATCTCCATTTATTGGTTCCGAACCATTTTATTATATACCTGTTACCTGTCACTGGGAGAAAGAAAAACTCTTAACTGGAACTCACAACCTGGCTTAGAACATGCCAAGAAATTCATCGAGGTCTCAATAAAAAGATCAATGAGCAACATTAACGTTAAGATCCTAAAGGATTTCCTAACTGCTCATTTAAACTAGAATTGTATTGTAACTAAGTTTTGGAGAGCAACATTTTATAGATTCTTCTTTTCCTCCCTTGCTTTACAAAATTAATGGCCTAGATCCATTGTTTTATATTACAGACTATCGGTTTGCACTATCATACCGTGATAAAAAAAAAACAAGCGATTAAACGCGCGATGACTGTGAACTTTAAAATATAAAGACAAATTTTTATTTAATTATGGTAGCGCTTCTACAAGATGACTGAATACGACCAACAATTTTGCCTCCATTGCGATGTGAATTCTTTCCAAGGTAATGTCATCCATCTGTCACCAACGACTTTCAATTTTTAAACCAAAACGATTTTTTGCCGTCAAATTTGAGCAGGTGCTCCATTTGATTAAAAAATTACTAATTTAAGAGTATAATCCCGCCACTACATTTATATATACATATATTTTTTAAGTTCTTATAATTAAATGGCCACAAATGGCGAATCGAATGGTGGTTTTCGTGGTGTAGGCAGAACTGAAAGTGATACAACGCATTTTCGTTTGCGAAGTGATCGACACGCGAAGGAAGAAGTTACTTGTTTAAGCTGTGGGCTCGTATTCCATGCTACGTCTAATATAGATGTTTTTGAACATTTTAGTGAAAATCTACACACAGATTATTTTGGAGACTGTTTGTATTGCCGTGGTAAAGTACACACGTACAAAAAGCAAGGCCAGGTTGTCTTTTTTCATAATTGTTTCCGTTGGAAGTGCGGTGACGAAAAGTGATTGTTACTTTATACTACTAACTATTATCGAAAAGGGAAAAAATGCAGGAAAGTGATTCGAACGCCGAAGGCGATTTCTCTGAATTTTCAGATGGTGGGGGTGGTGATGATGACAGCAGCATTAGTTCCAAGACCACTGGAACAGGTAAGCGTTGGTCCAGGTCGGAAGATGCTACACTTAAAAAACTTGTATCACAATTTGGGGAGAAGTGGGATATTATTGCACCAATGTTCAAAGACCGATCTGATCTCCAGATTCAGCAGCGGTGGGCAAAGGTTCTAAATCCTGATTTGATAAAAGGCCCCTGGACCAGGGAAGAGGATGACAAGGTTATAGAACTAGTACGTCGTTATGGACCTAAAAAATGGACTCTTATCGCGCGCTATTTGAATGGGCGAATTGGTAAACAATGTCGTGAAAGGTGGCACAACCATTTAAATCCAAATATTAAGAAAACAGCTTGGACGGAGGAAGAGGATAAGATTATATATCAGGCTCATATTCAATATGGAAATCAGTGGGCCAAAATAGCAAAGCTTTTGCCAGGACGAACGGACAATGCTATAAAAAACCATTGGAATTCCACAATGAGAAGAAAGTATGAATATAGTGAAAGCGGAAGACAAAAGCAGCAACAAAGTCGAATAATAACAGATTTAAAAAATTCTCGTTCAAATTTAAAATCTTTGATCAAAAATGGTTCTGTTTCAGCCAACACACCTTCCGGCAATAGTTCCCAACATGAAAGGTCACTGCAGTCTTCACTTATAGATCGAATTCACAGTCATGCAAAGACAAAGATTGCACAAAAGGTCCAACAAAGCAGACCACCAAATATTTTAAAGAAATCTCGTCAGGTACATAATTTACCAAGTTCAGAGGCTGCTACACAATCGGTACCTTCACATCCAATAAAATTACCCGATTCTCCAGTGATGACTCCCATAAAGCCCCTACCCTTTTCACCCAGCCAATTTCTCAACTCGCCTTGTTTAACAACGTTCGATGATATGAATTTACGAGCCAGCACGCCAGTTCGAAAAACATTCAACAGAGTTGGTATGGAAATTAAAAAAGAGCACGAAAACTCCTCTATTGAAACGCCACATAAAAGTATGTATAACTGAAATAATTTTTTTCTGTTCGATTGCTCATAATCGTATTTTACTTTCGCTAGGTTTGCTAGGTCCGAGAACGCCGACTCCTTTTAAAGATGCACTTGCAGCGTTGGGAAAGAAACGTAAAGGTGATCGGTACGTTCCACCGAGCCCATCTAGTCTTGTGGAGGATCTTGCAGAAATAATATATGACGAACAGCTGAATGACACCCAAAGTTCACAGAACCATAACAAAACAGACACAAAGAGTGGCATAGAACAAAATGCCCAACCACCAAAAAAAGCACGAAAATCTCTTAGTGCAAGTTGGGAAAATGATATAAAAGTTGAAAAAAAGCTACCCTATGAAACAGAGACTCCAAGTAAATTCCTTACTTCAACCAATTCCATAGTATTTTCGCCGCCAAGCATACTAAAGGATACTCTTGGTGATTCCGAACTCCTTATGGATACTTCTGAAGCCAAAAAGGAAAACAAAAGTCCGAAGCATGTTCTTCAAAAGTACCTTGATCCAAAGTGGGAAAAACTCGCTTGTGGACAAACAAAGGATCAGCAATTCATGGTTCAGCAAGCGCACATGTGTCTCAAAAATCTGTCCTTAATGCCAAGGTCTCTCAACTTTGAAAAGCAAAAGTGAGAGAAAAGTAAATCTATTTGCTTAGGTTCTCCTTCAGAGCGTACCCGAGCGTACTTCGACATTAAAACACAAACCACTTAAGTTCTAATAATAAGACTTTCCATTTATAAAGAATAAATATTTTTTAATCACTTTCTAAGTTACTCTGTATATAAACAAGCGGTAAGACAGCGGAATATTCTTGCTTCTAAAAATATTTGTTGTAAAACGGGTGCATCCCATATTAATTTTTCTTTACTATGAACAAGTTAAAGAACTGTCCGAAGAGCTTCGGGGTAGGTCTCTGAACAAACCTTTTATAATTTCCTGATTGATAACAATAGTAGATCCTCTACTGTACAAACAACGTTTTTTTTACAAAGTTATTTTATGATTAAGTAAATACCTTATGCTGCACTAATTGTTTGTTTTTTCTTCTATAATTTTGTACACCCAATTAACGTAAAAAAATATTTTTTTTCTTTTTCCCAATATGTATGTAGTTTAAACTGGTAATAAATATTTCAAGTACACACAAACTTTGATTTTTATGAATAGATCTTGTCCCAGATTTCAAGCGAGCGTTTGAGACGATAGACTGCTTAAAAAGATGTACATGTATGGTATAAGAGGAACAGAGCTTGGATAATTTCGAACTTATCTGACAAATAGAATGCAGAGAACCAGAGTTAAAAATAATGTGTCAGATTATGTTGATGTAGACTATGGAGTTCCACAGGGATCAATTTTAGGAGCGATCCTCTTCATAATATACATAAATGACTTGCCAAAAATAGTGCAAAAGTGTAAAATCGCTATGTATGCAGACGACACGTTAATATTTGCCGAGGGAAACTGCCCAACGAATGTAAAAGTAAGCTAACGGACGATATTCAAAACTTAAAAATATGGTTTAAAATGAACAAACTAAAGCTGAACGAACAAAAAACAAAACTGATGGGTATTAATAGTAACAGTAACAACGCGATAGAAATTAATGGAAGCCAAATCGAGAATGTCAACCATATTAAATACCTAGGAGTGATCATCGACAAACACCTAAGTTTCGAGGAGCATGTAGACCATGTGTGTAAGAAAATTGGAAAAAAAAATAGGCTTTTTTAAACACATCAGGAAAAGGATGGATGACATCACGGCTATTACAGTATACAATAGTATAATAAAACCTCATTTTGAATATTGTGGCACTATTATGTACTCATGTTGCAATCAGGGGCAAATAGATAGATTGCAGAAACTTCAGAATAAAGCGATGAGAAGTATTCTAAAGTGCAACCGCTTTACACCGATTCGCATAATGTTGGAGGCTTTGAAATGGTTAAACGTAAAACAAAGATTGGAATTAAATACACTTATAGCTGTTTTTAAGATCAAACACGGAATTTCACCGAAGTACCTAACTAATGAGGTCAGTCTAGTCAGCGAGGTACAACCGTACCAACTCAGGAATCAGAGCGATTTTAGATTGCAGCGACAGACGTCAGTAGCAGCTCAAAAAACACTGATATATAAAGGAGTCCAACTATTCAATAGACTCCCTAGTCAAATAAAAAATTAATTAAACTTTAGAATATTTAAAAAGAAATGTATAGAATATATTAAAACAAAGAATTAAACATAAATGAATTATATAACACAAATGAATTACATATATATACATAGATTTACATACATATAATGAATAATTAAACCTAGTCAAATGAACTATATTTTTCCAATTTCTAAAATTGATATAATAATTGAAATATAAAGTATTATTAATACTAATAAACTAAATAAAAAAAAAAAGAGTGTATATACATATACATACTTATTTTGATGTCTTTTTTATCATCAAATACATTCAATATGAAAATTTGGGTGGTCGGTAAGGGTGGAAAGACTTCCTACAAATTACAGTTTTAAAACTATCTGCCAGCGCAGGAAACCAGTTTCAATGAGCATATATATTTATAATGGGAGTTGACCTGAAAGCTTGTTCGTATGGCAGCATTGTATACAGGTCAATGAGTCTTAAAGATGTATTGAACACTTTCCATATATATGAATGTACATAATCCATGGTTGAAAAAATCTATAACTGAAAAGATGAAACAAATTCCAGTCCGTGAACTTAGGATCATATCTAGTTAAAGCTTGCCGTGTATGTTTTGATGGTCTGACATTAAGACTTAGTCTGACACATGCTAAACATGAGCGCGAGATCAAGTACGTCTCTGTATCGGATTTGTAAAGGTAGGTATAGAGTCTATATTTAAAACATCACCTTTTTTAGCTTCTAAGCCTTTTGTGATAAATTCTGAAATGGAAAAAGTTAGAACATATTTGTATTAATTAAGCAGGCCAGGGGCAGCACTTGCTCCCCGCAATTAAAGATCAACTTACTTGCCCTTTTCCGTAGACCTTTGATTTTCAAGGAATTTTCTTTTTAGTGAGAAAATGTGATCGGAAGCCACACTTGTTCGTAATTATAAGCCCGATTACTGTTGTGCGAAAGGACTGATAGTGCTGACACATCTACCAGTTACTTGGCTTTCCTGTAGAACGTCCGTATGTTGTTTCTATCGCGGAAGACTCTTCGATATCCTTGAGGTTGGAGACTTCTCCTCCCTTCTTTTAGTTCGATTCTCTGCTCTCTGTTCACTGCTCTTGTTTTGCCTTGCAACGTTTGTTTGTGTGCATTCTCCGTCACCTTCTTCCCGCGTACGTACAACGGCAGTCTCGACTATCTCTTCCACACATTCTTGGCGTGTGTGGATGGTAGATTAGTCGGAAGCAGTTATCTACTGTCGTGTTGTTCGGGGTGTGCTTGCCGACTAACCCGCTAAAGGTGTTCCGAGTATAATTTTTTTATCATGTGAACCGCTGAAGTTTTATGCAAATGTTTTGAAATTGAATTTTAGGGCAGAAACTAAAATAGATTTCGTTGATCAAATTATTGACTAATAATCTGATAATCTCAAATAGGGTTCTTCATTGAAAATCCCCGAAACCGCCTTCAGAGCCTAATGAATTTGGAACATTTTTATACAAGAATTCTAATTCTATGCATCTTGACATTGTCTTTATGGGACATAATATTGCGCTGTGTGATAAATATTTTAAATGCGGAATAATTGGTAGGGAGCCAAATCCCAAAAATCCCTTTAAAATTTGTTAGAAGTTTACAATTAATGACCAATATTTGCTATATACGTAAATCTCTTTGATATTGAAAAGTTTTGATAAATGGAGCACGTGTGCGATAATATCCGCTTGTTACAATAAGAAAAAACAATTAGTGAATAAATAATATCTAAGTTCCGGAAAAAGAGTTTAATCCATCTTATCATACAAGCTAAACCAAGTCAGGAGCGATTTTTCTTTTTTTCCTTATATCGATTACTGAATGCGTTCATTTTGTGGTGAATTAATTTCTAAGTGGTTATATCTTCACTTCAGTATTTGACAGTTTTTGTTAAAATACAAAAAAAAATATATATCTCTTGGTTTGTTTAATTTTGGAGGTTTTAGGTGCAACGGGGTTCTATAAACGTAAAATATGGCTGCGCCGCCGAAATTTGCAGGCACTGGATTGGAAGAAGTTAATATTCCCGGACAAGCATTTTTACGAGAAGCGCTAACATCCTGTACAGATCCATTGAAAGCAATAGAAAGTTTTCAGGTGAGAGTTTACTTTATTTATCTTACATACTTACATACCAAATTTGTGCTATTAGTTGGAAAATGGGGTTCTTCTACCATCACTGCGGCCAATGCTTCCACTACTGGACTTACATGGCGTACGGCGTCTTGATTTTCATACTTCGCTTATGGAGGTAGATATGCAATTTGCATTTTCATTTAAATTTACTTAATGTAGTTAATTTTTTTTTTAGGAATTGCGTGACAAATTAATAGGAAGAATCAATGAGTTAGGTCAAAAAGATTCACGTGAAAGGGATAAAAAACTTAAAGAATTGCTTGTAAAAAGTTTCCCGGTGGTAAGAGTCAAGGCACTCCGGCCCGTGGTTATGTCAATACTTAGAAATACCACTCATATTGACGACAAGTATCTAAGGATCTTAGTTCGTGATCGAGAGTTGTATTCAGATACAGACACTGAAGTTAAACGACAGATTTGGAGAGACAATCAGTCGTTATTTGGAGATGAGGTATCACCTCTACTTTCGCAATACATCCGCGAAAAGGAGCATGTCCTTTTTGATCATACAAACCTTAATAATCTGTTTTTCCATCCTTCACCAAAATTGCGACGACAAGGTGAAGTTGTGCAGAAATTAGCGAATATGATTGGCACCAGTGTAAAACTTTACGACATGGTACTGCAATTTCTTCGAACTTTGTTCTTGCGAACCCGCAATGTTCATTATTGTACACTTCGGGCGGAGCTACTTATGGCATTGCATGACTTAGAAGTGCAAGATATTATATCTGTTGACCCATGCCATAAATTTACCTGGTGTTTAGACGCTTGCATTCGGGAAAAGAATGTAGACATCAAACGCTCGCGTGAACTTCAAGGATTCCTCGATAATATAAAACGCGGTCAGGAACAAGTTCTCGGTGATCTTTCAATGACACTTTGCGACCCTTATGCCATTAATTTCCTGGCAACATCAGCTATTAAAATCTTGCAGCATCTTATCAATAATGAGGGACTTCCACGTGAAAACACAATTTTGATATTACTGTTGCGAATGTTAGCGCTTGGCTTAAGTGCTTGGGTTATGATCGACTCGCAGGATTTCAAGGAACCAAAACTTGACAGTCAGGTTGTAACAAAGTTTTTGCCAGCTTTAATGTCATTAATAGTTGATGACCAATGTCGCAGCCTTCACTCAAAGCTACCACCAGATGAGAGGGAAAGTGCTCTAACAACCATTGAACATTCAGGTCCCGCTCCCGATGCTGTGGAAGCATATATTCAAGAAAGCTCTGTTGCTGCCATTTTAGCCATGTACTACACGCTACATACCGCACGACAGAAGGATCGCGTTGGAGTATTACGAGTGCTTGCTATTTTATCCTCATGTAAAGATGATAGAGCATACGAGGATCCTTTTTTACATTCTCTGGTAAGTAAACAATCACCTGGTAATTAATTCTTGTAATTAATTATATAATATGGGTTAAAACATTTTCCAAATCTGACTAAGGCTTACGAATTGGATTTAATCAGTGCATTATGTACATGTGTTTTCATCACAAGAAGTATTTAAGTCTGTAAACCTAGAAGTCAGTCTTTCTAAATATTGAAGAAAGTAAGTTTACTTTATACATATATGAATAATCAAAAACGGCTCCGCACGAAAAATTTTCTATTTATCGGGGTCCCAATCCGTAGAGTTTTCGCCAGGTTCCACGAGGATCATGTACCTGGCGTTTGTGGGGAATTGCCTTAAAAACGGATTTTCAGTCTTTCCTTCAGAATTTTGACAGCCTTAAGTGTTGTAGGCTAGTTAATGTAGTCTTCTGATCTTGGTTGTTAGGACACACAAAACAACCATACAATGTTCGGATATTACGTTGCTTAAGCATACATATTACAGAGTTGTATATTAAAGAAGCCTATTAATAAAATTTTACTATTTTATAGATTGCTCTTCTAATACCTATGTCAGAGGAGTTTACTACTGAAGATTTTTGCACCACGCTTTTTGACGAGTTTCTATTTGCTGGCTTAACTAGGGATAATGTGACAAGACATATGCTAAAATTACTTTGGTAATACTTGCATTAGCGTTAATATTTATGGTAATTTCTTACTTATTCCATTCTATCTTCCTGTAGGTACATACACAGCAAATTGCCGTCCGGTCGGCTTGCAACTTTAATAAAAGCCATGCAACCAACAGCAGCTCACAACGAGAACGTTCATAAATTATACGAATCCTTGCAAGAGCGAATTGGTACTTCGATGTTAGAGACACCCATTGCTGAACCACCTGAAGCTGATTTCGATTCTCCCTTAAAAAGTGTTCCAACACCAGGTCCGCACTATATGCAATAAATATTTAAAAAATTAAAGTTTTATTTTACTTTTTTAATCTGTGACACGTACTTTATTATAATTGCTTGACTTTGTGTAAAAATTTACATCAATATTTAATACTAGTTGCAAGATTCAGACATGGTATTGTTTTTACTGTCGATGAGTTCGCGATATTCCATATAAAGCCGCTGCCACTTTGGGTGCAATTTGAGAACATTAAGAACAGTGTCTAGAAGCACGTGTTTAGGTATTCCCTGTAAATAAAAATCCAATTTATAAGCGTAATGAGCCTTGAAAATTCAAAATTTACCAAAATTTGGAGACTTTCATCATTTGTATGTATGCAGTTTGGACCTAACAAATCGTCGAGAAGTATTCTTATTCGTTTTTCAACTCCGTTTGAAGCCAAGTGGTAAGCTAACATTGAATACCAATGCTGTATTTCTTTGGGGGAGTTAATAACTTCGCAAAGCCTTATCTGATTCTCTATGAACAGAAGTTTCGCCGTAGACTGCCAATCGTCTTTATTCCTGCAAAGGGAGGAATGTACACTTTTAAAATATAAAAAAATAGAAAGTTCAATACGTACATTTCCGCGGCATTTGGAGTGTAATTGTTTGATGATGATTGAATTGTCGTTAACGGATAAGACCGGAAATTCTTTTGAAAGTCTTTTGGTATTGCCGTCCTTAATCCATGACGGAGTGCTGGATCTTTGGAATTCAAAACCATCCAGCATTGCATGCCTGATGAATAGGTATACGAATTACCATTGGAGAATAAAACGAACGGGACACCGTTCTCCGTGATGCTAAATTGAATAACCTGACCATGTTTTCCAAATATTTCTGCACATGTTGTCGAGATCAAGATTTTTTTTGACGCTACGTCCCAAATTCTTAGCAAACCGCACTCTGTGATAACGCCTACCAGATTTCCAAGAGGGCACTAGTAAATTTTTAAGTATTTTTAAATTTCTTTTTATTTTAGCATGCATATATGTCAATTCGGAAATGCATAATATTAATTAATTAATGTTATACTGATCAATGGAAATTGCGAAACTAGCAAATCCACAAAATTTGGATTTACAGTTACAAGTTGTATTTACAAATGGCCACTAAGTCCGCTTTATACAGAGAAATATATTTACTTTACAAACTGTAATATAAAAGGTAGGAAGCTTAAGTAGTTGCTACCATCTTTCGTCTTACGACCATTCGTAGGACGTATGTATGAATGTATCATAGAATTTAAAGTTATGTGAAGGAAAATTACTAAAGTAACCAGACGCATAATTTGTCCCTCTATGAAAGATTGTCGTAAAAGGACGAATACACAAAAAGTTTAAAAATGGTACGTACAAATGCACACTGTAAGGCTGCTGTGGATAAGTTTATGATTGGAAATGTGGATTTTCCTGTACTTAGGCAGAGTATTCGCAGAGTTCCATCCAAACTACATAAGATTACATATTTTGAGGATAAGCTAGAACATGCAACAGGCGATCCTGAAAATTAAACATTATAGCATATTTTTTGCTTTAGAATTTAGTGACTAATTACCAATATATATCTCCCAGAGTTTTTCATTACTATTCACGGCCCAACATATTACTTTAGTTAGTGGGCCTAACGTTGTCGTTAAACTACTGTTTTGCACATGAATTCTATAGTCTTGTGCAGATTTATTCAGGTCAGACTTAGAAGAATACGACGAGGACCCGTTGCAAGTGTTCATTTTAATGTTGGATTTAGAAGGTGTTGAAACCGTTGGAAAAGTCTTAAGAACATTTTGACTAACATGTGAAGGAGTAATGACTAGCGTTGTTTTCGTTAAACGGTTATCTAGACGTCTGGAAAAGAAAGGACGAAATTAATATTGAATAATTGAATCACAAGGAATTGCGTACGTTTCCTCTGCTTCTGTAATGATTGGTTTCATGGCGGACGCTTCTGAAAAATCTACAAATTGTTTTTCGGCAATGGAAATAGTATCACTTTTTGGACGTGAGCTACTGTTTATATGGGGAGCAGAAATTTCGCTACTGGAGAGAGATGAGACACACATTGTAACATATGTAAAATTTTAAACAACTCACCCTGGCTCCTGATTTAGTGGAATGAACACTGGTGTTATCCGTCGCTTTCCATCTGCTGTTCGAGTTTCTGTTTGCTTGTTAATAGCTTTCGCTTGGTTAAAAACTTCCACGGAATTCGAGGTGATGTTTCGCATTAATGTTTCGTGATCAGTATCTGAAGTAAGTACAGTTGGCAGAGTTGGGGGTCGCATTTGTTCAGGCACCGCATTTAATAATTCGGCATTTTCAATAAGCGTATCTCTGGCAGATGTATTAGTTTCGAATGACGATCCCTTTCCGTATATCCTTTGATATAGTAAATTCTTAAAGAAAACTATTTGGAGAACATAATTAAATAATAAATTGAAAAATTTACCTTATCCTCTTCTGAAAGGGGTGTACCAAGTTCCTTTTCAGAGAATTGTAAGCATGCAACGGTGCCATCTCCGCTACACGCAAGTAAAATGTACTTTTCTGCACCCCACGACAAATCCAAAATACTGTCTTCAAAGAGATCATGTATGACCACTAGTGGCCGCTGTAATGCGGTCATCCAAACGGATAATGATCTGTCTCGTGAGCCTACTGCTAGGCAGCAATATTGCTGAGGTTTATTTGTTTTTGACGCCGGGCGCTTAAGAATCGAACTGTGAAAACGCACACAGGTAACGGCTTTTCTATGACCTACGAAGTCTTTGTCACATTTCCAACCTTCACGTTCTATTATCTGAGCCGTAGGTCCTCCCCCATTCATTGCATGAGCTGAAACTAAATATTGACCATCGGGTGACCAAGATAAACGAAGAATATGTGTCGTTCCTCCACACTCCTCGAACGGTTCAGTTATTGTATTGCTACAAGTCCAGTCACAGGTTTTCCAAATTTTTACACTGCGGTCATCGCTTTGAGATGCTAAAAATTTACCAACTGGATCCCATGTTACTCCTTTTACTAGTCCGGTATGACCTTTCAACATCGCTACCATTGAGGGCAGTGCTTGCACATCCCAGACAATAATCGAATTATCCACACTACAGCTAGCCAGCCATCGATCATGGGGGGACCAAGCTAGATCCAACACATCTCCGGAGTGACCTCGCAAGGTCGCTATACATTTCCAACTCTCTGGATTTTTTGTTATACCACCGGTGCCGAATACACCACTAGAGCCCTAGATGAAAGCATATTAGTTTGATACTGAAATAGGTTTAACGAGCGCCAAAATGAGGTGTTCACAATGGTTTGACTAAGCGCCAATAAAGAATTTAACCCATTTACACCGCTCGTTATTTAATCTCTTTGTCGATTTAATAACCTTTGCTTTCTTCCACAACATCACAAGCTTATCATCAGAACCAGACGCTAAAAGTTGTCCGTTTTTAGACCACCTAACACAATTCACACAAGACAAATGACTGTCCATTTGACAAAGTATTTTTGGCACAGAATTATCCATTTCAGCCTTTTCCGATAAAATTGGGAGAAGATTCCAAATGACCACTCTGCCAGAGTCATTGCCTTGTCCACCAGTGGCAAATTTAAGGCACTCTTGGTGAATATCCACTGAAAATATGGGCTTATCTGCGCAAACATTATTTAGTTATAATACTCAATATTTAATAATACTAACCGTCATGATGAACCCAATGAGGTTTCACAAGTTTCATTCAGAATAAAATGATTAAACTTAATACTATTAATAATAATATGCACAATTATAAAAAAAAAAGTAGAAATGCTTCAGTGTGCAAATTGGCGGAGCCGGTTTTCGACCAGTGAAATTATTGACTGAAGAAACGTCAAAGTTTCCAATGGTGTTCCAATGTGCAAAATGGTTTTCCAGAAAGTTAACGAGCATCGATGTTTGCAGATTTTGCATTATTTCTGAACTCACCTCTAATAATTGGGCCCATACATTATACGTTCTAGTCTGTCCTAGTCTGTTTATTTTGCACAAACTACATGATGGTTGGACAGATTTCCCCACACACGATACAATCAATCGGACGAAAACTTGGTACGGCCTCAAAATATCAAACATTGCTTGATATCCATCCGACTGTCAGAAAAACCGTCTGACAAACTATCCAACAACACAACACACGATGGGATCGGTCGGACTTCAATGTCTGTCCTGGACACAATGATCGTTAGGTGCTTTGTAATTTGAAACATTAAAAACAAAGTTTTTACGCAATCAAATTAAAAAAAGAATCCAAGAATAAGGTACTAAGAAATAAAGTAAAATTCAGAAAGTCTATTTTAATATAAAAATGTTCGAATTGCTTTTTGTGTTAAATACATACAGTTGATATTGACGGAAAGACAATTTAACAGAGGGTTATATTTAATGGGAATTGATTGCTTTTAAAAATTTGTTCAGTAAATTTCTTTGGTCAAATGGACAAGATTTAGCTATTGCGACAAAACATTTATATTATTTAAATGCACTTTGATGTGACCGACAAACTTTTACGCAAGTGTTATTATTGATGATTGAAGAAGTGTTTTGGTACATAATACAATTTAATCTTAGAAAATCTATAGAAAAACTTAGGCTATTAAAGTTTCGGCTTTCAGAACGAGAGACAGAAAAATTCTTTTAATGGTGATTCCGGGTGTTTTGAAATGCGTTTCATTGCCACGTTTATAGTTATTACTATAACGCTTGTTAGTATCAACCAATCTGTTCTCAACACACGTCGTAAGTGGCCATGTGGTTATTTATGTAACCGCGCAATTTGTCAAAGGGTCTTTTGACCAAATATTTCTTTGCATTACGCAAACGATTTGACGGAAATGGTTATTAATTGTCATTATATGATGATTACTATATATTTCCCAAAAAACAGCAAAAAAACACATCTGCAACAGACGTGGTTCTATTTTGTTGCATAAATATGCATATCACACTACATAAAATATGTCATTAAAAAGTCTTATTAGGGAAGTAAACAACAAGCACGCTGAATGCATCCGTAGCCTCAATTGAGCATAGTTTCCAACATCCTCAATTACATATCTGACTGACTGATTAAAGTGACAGCAAGTCCCGCGTCATTTAGGTTTGAACGCTTTTTTTTAAAATTGAGAATCGTTTGAATTTTCCCAAAAAAATTTTTCTTTGCAAATAAGTCTCTAGCTTCTGCAGAGATGCCTAGAAAAGTGTATGTGAAGCCCGGGCCTAAATCCAGACAGCAAAAGTCTAAAGCTGACTCTTCAAAAAATGTGAAATCTTTTTTGGGTGATGGCTCCACGACTGAAGAATCGGCTGCTGAAGGTGAATCTTTCCTTTCTGCAGATTTAGATGGCCAAACAGATTATGGTCTTGAATTTACAACCAGCCGAATCGAAAGTCCTCGAAGGGCACGACACTCAAACTTACCACGAGCTTCGCATGAACACCAACAGCAGAATGAACCACCAACATCATTTAGACGTGCTGAAAGTCCTAGAAGAACTAGGCAATCTAATTCATTGCGACATTCATCTGAACAAGTACAGAATGAACAACCCACATCTTCCACGGCACGGAAAAGTGCAACCGATAAGCCCAGTTCTTCAGTAAAGCGACGAAGAAAGCAAAGAAATCCAGAACAGATAGATCGGAGGTTTTGGAAAGAAGTTAGAAAACTGCAATTAAGGACAGGTAATAAGAAAATGTATTAATTTAAAGCATTTATTTAATTAATTTGTTTAAAACCTTTCTGCTTTCCTGGCTTAGATAATCTCATACCAAAATCAAGTTTCGCTAGGGTTATACGTGAAGTATTGATTCAAGAGTCTACCAGTGCTGATCGAGTAACTGTCACTGCCTTAATAGCTCTTCAAGAAGCAGCAGAAATGTACTTGACTAACTTATTTCAGGACGCTTACTGTTGTACTTTGCATCGTGGAAGAGTCACACTTAATGTAAAAGATATTGAGTTAACTCGATTTTTGCGGGGTCAGTCTGATCCTGGGAATAGATAGTTTTTATTTTTTTATTTTTTTAAGTAGTTATTTATTTTTAGCAGTTAGTAAAACGTTATTGTTTTTTTTTTAACTTTTCGACAAATGGATGTGTAAAGTGATTCTGAATTCTCTTGTTAACTTTTTTAAACAACCCATTTTATAAATAGTTTTGTTTAACTTCGAACTGTATCGCTTTACTTTGTTTCTTAAATCTGTCAAATACCCTGCTTAGTGACAGCTAACGATTGTTGTCAAAATGGACACAACACAAGTTGGTTCAATTAAAATATAAATCAGTCTTATAAGTTCTCTCTAGGGGTAAGGAGTCGAAATAATTGACAAAACAATCATGCTGAGTGCACTTGGGGACCTACTTCATCCTTACAGCGAAGCTATTGCTGCATTTGCTGGCACGGTTACCTGTCTTCAATTCCTTTCAGGAGTGTTATTTCTAAACGACATTCGGAAGAAAGGTTCTGCTGATGGATTTCCAGTTGCACCGTTTTTGGGAGGTATCGTTCTGTAAGTATGAACTCCTTAGTCATTCTTGTTAGATAATGAATTGATAAGATGTTTAATGATTATTATTTATTAAGTTGGTATGTATTTTACAAATTCGTTGTGACGGTGCAGATATTAAACATAACTTTATTAGTTGTGAAATATTTCCAAACTTTGATTGATATGTAGATTGGGTTTTCAATAATAATTCCTGTTCCATCGTGGTGAATGCACATACAAGTGTTATTCTTTGTCCTATATTCATATCTTAAATAAAATAGTTTTCTTCATGTTTTATTGAGTGGATTTAATTCAATTTATTAATTGCATGCATCAGATTGAAGTTCAGTATCCCATTGGAACAATATGTTTCACTAATTATTTGAAAAATTCTGCTTTATTTTTGCTAATAATTTTATCTCTTAGGTATTACACAGCTTTCAATGCATTCTTTTTAACATAATGAATTTATCTAAATTTAAATTATATGTATAATATAATGGTCATGTCGGCAGGCAATTATCTGTCGACCTCGAAGTTAAATTGCCTTTGTTTGGTTATTCTCTATACTTTAACTATCAGTTAGATATACATATACAGAAAAACAATTTTGAAGACTGCATTATAAAAATCGAATTTTTTCGAAACTCTTTTGCCTGTCAAACACCATTTAATGTTTACATATATGTATAAGTATATTGAATTTGTTTCCAATTAGAATTCAAATTCAACCAATTTCAATTTACCATGAGATCAAAAGAAAGTCATTAGAAATGCAAAGATTCTGGCAAATATCTCACATGCTGAATCATTAAATATGTAAATTCCAAATCAGCGTATGTTTCTACCTTAAAAGTGTTGTTTTAACTAACCAGATATTAAGATATTAACCCTGTATACTGTCTCAAAATATTTAAAAATTAATTTATAAAATTGAAAATTTATAAATTGATTTAGTTATAAATTGATTTATAAAAAAATCTTGATCTACACACTTTGAATGATATAATGTAATAATGCTAACGTTAATGGTGACGTGGCTTTAGCTTAATTTTCGGGTGCAACACAAAGTGCGAGGGTGGAATATAAGCAAATGGAAATAACCGTATAGATACTTGTTGGAACAAACACTGCGTACCGATATTAAAATCGCTGAAAATCTAAAATAGTTTCATATTGGAAGTTTTCTACCCTCCACTGAAACTGAGTGTCCGTACTAAGGCAGTTGACTTTGTCTATAACTCAAGACGTAAGGATTACGATATTATCATCACAGTCGAAACTTGGTTACATATCTGAATAATATAATAATATCAACTGAACTCTTTGATTGTCGTTTTTATAATTTTTATGGAACTGATCGTCGCAGTTCAGTAAAAGATCTTGGTGTCAAATTTGATATTGCGTTTTCGTTTAACGGGCATGTTGCATAAGTTATAGAAAATCTTATGAACTTCTAAAAAAAACAATTTTTCCACTTCATGATTAGGAAGAGCGTTTCCCTTTATTGTTAAAACCGAACTCAACTATTACAAATGTCTAACATGTATTTATATAATTAAAAGAGTCCAACCATCACTGTGATTAGATTAGATATTAATTTATTTAGCATAATATTGCTATTAAAAAAACTGTGGGAAAATGCACTTCGGGTTGCACAGGTGCCGATTTGGCTGAATGGTATGGATGATGAAATCTGCTACCGGACAATGCCAAGCAATGGGGGCATTATGCGAACTTGATGATTTGGCTATATGATGTGGATGATGAAATATGCGACTGGATAATGGGATGTGATGGGAGCATGACTCGAACTTGGAGTTTTGATGTTTACAGCCTTAACTTATACTTTGTCAAAGATAATTTAGTCGTGGAATTTATTAAGTGCAATGAGAGGGATTTCACTGACCGCTTTGTCCTGTTATCCATCTTTAACTCGCTGATGCCATTTGTTAAACTGTTATTTGAAATCCCTCATATGTAACTCATTTGGACCGCCTTGAAAGGAAAAGAGTGGAAAGAACCTTCACCAAATATACTTTTTGGGAAAATGCGTTGGGATTCTCCCCTAATTACAAATCCAGGAGTAAACTTTAATCATTGAAATCCAAAAGAGTCATGAATGATTTAATGCTTGTAAGAGACTCACTTTGCATCATATAAGGCGTACAAATCTATTCCCAATGGTACACATTTACGTGTCCATAGGAAGATATGAAGAAAAGATTTCTGTTTTTTTACAGGTTCACAGAACCAACTATGGCCATGGAATCTTCCAATAAAATTTATTGGAACGTTAATATGTACACACATATCATATTTATATTTTGATTTTATTGTGAATTACTTAGTTGATTGTCTTTTCGCGGTTAATGCTTGTAGATGTATAAATAAATAAATAAAATTTAAAAACCATAATTTATGCAACTCGAATTTCTTTCCAGTTTCTAGCGACTTATGCACAATGTTTCCATAATTTAATTTTTAATGAATCGCATTATATTGTTGTCCGGATTATTTTAGAATATCGGAAATCGGAAATAAGGATTACTTTAAAATCTTGATTTTTTTTTTTGTAAAGGCTACCGCTAGTTTTATATAAAAAATGTCGTAACAACAGTTTTTCTGATAAGACCTTTTTAAATCTAGAAAATGCCATCTGGATTTTAAGATATATTTATATTTGAATCGAAAATTCCTCAACGTCAAGCCTAAACTAGTTTGAAAGAAGTATGTACATATAACTCATAGGAGTATATCCTATATTTTTTTCTTTAGTCACATTTTAACTAGAAATTATCAATAAAATGAGAAACCATAAATTGTTTTTTTTTTCACTACTAAAACATGGTATTTTAGTGTAGAATTTTGACTTAATTAAATTAATTTTTTTTCAGCACTACACTCAGTCTGAAATATGGCGCTCTTGTTAAAGATAGCACCATGATAAAAGTCAACTTTATCGGTTTTGTTATTAACGTAGTCTTCTTGATGGTCTTCTATGCTTACACTTCAAATGCGAATCGACCAAAAATTTGGGGAAAAATAGTAGTGGCTAGTCTCTTTACAACTGGCTGTTTTACATACGCAAAATACGAAAATCCAGACCTAATTGAATTTAGATTTGGCATGTTGATTACAACTATTTTAGTGATGTTAGTTGGATCACCATTTTTAGGACTCGGCGAAATCATCCGAAAGAAAAGTACAGAGAATCTTCCATTTCCAATAATTGTAGCTGGAACAATTGTATCGTCATCATGGATGGTCTATGGAATTTCAATAAAGAACTCGGTTTTAATTGTGAGTTTCAACCAAACATTTATTTTTTCTCTTTAAAGCATGATTTTACATTAACTAACTTAATTTCAGTACCAAAATGGATTTTTGCTTCTGCTAAGTTCTATTCAATTATCACTTTTCGTTATATACCCACGTACACCATCTAAAGTTCCCAGTAAGAAAAAGAGTTCCAGTCCTTCAAAACAAAAGGCAAAACCATCACTAAAGAAAGATTAAATAAATAAATAAATATAATCATGTATAAATGCACAAACATTCTTCCACTAGCATTATGTACAAAATAATAATGGTAAATTGATACATCAACTCGCTATTAACGTTATGATCGCAATATGTTGACAATAAACAAATTAAACATTTTCCATATTAATAAATATTTATAAAGTAATATTTTTAAATATATGTATGTAAGCCGCTCATCTGAGAAATAGCTTTAGGCTCCTAAAAATTGTTAATTTTTTTCTTATAGAGTGATCTACGATTTGTTCCATTATGTCTAAGAAATAAATGGTTATATGTATGCATATTATACGTATTTATATATTATTATATAAATTTGTATATGAGCTTATTTATTCCTGTATTTAATTTTTTTAAATAAAATGTGGGTCAGATTTCCATCATGGTTATTTTTGTTTTTCTGTAAAACGGCTAAATGCTATTTGGTCACGAAACTACTTTTAACAAAGTCATTAACAATTAAAGTAGAACCACAATGTGGCATTCGCGCGGTCGCGCGTTGACAGATTGAGTAGAAACAATGGGATCTTATGGGTCAACACAAAATGTGACCTCACGCGTTTGGTCGGTTTTTGATCGTAAATATCGTAAGCGCGACCTCAACGTCGAAGTAGAGCTACTCTCTACTATTTTCTACTATGGTCGCGCGTTTTGGCAAATACTATCGTAAGTCGGTACAATTCCTGTCAAACGCACGACCGCGCGAGCGCCACATTGTGTTTTGCCCATTAAAGATTGCACAAAAGCCTTAAATTCAATTCGATCTAGAGTTATGTTCACAGATAAATTGCAGTTTTACTTCAATTTTTACTTGACAACATCAATTTGTTTATTTAAAGCGTGTTTTTTCTGGTGTCTCTCTTCCGAAAAGTACATATGTAGGTACATTTATTTATATATGTGTTCAGAGTACAAGTGTACATGTCATAAAGTCCTGAAAGTAAGTGTTTATCTCATTTTTATTAATTTCTGTTTTCATATATGTACATAAATTTAAAACGTAACAAGGCCGACTTGGCTTTAACTGTGGGTAAGTGCCGCGCTCCGGGCGATCAATTTAATATACACATTCCATTTTCCGAGAAGGTTTAGCGGCTCGGGGACTTCGTCGCTCCGCTAAGGGTATGTCAACAACTGTCAGGCAGGCGTCGGGAGCAAAACTCTATTTAGTTCAATAACAATAATAACTCCAACTGAAATTATAAATATCAATGTATACTTTCAGGCGTTTATGACTTTTATTTTGAGCACACACTTTTCTTATTAATATTGTATTAGCTGTCATAGCTGTAATTGTCGATTTGTTAGGTTTTCTTTTTTAAAAAACAGGTTTTGAGCGATAAATTCTGTGGACGTTGAAGTAAAACTGCAATTTAACTGTAAATATAGCTCTAAAATGAATTGAATTTAGAGGTCCTTGCGGAATCTTTAGTTGTTAATAACTTAATAGCTATTGTACGTAAAAAAACATAAAAACAGTTTTAAGGACTTTACGACAGTGGAAGCACAACATAAAATGTTACGTACATATATGTATGGACATATATTTTGAAACGATATCAATTATCTATATAAATTAAATTAAAAAATTTCTGAAGGTACAGAGTTTGTTCATACAATCATAGGAGAGATATTAATATAATGAATTTCAATATAAATGAAGATAAATACAAAAAAATCCAATAAGAGGTTAAACACGTTTAAAAGTTTAACAAAACTTAAACTTTACATTTTGAATATATCGGAAGCAGTTTAATTTTCGAAAACAAAATTCTAAGCACAAAATCAGTGGCCGCAAGCGATAACCGCTTAAGTTGCGGTTAATTATACCAACAATTTATTATTTCTTTAAATATGCTTATTTGCAATGAAAATTATAAAAACATTTGATTTCGTCTTAAGTCGACTTAAGCGGTTATTACTTGTGGCCACAGAAATGATTCCTTTTTATCGTACTTTGCAAAGATAAGGTAAGGTGAGATCCCCACAGTTTGCATTTTTATATTTTGTCATCAATTTTCAGGGAAAACGATAGATCTTTTATTTGTAACAGGTACGGTGTAGTTTGACTGTTACAAACTAGAATTAGTCAGCAATTCCCGCTTTATGTTCTACAGAGTCGATTGTCTTGCGAAATGTTTTGAGTTGAACCTGATATCTTTCCGCTTAACACTTAGGACAGCTTGGAATGAGTAGCTTATTAAATAGTTCCATCTTAAGAAGAAATAAGAAAATATTTTGCAAAACTGGGTGATTTAAGATATTCGACATGTTAACTTTAGTATTTCATGCAAACAATTTGCGTTTGTTACGCCTACGAAGATACCTTCACAAAAACACTATTTCTATTGTTTAGAAGCATTCAGACCGCTGGCTTAAGGCTTCGAACAATTTGGACTCAGCAAAACTGCCTTGATTGCGTTGCATTTTTTAGTTTTATTACCGCTATTATTGCATTTATGCATGTTATATGGTATAGAAACGTGTACTTTTTCGAAGTTTAAGGCAAGTACATATTTTGTGAAAATATATTCGCTCTTTGAAACTACTGGACAGAAATAACACTGCTGGAGATTTTCTAATAAACCACAGACGCACCTTCGATAATAAAACTACTTGAATGAAAATTAATAAGCTCGAGTTGAAATTATTTTATTAGAGACTATTCCTTATTCTCATACTTAAACAAATGAAATAATTAACGTCATAAATTCAAATTAGAATCCAAAATATAGTTAAGAAAAATAAATCAATCCTGTGAACACGTGTTGTTGTTGATGTTTTAAATTGATAATACACTTTTAACGACGAATGCGACTATGACTTAACGTACAGCTCCTTGCCATCTAAATCGTGTTCATCATGATCGTTGTCTTCTAGCGGTCTAGTGGAGTTGTAATGTTCACCTAAACTATACATAAGCCGATGATATGTAACTACTAAATTAGGAGCATTATACTCAGCGCCTTGAATAGTTGGTGGCCCATTAGCTTGCAGAACTTCGATTGGTACGCGAAGCGCACAGGACAAAGCTTTTATTTCGACCTGGCCTCCCCAAGCTGGTGTGCTTCGTATGCTCTCGCAATATTTTTTAAAATCATCGTCAGTCAAAAGTTCTCCTGTGTTCGAATTGGTCATGTAGCAAATCAAGTTTTGCTTATTCTCAAGAATATAGTTGGCAGCTTGTTGGCGTAGTTGAGCTACTGTAAAGAATCCACGTCCAGTTAATGTCAGTTGGTGTTTGATTGCATTGTACAGACAATCTCCGTCTGAGGCAATTGGATACAGACACAGATTGCGTTTTCTTAAATTATCTTCGATCGCTTGGTTTTCCAGCATTCGGGGACCATTTTTATTTTCTTCTTCTTGTGCAAGAATATCTGCTTCACGCTGTTTTTCTTCGAGTGCTTTCTTATTACGCCTTTTCTGAGCCTTAGATATCCGTGGCTGGTTATCTAAATCGGTAGACGTCAAAGTGCTGGTAGACTCGGCAGGATCTCCAGGGATTTCATCTTGCAGAGGCTCGACGTTTCGTTCGTTTTGAAATTCATTAAGTTGATCTGCTTGCCTTTTTTCCAAGTCGATTTCCAACCGAGATATTTCTTCTAGAATTTCTTTACGTTTCTTTTTATCACCCTTTGTAGCACTCTTTTTCAACGATTGGATTACAGATTGAAGTTCCTTCCGCTCTTTTCGATGCTTGCTGTTTAATTCATCAAAGGTCTCCTCATGAGCTTTATTGTTTTCCATTTCCATACAGTAAAACGAAAGGGTATAATTATTATTTCTTGAACTCAATAATTAAAATTTTCTGAAACTACCGATAAAAATATGGCTGTCGGTTAGCTGTTGACTTAATTCGATGTGCTGACATTTAATGTCAAACTATACTTCTTTTCCCATAAGTTCTGTTTGATTAGTCAATGCTGAAGCGTGAATGTGTGCTTTATGTGAGTACCAGATTCCAGTGGTCGGCCATTTTGATGTTCCAATAAAAGCTTGCAAAATAGCAAAAAATTATGTGTATGGTTGGTTTCTTGTTTTAAGCGCTGAGCTATGTTAAATGGTGGATTTTGGGTGTGGTTGATTTTGTTGGTGTGACCATAAAGAGCCAAACTGAATGTGAATTAGTGGTTTAAAAAAAAGTACTTATTCGGTACAATGTATTCGTTACTACCATGCACTCATTCGAACTCTTTACCTGGAAAGTACTCAGATACGTATTTGCTTACTCATTCTGTTTGCACTACCAAACACATTTCAGGAGATTCTTATTCGCCACAGATATGTATTGTATATACCAACAAGTATCATTTTAAGAGATTTTCTTACTTGCCCTACACCAATACTATAATCGTCTAAAATTTTCCTTTGTATAATATGTCAACAAAGCAATATCACCTCACAAGAAGGCAGAGGAAACAAGGCAAGAGATAACTTTTGTATTCGGTTCGTACAAAAGAGACAGAATTGTATTTGCATCGTTACCAAAGTGTTTTATAGGTGATACTCACGATTATTAAGTACTCGCTACTTTTATCCGAGTACTTATGAAAAAATAACGAATGAGTATGAGTAGTCAAATGTATTCACATTTTACATCACTAATGTTTTTTTTTCTTTTTTTTACAATTGGCGCGCACCAAAGGGGGTATGAATACCCTTATACTGAATATTCTGGACACGGGCGTTTGGAAAGAGGGGAAAGAGGAACAGAGGAGATACCGGTGCACGTTGGCTTTAAATGTTTGGATGTTGTACCGATGAGGAAATACAGAATCTGCGTCTGCGTCTGCCGCTGCCGTTCAGTCGCATACTGTCAAATCCCTAAATGTATGGAAAGCCGATAAAAAAGATTTATGTTAGAAGGCTTCCCAAAAACAGTTTAAATCAACTTACACAACAAAAACGGTCAAACACGGAGTTCGTAGCATAATAGTTTGGGGATGTTTATCCTACTATGTTGTTAGTCTAATATATTGGTTTATGTCTGTACTGGACCAACACGTTAATGTAAAAAATATGGAAGAAATTATGTTGCCATTTCCCTTATGTGACTGCACACCTCGTCGTGGTGTAAGGGCCTAGTAGAGGTCAATGACTCTCGGAATTGATTGAGTCAAACCCAATCCTTCCGGTCTCATCCTTTCGTTTCCCCTCCGGTGGGTTGGATCAAGTATAGCTCAAAAATAGCTCAGTCGCGAACGGAGTATTTGGATACCTGGCGACCTCCGGATTAGCTAGCCTTATCTGTGTATGGCGGATCTCTGCACAGACCGATATTCCTTTCTCCGCTACTCGTGGGAACACAAAATGAACAAAATTCCAAAAAAAAAAATTAACAAAACAAAAAACATCTATTAAGACCGGTTCTCCTTTAAGATCGGACGGTAGCACGGCGCTTAAGCTGTCTACCGGGAAAGTTCCTGAAGAAGTCAGTAGGAAGACTGTGGCTTCACATGGTCTGACTACCTTTCCCCTCCGGTGGGCTGGATCAAGGTGTCATACGACCCGTGCCGAGGATCAACCTGGCTGGGAGCCCATCCCAAAAATAGCTCAGTCGCGAACGGAGTATTTGGATACCTGGCGACCTCCGGATTAGCTAGCCTTATCTGTGTATGGCGGATCTCTGCACAGACCGACATTCCTTTCTCCGCTATTCGTGGGAACACTAAATGAACAAAAATCCAAAAAAAACAATAACAAAACAAAAAACATCATTTAAGACCGGTTTTCCTTTAAGACCGGACGGTAGCACGGCGCTTAAGCTGTCTACCGGGAAAGCTCCTGAAGAGGTCAGTAGGAAGACTGTGGCTTCACATGGTCTGACTACCGCATGGAGCCCAAAGGTACTAGTAACCTCCCACATTCCACTACGGACTTTTCGGGGATAAAGCGTAGCGCTGCTCCCTCTGAACAGGCGTACAAGGATCGTCGCCCAGCTAGTCGGAATCTGGAGCACTTGGGCGATATGCTGGAGTGTAACAGAACCGAAAAAATTAACGTTCGTATTGAATGAACCAAAAAGATAGTCGGCGAAGCTGGGATAAGCAGCGACTCTACGTCAAAGCGACAACGATCGTTGGAGGAATCCGTGTCGGGTTCCAAAAGGGCCAAGGTGCACAACACAAGTACCTTTTCCAGGCCACCCACCGCCATATCGAAGTCCTACAGCGACGTCCTTAAGGACAAATTAGTGCTGGCGGTCATCGACAAAAGCGACCCAGACGGCTCTATCGCCCCTGATTAATGGAAGTTTATTCCAGGCAAACTTCCCCTTGTTTTCAAGCAAATCATGGAGAATCCAGGTCCTCCTCCTAGATGTAGCGATGGTGGATGGCATTAAGGCCATGTGAAGCTTATCGCCTGCGCTGACCAAAGGTCGTATGACCTCTATAAACTAGTCATAGCCAAATTGGGAAAGGTATGGCCAGGTGCTAAACTCGAGGTCGTTGCGAGGGAAGACATCCCGAGCAGACCAAGAAGTTGCATTTGGATCCCTGTCGAACCCTCCAACACTGATACGACCCTAGAGATTTTGAAAACTAGCAACCCCGATCTTCCGACGCACAACTGGGAAGTCGCTAAACTGGATGAGCCAAAAAGTCTTTATATACATATGTGCAATCATCGTTATGAATAAAGAATCTCTTGCTCCTGACTAACGGTGTCGTCTACTATGGCTTTGACCCCATCACAATCAAGGTCTATAAAAAAGATGAGGAATCAGATCTGGGCATACTGCCCACCCATCCTTGTGATCCTACTCCTCCAGCTGACGTACCCGAGCCTGTCACGTTTCCTTCCTTGAACAGTGACAACTCTCAAACGTCATTTCCTAAGCAGAATCCGTCTTTAGTCGATGAAGACAAATTGTCAGACATGGAGACGGATGACTGCTTCAATAAACTTCATCCGCTGCTTTTAAGTGAGGACGAAATTCTGGAATCGTTCTCGGACTCGGAAGCTCTGAACACCAGTGTGGTGGAGGCTTCTCTGCCTGATTGTAGCGCCAATGCTGCAGTTAGTCCAGATTAACCTACACCACCCCATAACGGCTTCTGCCGGCCTTCTTCTCCGTCTCTTAAAGGACAGGGAAGATATAGTCTTGGTCCAGGAACCTTGGGTTGTGGACAATATGGTATGTGGACTCAAGACTCCAAACTACTACACCCTATATGTGAGTAACAAAGGTAAACCCAGATCGTGTATACTGGTGAATAGTAACCTAAATGTAACTCTACTCTCTAATTACAGCGATCGAGATATAACCGCAGTAAAAACAGAAACAACTGGCGGTCCTTACTACTTGGTTTCGGCGTATCTCGCCCATGATAACATGGACATGCTTTTTTTGGGGATAACCTGGAAAGACTGCTCGCAGATGCGGAAAGACAAAAAACTGGTCTCATTGTTGTCTGTGATGCTAACGCTCATCACACAGTATGGGGCAGTTCTGATATCAACAAAAGAGGTGAGCTGCTTTTCGATTTCATTCTAAGTACAAACCTTATTTTGTGCAACATAGGTAAAGAGCCTACTTTCGTCACCAGAAACAGCCAAGAAGTATTGGACACCACACTTGCCTCCGATAGCATCGTCCAACGTATTAGGAATTGGAAGGTGTCAAGCGAGCCCTCATTCTCAGATCACAGGTACCTCCAATTCTCTTTACATGTAGACTCTATTAGATCAAGAGTTAACATCAGCCTTAAATACAACGATGTCTTCTTCTTGCCCTTTGATTAAACCCAGGGCAATTAGAAGCCGCATCGGTGGACTGCAGGTTTAGGCCCTTTAAGAAATAATTGTAGAAAACTTTTCAATAATGCCAAAAGTACGAGACACGCGCTAGACTGGGCGTCTCGGGAAAGCACCTAAATACCCTAAAGGAACTTCTACAAAACGCTTTAAACAAGCTCACTAGATGGGCTGTTCGGTGTGGTTTGGGTGTAAACCCCCACAAAACTGAACCAGTACTCTTCTCAAGGAAATATAAAATTCCACTAGTCGACCCTCCCTCTCTTAATGGTACCAGCTTAAAGCAAAATATCTCGGTCTCGGTCTTATCCTGGATAGGAAGCTAAGTTGGAAACCTAATATTCAAGAAAGAGTAAAGAAAGCTACAGCAGCACCTTTCTCTTGCAAGAAAGCCGTTGGAAATAAATGGGGCTTATCTCGAATTACTCACTGCCTCTATATCTCGGTCATTAGACTGATACTCACTTACGGGGTGATGGTCTGGTGGACAGCCCTAGAAAAAGCTATAAATCGCGATTATCTAAGTAAGGTCTAACGTACAGCTTGTCTGTGCATAAGCGGAGCACTTCGTACAACTCCCTTTGCGGCACTGGACATTATGTTTCATCTGATACCCCCCGATATTTTTAGCAAGCAAGTGGCAGCGAATGCAGCCGTTCGCATTGAAGCTGTGGTCAAGAAAAGAATTCGGCCACGTTTCCATTCTGAATAAATTCAAATATATACCATCCCACGTCTAAATTTTGAAAATAACTTCCTAGTCACCATCCCTTCCACATCCCTCTGGGAGGACGATGCATTTTAAGAAGATGAATCAATTCACTTCTACACTGACGGGTCAAAAACAAAAGACGGAGTTGGTGCAGGTATTTTCTCTGATAGGCTTAATCTTAAGCTCTCTTTCCGTCTTCCAAATCATTGTAGCGTGTTCCAGGCGGAAATAATGGCGATCAAAGAAGCCCTATCTTGGCTTAAGAAAAACGTGATATCTGTTAGAGATATCCGCATCTTTTCGGACAGCCAAGCAGCAATCAAATCCCTGGAATTCTTTAGTAGCTCTAGACTGCCGTTCATTTGTTGTGGAGATGGCTGAGCAGTTTAATATTCACCTGTGTTGGGTGCCGGGGCATAGGAATTATAAGGCCGATGAACTCGCCAGAATAGGAACAACTATACCCATCTTGCCGGAAAAAGGTACCTTAGGCATTCCAATCGCTACTCGCAAACTTAAACTTAAGCTGGATGCTGTCGAGAGTACAAATCTTAGGTGGACAAGTGGATCAACATGTCTAGCGACAAAACAGATTTGGCCAAAGCTGGATCTAAAACGCTCTAAGAATTTGATTTCTCTCAATAGATTGCATATCGCCACCACAATAGGTGTCATCACTGGACACTGTCTAATAGGCAAGCATGCTACAAGGCTAGGCCTCTTTTCGAACGACTTTTGTAGAAGCTGCATGGATAAAGAAGAGGAGGAAACTATTTCTCACCCTCTTTGTTTCTGCCCAGCTCTCTCATGTAGAAGGAAGCTTCACTTAGGAGCTTCCAATTACAACGATAAAGGCGACCTGATGATATTGACATTAAGAGCTTCCTACGCTTTATAAGAAGCTCAAATTGGTTTTAACGAGTAGGCAGAGAGAAACTTTCTCCCAAGATCCACGTGGTATGACAATGGACCTACCATTGGTCTAAGTGTGCTGGCGACTCCTAGCTGGTAGCCACTTCAACTAACCTATGTTGCCATTTGCCTTGGAAGCCCTTTCTGTTTTTATTTTCCTTGTACATATAATGTACATGGTGCTGTGTTTTTTAAGTGCCCATCCACATTCTTTTTGCAAAATTGCAGATAATAAAAATTACCGCTATCATTGTAAATGCTTTCACTTGAAATACTAGAAATCACACTTCGACAGGAACAGAACAGAACCCACTAAGAAATATTGCTCATAAATGCTTAAAACGCGCTTATTGTGTAATCTTTTTGGCCGTAGTTGTATTCATATATAAGTTGGCGGACTTTAGCAGTTTTAATAAATTTAGTTACTCTCGGAATTTTGTCAGGCATTTAGAAGAAATACTACAGGTGTTTGTTTTTTTTTTAGAGAATTATGTTAGGTAATAACAGCTAAAGGTCTAGATTCTCGCACCCATTCGAGAGTGGCAGAGACCTACAAATGCAGAATAAAGCCACATCCGAAAAAGGGACGGAATACCTTTCCCATGAAATTCTCGGATGTTAGTGAGAGGCGATGTAAGCATTGTTCCGGCCTATTATTAAGTCTATCAACTTTTCAGCTTGAACACTTGTTAAAACAAATAGAACTTTTTGAAATTTCATAAAAAAATAAAAAAAATGAACGTCATATCGGGAGTTTTTTCGACTTGTCTCAGTCAAAATGCAGTTGTGGGCAAACTGCACAACCGATTTTGGCCAAACTTCACAGAAACACTCTCAGAATATTACCGACGATTGTCTAAAGCTTTGAGCTTAATCGGTTTGGTGGTTTCGGAGTTTATAGAAAACATACATAGATACATACATATGTACATAGGTAAATAAAGATGTAAGTATGTATGTACAGTGAGTTTACTATATACAGATCTAAGCTGAACTGATGAAAAAGGTTTATATCAAGAAACCCAAATTAATGCCTATTTTTTAAAGCTGAGTAAACTTATTATTAAAATGAGAGCTTCATCAGGACAAAACCAAATACAGTGGATTCCGCTTAACAAATGATAAAGAACGGAAACGAAATGTATGAGACTCTATACAAGACCCTAATCATCCCAGGCCTGCTTTATGGCGCTCAAGCCTGGATGGATGAAGATATCTTCGGTTGTTTCGAGAGAAAAATTCTTTCTTAAGATATTCGGACCAGTTTGCGTTGATGGGCTTTGGATTCAAGATTCAATGAAGAAATATACGAGCTGTACAGCGACGATAACCTAGTCAAAAAAGTGCTTAAATCGCTTAAAACGGCTGGGGCATGTAGAACATATAAACATCAATGCTTCGGCCCGCCAACTGTTCGAATCTAACCCGAAGGGACAACGCAGTAGAGGACGATCTCGCCTAAGGTGGCGCTCACATCATAGGTAGAAAGAGACCTCAATCGACTTGGAGTGGGCACCTGGAGACACTTAGCTAAGAAACAGGCTAACTGGAGAGGCTTGTTGGTTGAGGCCCAGGTTCACCCCGAACTGTAGCGCCACCTAAGTACTTAAGTAAGTACATCATAGTTCCTGATTTCAAGAATAAAATTTAGTATTCTTAACTCAAAATTTAAGGTATGGAAAGTGGTGAGATTGGACATACATAGATAATTCGACATATGTATGTAGCCTATCAGAAGTACATATATTTATATGCAGGTATATTTTAATGGCTATACATCATTAGCAGTTTTACAGTTCCATTTATACGATGTAGATGAACAGATGGACATAGCTTATCAGAAATATACGGTCAACTTAACAACTACTGTTTCTTAGGATTACTTTGCAGGATATTTTTTAATTTAAAAACATGAAAATAGATTTTCCACAATGTGTTTTCACCTGGTATTGAATTAGACGACTATACTACATATGTATGTACATATATACCACAATTCATATGTGCATATGTTCTGTTGTGTAGGGTTTAAAAAACAAACCAAATTCATGGATATAAAAGCAACTTAGTTTTCCAAAATATACATTAGTGAAGTAGCGCTAATTTTGGGGCTAGAATGGGAACTTGGAATTTGTGTCTCGGATTGTGCCACGAAAGGTCTTACAGGTAATCCTATTAAAACTAAGGTTGTCGCGGGACCGATCTAACACAGCAAGTTCATTCACCATCCAAATCACCGATGATATATATATTTTATATGATTCTCATTCCTTTTGCAAAAATGTCACTAGGAAGTGCAAAGTCATTCAAAAAGCGAATAAATAGCAAGGCATTTAAGACGACGCAGCCCAATGAAACATGGTTAACAGCAAAGAAGTTAGTTATACTTTTTCAATCTCAAACTGTTGAGATATATTTTTCCTATGGAAAGTTTATAGAACAGAGCATTATTATTTCTAAATGTAACAAGCCATGTTTAAAAACAATAATAATAATTTCATATACATACATATGTATGTATTTGCACCAATTTATCTTAAATATCTGGCCAATAGCAAATTAACTCAAAACATATGTTATTACAGGCATTTTAATTAAAATTATGTATATTTTTTCTAACTCAATTTAATTGAGACAAAGGTATGAATATATACACAGTAAGGTTTTAGCATAACATTGCCGATTCCTATGTTGAATAAAGAAGTAGGTACTACATGTACATATGTATATACCTACATTCATTTTCATTTACTCTTTTAAATTTCCCGCGGATACCAACATTTTTTCAACTTTCTAATTTACATAATAATTTCTATATACATACATTTGTGTGTACATAAGTATGTATCTTCATTATTTTACACATTAATTTGTTAAAATACACTCCAAAATAGAACACAGTGGTGGAAGTTCAACAGAGCATTTAACATCTGCTCCTTTTGCCATCTGTAGACACAAATTTTATCGAGCACCTGAGGAACGCCGGGTATTTGTCAGTCAAATGTGATACCATCAATGCTACATATTTTAAGGTCTTGTATTCTGCGAACATATTCTGTAAATTCACATCATTACATACTTAGTTTCGTATACTGCAATCAATTATCTATTACAAAGGCGCAGAAATAATGGGGTTGATTTCTGTTGATTCGGAAAAATTAAAAGTCATTAATTAACTTGCGAGGCATCAACTGCTTCTTTGGTTGTTCTTGAAGTATTTAGTTGCCCGGTAATTTTAAGTGCGCATTTTACATTACGTATTTATCTGTACCTTGACACTTGATAAATTACATAATTAGGGAAGAGAAATTGTACTTTCGATTTCGAACAGGAAAACGATTTGAAAACAATTTGGAATTTTTCTAATTGTAGTACATATGTACATACTTGGTTTTATATATTCTTTTTAAATTGAATAAATTGATCCAATGCATTCCAAACTTTTTCGGATCCTTTTCGGATACAGAATAATAATATTTTTCTTTTAGAGTAATGGGTAACTTGGGCTTATTGTTGTATGTACATATGTACTTTAGAATCAGTTCTTTCTTACTCGTTGCTTAAAGATCCGTTGCTAACGCTGGCCGGTGTTGGAGCCAACAAAAGTCAAGATTTGCCGATTTTTTTTTAAAGTAATGCTTTTTTTCTCTATCCCACGAGAATATATATATTATATATCTGAGTTCTGTACTACATCTGTACCTTGGAACAGACACTCACTAGGCATGAACCGACAGGAAGTCCAACTTATTGAGAACAGGTAGCAGAGAGTTTACTACCAGGGAGACAAAATGCAACCATTTAGCAACCCCTATTATGATACATTTTCCACAATCCGCTTCAGCAATCAATATTCTGTTCATTAGCAACAATATATGATCTAATCGGATCTATAAGATACAGTTTTTGATTTTCGAAACAGTCTCTTACATTCACATTTTGAACAGCGGCCTCTACCTTTCTTTGATTCTTAGTTTGAGTAACTTATTGCCTAAGTTTCTTCTTAATAAGGAACCAGTAGTTCATTTGGGGCCATATTTAAATTTTGTTATTGAAAAAAAAAAAAAAACTAAATAAATAAATAAAAAGCCACTTTTAGTTCTACGTCTTAAACTAAGTTGGCCTTATGACTTTTGGAGCTTTTGGAGCGGCATAAAGCCACATGTTGAAATTTTGCCTTATATCACCTCCTTTTCACCTGCAAAGCTGTGATTTCGATTCGGAAATCAGTCTGGGATGTATCTTTGGTCTGACAGGGCAACTTCAAAAGAAATTCTCCAGTAAGTAATGGACGCAAAAAATAAAAAAACAGGGTTAAGTCAATCAGCTCCTCTCGTCTGGCAGTGACAAACACTGTAGATGATGATCAGGTCAGTCGAAAGAATACAATCTCCTCACACATTGTATTTTATACTGCACAAAGCAGTGTTCTGAGCATTAGAATCATAACGTATAACGGGGCCCATATTCCTGGACTCACAATAATCTACGAGCTCAGTAATTGCTCATGGTGGTGGATGAAGTACCGACGCATGGGGGAAATAGGCAGAGGTTTTCTATATATGTACATACATATGTACATATGTATAGCTCGTCTTGAAGTTTACGGTAGCAGCTACCACATCTTTGGCCCAGAATTGTCCCCGCTTGTTTGCTGATTTTTCACATAATTTTTCACTAGTTAGTTCTTTCGCAACATCGCTTTGAGAAACCATTCAATTTGTTTGTAATTCTGCTTCTGTAGTTTTTGAAGATCATTCGAAGATGCTAGAATTAATATTAGAACCCAATACAAATATCTGATTTTTATATGAACTCATAATATGCATTGGTTTCAAAATCTTTTTTAAAGACTCACGATATCTAAAAACCCAATCAATGCGAATTTGTCAAAATTTAAGCGGAGTAAAGTCAAGAAATCATAACATATTCTCCATGACATTTTCGTGTAATTTACATTTTGAAGACCAGGTTAATGTATTCGCCTTCGCGGATCCTAAAAAAAGCGGACAACAGACTAGCCGCGGTTAAATGAAACACGTACTTATTACTTGGACAAATTAGGTTTATTTAGAGATAACGGATTAATAGTGCCGAACACCACAGCTGACTCACCTTTTGCATATCACTGCAAGTGCAGATAGCTGAGGAACGTGATAACTACCAGTACACTATTTGTTTTACAACAACTTTTCGTGAAAAATAAAATATTTATCTGTCCACTTTCCGTATCACTTCCGAAGCTAGATATGTATGTACATATGTATATGAGTATGTCCGTACTTACGATCTGCATTGAAAATTATTTTTGTTCGTTTGTATGCAGTTTACTTTACTAGATACTTTCTGAGTTCGAATCGGCGAACCCCACAGGCGGACCAGTAGGGATGCAATAAAGTGGGAGGAATATGATCCCTATAATCCTGATCATAACCTCGCCGAACAACAAAGGAAGAAGAACAGATGGATTGTAACTTTCGGGGTTTTTGTTTTTAATTGAATTTTGTAGTAATTTACCTTCTTAGACATCATACCCGAATTTGAAAATATAGGGTACTTATATGCTCACACATCGCAAAATATCTATGCTGATGTGGCTAGATAACCAAAAATTGTATTAAAAAAAAAAGAAGACACCATTACTCGCTTCGTTCCATCTAAGAGCTCACGTAGGGGTTCTCATTGAGTCTCTGTTCGGTGGTAACAAACGAGTTTGCTAATTTCTATTGTACGTGCAGAAGGGAGTAGTTAACATTTAAGTGAAAATGAAAATAATCAATTCGACACAAAATCTATAAAAGCGCCAGTGAAAGAACGAAAAACCTAATCTTTAACTTTGTGCAATTTCGGATATTTGTTTTGGTCTTTTGTACCACTCTGCGACAAGCATTGCGACAAGCACAACGATAGTTTGAAATTTAATAGAGAGAAATAACCAGCAAAAGAGCAATCATTGTATATTGGTTGTTTGACACCTGGAGAGCACGTGTGAATTGTTCCGGAATAAATAAAAAAAGCTATCCTGGAATCTACAATAAAGAAAGCTATATAAGTGCTTTTCCTTTGCACTTCTTATCATATATCACTCGTGAAATCTCTGTACTACGTTACCTGAGGTAATTCAATACGCAATACATCCACTGGGAATACCTGCTGTAGGAAACGATTTGTAATGACACTCAAGTTTATATTTGCAGTGTTCATTGGAGGCAGTTTTGCAATTTAAAAATGAGATATCTTTTACAAATAATTTCCCTCAATTTAATCGTAGATACTAAAATGTACACAGTATTTGCTGGCAACAGCGCAATTCACACCGACTCTTACTGAGTACATACATGCATATGCATGTATTTTGTAGAATCCTATAAAGTTAAGGGATATATGTATATTATATTATTAATAAAGAATCTTTGAATGCACAAGGTCTTATGTATGTATGCATATCAATAAATATGTTCTTAAGTACATAAAAATCAAATAATAAGCAAACAAAATAATAGATATTTTATGAAGGACTCATTTTAAAAAAAAATCTGCTTCTGGGTAAGCACTGAAATGATTGCAAATGTCTGTTGATTCCGTCGTTTTAGCCAGCCTGTCCGCAGAACAACCGCCGTGGTAGAATTTTTTAGTATGGACGTAAGCCAGCTAACTGCCGATAGGTCAATGCTTGGGGTTTGAATTGTGAAATCTGATCTTCTATTGATCTAACCGCTCACTTCTGAACGTTGACGAGTAGGTTTAAATTATTTTATAGAGATGAGCTCCAAACGTAAAATTAATACTCCTGCCCCGGTTTAACTTCTGACTTTTAGAAAAGAAGGAGCTGCGTCGATGTGACATATCTCTTTGCTTTGAATAGATGGGTCAACTTTTTACGATGTCGAATATGTGGTCGTGTTGTGTTGCATCAGAGGTGGTGGTGATGAAAACACCAGTTTTTACAGCAAAGATATCGGAAGACACACACTGGAGTCAAGTTGAAGTCCAAATTCTCTGCAATTATTATGAACAATATTCGGCCACTTTTCAACGTGGTTACTGGTATTCCATCTGGCTCATTGCTCTTTTGTATTCCAGATGTGTCAGAAAGCACCAAATCATACTTCACCTCGCTTTCATACATATTAATAGAAAAAGAGACATTGAACTCTTCAGTGACAGTTTCTGTACATTTAAAAGCTATGTCGGCTCAAAGAAAATACACCTTACAATGCATTTCAAACATCATGCAATTCATTACTATCATTCGGTTCGGTTGCGAGTATTGGCCGATAATAATGAATTTTCTATAGTGGAGCACATTTTTATAAAATAACTGCACAGCTCTGTGAATACTTTTGAAGTCGTTGAAATCTTTCATGAGATTGCAGCTGTTTTTGAATTTATTGTCTGGTCGATTTGGTGAGCCTTAAACAAAGCACACAAACTTGGTTGAACTATGTATGATAACATTCAAAAGATCAAGCATTCAAATGAGAGCTAGCAAACAAGCAGAGAAGATAAGATGAGGCAGTTGCAGAGTTGCTGTGTATTTGAGTTTCACTTAAAAAACATCGTAGGTGATAGTGGTGCTTACATTCAAGTTCTTCTTCGTGTCTACGTTGTTAAATCTCAGCTCTCTAACATGGCACAATTAAATTACAGGTCTGGATTATTAAATGTTGTATACTGCACCATCCAACTGTTCTTCTCACCTTGGTAACACTGGTCTGTCTATCTGCCGAACTCTGAAAAGCAATCACGACTTCTTTACGGGCTAACTGGATTACATACTTATTTAAATCATACTCGTAGAAAATGTCAGTTAAATGTCATTTAATTCTAAGAAATGTTTGCATGTTTTGTCACTGATTTGAAGCAAATATTTCCTTATTACTGCGCAATTACATCTTTACACAAATATTTACAGTTGAATTCAAATTTTTAGTAAATTTTCAAAAGAAATACCTTTATCGGGATTTCTCTACGGAAAGGTTGGTTTAGAACTCCTTTCCTAAATCAAAAATGATATTAGTAACTTCCTATTCATTTAAAGATTTAAATAATTTGGAAGGTTTAGTTATGACGCGCCACTAATTGAAAGCGTAGTTGAATGCAAGTGATTGGTTTAATCATCCTAATTTTGTTGAATTAAGCCTATATGTCCACGCAGATGCATTCATACCGGTATTTACCTACATACATACATGTATTCATATAGTCGTATGAAATAGTGCTTGCAGCAGTTAAAACATGGAATTCATTTGATCTGCTCTAATCCTCAAGGCAAAGAAGAACGACAACTGAACTACCAATTAAAATAATAATTTCATAGTAATTAATCATGACAATAGTGTGTTTCAATTTGGTTTAAAACAATACCTACATTCATATCGTTAGGATATTCGCCCGCAGCATACATCATGCATCTGATTGTACATATCCACCTAACACATTGATTTTCATACGGTATAAGCGTTTATATACACATATCATATTAATGTTGACGATGGTGATTTTGGACATATCTAATGGTATGAGATACATACCGACTGGACAGGATGCATGCTTAATTTAAACAATTCTGAGGGTTGCGCTACAATCTCAATCGTATTTGCATAAATTTAATATTAGTTTGATTTGTGCGGACTTCAAAGGATTATTCATTTCAATTTAGGATAAAAACATTCGAATTGGATCCGAAATATTGTTGTATGATTTGTAAAGCGATCGATTATCACACTTAAAGGATGAAATTAGTTTGACAACATGCATTTCACAAAGAAAAGGTGCTTGGCGTTGCAATTTGTTGTATAATTTATTGTAGTTTTTTTTATTATTGCTGTGTACCCACATATTTTAGATTTAGTGTGTAATCTAATTTAAATCATACACAATTGTTGAACTTGTACAAGAATTCACGAGTTATTACCGAAAGTGCGACACTGCTTTAAATTTAAATTTCAATGTTATGATATCATGATGCTAACTGGTTTTGCTTTAGTATTTTTTTTTTGTTGGCCTTTCGATGTTATAACCAATTGAATATTGAATTTTAAGGAAAGTTACTGCGTTTATTGTATCAACGTCTCGTAATGTACTTTAGCATTATTTTGATGGAACAATTTACTACTAGCACAGGTTCTCGTAAACTACAAATTATGCAAGATCTCTAAGTCTGTCTATTTTATCGCGTATGTATAAAAAAAAAAACCAGTTACGCACTCTAACATTTGGTTTTATGATCTCTGTAAACCTCGTACATATTCTTAACATGCAGGACGGATGAATAGAACGTTAGCCACTTCATCGGTGGTGCACAGGTATTCTCTTTTTCTTTTCTCTGAAATGTTCGCTTGTCTAGAGTTACTGAATAAAACTATATTTCTAAAGAACATCAAATGTACGAAACTATTAGTTATTCAAATTTACGCTAATAACACATGTGCTCGTGCATAGAGACATAACATAAGAGCTACATAACCATATTTACAGCATATGCACATAATCCCCAAAACCATGACCACTAAGCTCCTAACCACCAACAGCTGAACTGACCAACCAACTAACCAGCCAGCCAACGGACCAAAAGAGGCCATCCTAAATCATTGCGGACATTCTCTTTGCCATTTGCAAATGGAATCTACGTTAGGAGAGCTATTTAATTAAGAAGATTGCCATTCATTTAATTTTGTCGTCATCCTAGTCGACATCGTCGCGTCGTCATCGTCGTCGTCTTGCAAATAGCTGAAAACAGCTTTTGGATGAAGAATTTTTGATGCAGATTGTTCTTGCCAGAGTCTGAACTCGGTGACCGTATGAAATGCAGCAGTCAAAAAGCAAGGGTTTTAGTTATTTGAGGAGCGCAGTTGCCGCTTTTCATTTAGCTTGAGTACGCTTCGAATTCATTTAATGGCCTTTGTCAAGTGTAGGGGTATTGTAAGCGTTGTTTTGTTTACCTGTGAACGCTTCATTCAGCCACCGAGATCCTTGCATGCATTTGGCGCTAGTTTTCTTTAGTCGTTGGCAGCTGTCCATTAAATAAAGAATTTGCAATTTTGTCGGGTATGTTTGCCCATGCCGATTTCTTCAGCAATGACCGACCTGATGTTAAAAAAACGATAAAAACATTTTAAATGAAAAATCCAATCTAGAATAAACAACAATACACAAGTACACACATAAAGTGGATTATTTGTGTGTATCTTGCCTTTGGGAGGGTGGTCGTTTCCTTTTTTTTTGAACTTTTGTTACTTCTGTTTTGGTCTGTTTGGTCATTTGTTTTGCTGTGTTTTGTGTCACATTTTTTGTTCTCTGCCGCTCAACATTCATTTATGCAAATAGAGACTTCTGGGAATCCCTGTGTGAGGAAATGTTTGCAGTAAGAATGCTGTTTGAATTTGGCAGCAAAATGGTTTTGCGAAATCATACATATGTATGTACATATGTATGTATGTATGTACATGCAGAGCACAAGTCCATTCAATTATTATAAATTATATATTTCTACATATTGAAAATGACTTTTTAATGATATTTCCACATGAAAGGGAAACTAATTTGAACCTTCTGTCTTTGGTTGTTACTGTTTCATGTGCAATTTACGAGAGTAACTATGTTGAACCTTAAAGAACAGCTGTTGTCGACAATTGTTATTTTTCCCTGGGCCAATGAGCAAGCGATAATTTTTCGCGGATAAGGGAAAGCAATGGGATTTCATTAAAACGTTACATATTTTGAGAAGGTACATAATTCATCTTTCTGGCCGGGGCAAAAGTGCACTTATTTTGTCAGGTAATTACGCGTTACTGTGTTTTTGTATAAGGGCTTGCGAGGAGAGAAGGCGTCAGGTAGTACTGCTTTCTTCGCGGCAAAAGCCGAAAGTTACCTATTCTGGATAACCAGAATTAGGCTCTAAGGGGCCTTCTACCAATCCCTATAAAGCACTGCGACCTAGAAGATCTTTTGTGCTATCCCTCGGTTCAGGATCATTTTTGCGGGTGGCTGGTTGACTATGTTTGGGGAACTGAACTACCTTCCAAACTGTCTTTGCCTGCTTCGAGCCATGGCGGGACAATAGACAGTGACTTCTCTTGCTATCGAAGGCATTGATGAATCTCTTGGCTTGACGTAGCCCGATTGTTGAGTTCCATTAAGAGATTCTTTCTTGATGATCCAATAAGTTAAGCTCCATTTTTTTGTGGCTGGTGGGTAATCTGCAAAACGGAGATGGGCCAATGAATGAAGATTGCGATCGATCATCAGCAATTTCTTTGCCCTCTATTCCCTCATAGGCGTCAGGTGAGTTGAAGTTTCTGAAGGACTCTAATGTAAAAAATTAAAGTAGGGACAGCCAACTAATAATGTACACAGTACACATTGCTGCAACGCGAGCATTGTTTATATACATACATAGGTCTTTTTTTTCTTTCGGTATATTCATATTTAGTGTGAATAATTTATAAAACAATAAAGGATTCAATCAATAAAGCTTTTTTCACTTTTTGCACCAAATAATTTTTCAGGGAATCCTGCTATATGGGTGTCAGGTAAAGGGCGAATCTGGAAAGTACCGTACAAACAAATCGCTAAATTTATCTTGGCACCATTCTACTCTTGGTATTCACGAAAGAGCGAATGCTTGATTCTTATTCATAACTAATAAAATTCTTCGACTTCAACGTTTAAAAACAAGATGTAGTTTTGCTGATTACGAATTGTATAGGTACTTAAAATTGTTAAAATTTACATTGCAGCCTACTCGTTTGTACTTTAATATTTATTTATGTACTTTATGTTAAGTCCTCCATAATTATTGTTATTTATTTGTATGCACATATCTGCATTTATTATTGTATGTGTATATTATTTTCATTTTTTTAAACACATCATAGTTATTTGTTTATATATATAGAGAGAGAGAGAGAGAGAGAAAATCTTAAGACTTCAAGAATTCACTGTCGTCTTGAGTTATTGAATTTATATGTAAAATGAATGTAAACCCGCAGACATTTGCTATTGCGTGCTAATGTATATTAAAGAAAGCTTTGGAGCAGATTTGCCACAAAAACTAAAGTAGATTGAAAAACAGGAAAGTTAAAGTATGGTGTGGATTTGAGGATTGAGTAAAATGCGTTTTATTTGTAACTTTTACTGGTTTGATTGACATAAACATCAATATTTTAACCACGTAATACCTGTGCTTCTAGGCAAGTCGGACAGTGGTATATCACGCTTTTAAGATTGGCGGAGACAAAATGTTCAGTCCAAATTCAAGTATTCATTGTTGTGAGACCGGAAAAAAAAGGAAAAATATGCACATAGGTATGTATATATTTGTATTATATTGTACATAAATTTTAGTTTGTCCTCCTGTTGAAGGTAATTCAGTGTATTTAACGTATCGGAATCTGCGGGAAACAGTGTGACGATGTTAGAATAGTAAATCCTTTCAAAATTTAAAGAGAATTTCTTCACGATGCATTAAAAGTATCGAACGTAACCACATTCTATAGTTGCACTGATTTAAAAGCACCCGTTATGCTGGCGGATTTGAGTCCGTACAAGACTTTAAGGAAAGCGGAAGAAAGGCCTAATAATTGAACCATCATGGATGAGTTCAAACTGTTATTTTGTACATAATTATGTATGTAGCTTTTTTGTTACGACTTCTGATGTTGATTTGTTTTGGACTTATGTATGTCCCATTTTAGAGCAAACAAATTGTGGAATTGGAATTGTGGAATTATGGCTTTATGTCCGACTCAAAATCATAAATCGACCGGAAAAACCGGTTTTGTTTTTAAAAAAATAAAAAAATACATTTGGGATTATGTCTCAAAAAATGTTGGCCTTATGTCGCTTTTTGAAAGTGTCATGTCAGGCCAAATGTTCAGATTTGTCCTTATGTCGCTTTGCGAAAGTGTTATAAGGCCAAATTTAAAAATTTGGTCTTATTTCACTTGGCCTTATGTCACGGCACCAGGCCCAGATCTTATACGCGATGTTAAGGAGACGCAGTTGAGGGGTCTCCTTTCTTGTGGATCGGGCAAACGATGCTTAGATTCCATTCATCAGGCATATAGTCGTCTGACCAAATCTTGGAAATGAATTGGTGTATGCTCTCTACTAAGTCATTTCCAGCTGCCTTGAAAAACTTGGCCGGTAGGCCATCAAGACCAGCAGCTTTACTTAAATCCAACAAAGCTGCTGGTCCAAAGTAAAACAAATAATTAAAATAAATTCACTTTGCCAATATACATAATATGTATATATGTATGTACTTATTTAGGTGACGGATGCGGTTTTTATTAGCACCTCTTGTGTGCAAATGTTTACGAATTGTTTCCCGGCGGAAAGATGACTACTACGCAGGTTTCAATAATATGGCGTCAATAATTCTAAAAAATGTGTTGCTGGCTTAGCTCTTAAATATTTGTTTTAGTGTTTGTTAAATGTTTTGTATAGCACAACTCTACATATAGTCTACAATAGATTAACAGTTACTGTAATATCATATGCAATGAGCAAGATGGATTTTTAGGTAATAGGTCAACTATAATAAAACCTAATAGTTCTTGCGTAAATGTTCCAACTTTCGCGTTTTTATTAATTTATTTTGTTTATTTCATTTAATGCTATATAGAATTTAAAAAAATGTTTATAAAGCCTAAGCAGCAAAACCACCATATGTTAGATGGGTTAGGATCTAATTTAGTACATGCATACATACATATGTTATTGTTAACCCGAACTCACTTTCCAACTCTCATATTCCTCAATCTGGTGTTCCTCAGGATAAACGCTTAGACCCTGTCTTCCTACCCGGTATCAGTGATGTTACGTCATACATATATTAGTCATAGCGAGAATTAAGAGTGGAAAAACCAAATTTTTCTTTAATCTGATATTGTCAGATTTTAAAACTGTTTCCTTCTGAACCTGCTAGTGCCTCTCAAGATTTCTCTTACGAAGGTCGTAGTATACAAACTGAATTAATGTTATCGTAAACACGTTAGCTTAATATGAAAAAGTATCACATGGCGGATGACACTTGCAATAATAACACCAAGCTACGATTATTTGTCTAAAGTAAAAGGACTGTTTTACTGAAGAGTTTTAATAACCAATGCGTATATAAGCCCATATATAAACATTGAGGCGCACACAGCATAAAAAACCTTACGGACAAATTGAAAGCAGTGTGTTCTCTCTGCGTTTTGCAATTAAAATCTGCCCAGTATTGCTTATTTGAACAGTGATTCAATGATTTATACTTCATCCCGTATCTATTCATCTTACTCATGTGTAAAATATTGTTTAGATGTCCATACACCGAAAATGACAATTTCACATCAAACTAACATGCACAGTACACATTTATTCAATTACATATGTAGCATATCATGTAGCGGTAAATACTTATTGCAAAATTTTAATTGAATCCATCACCCAGAATGCAAATCTGCATTACTTCTTCCACATTTTCTCCTCAACTGATATTGCAGGTAACAAAAACTGTTGAATTTATTAAAATCTTAAGCAGCTATAAAGACTGCGATGCATAATAAAATTCGTTCTCCTACCTCTGTCAAAGATTATGTTAATATTCGGACAAAAACTTTTATTTTTATTGGTGTAGGAGAGATAAACTTTGTTATTGAAGGACAAGTATGTATATAGCCCACTTCCGTAAGAAATTTCAAACTTTTTTCTATACGAAGCTGTGCTATGCCCGAAATATCAAAAGCGAACTCAATACGCTAAGAATGTTGACAAAACATCATTAAAAAAGTCATCCCGATTGATAGCACTCAACTCTGCGGATTAAGAAAAAATGTCAGTATAAATAAACAACAACAATGAAAATTAAAGTAAAATTTTATCGATTCGGTTGATCTGCGACCGATTGCTGCAGTCTATTCATTTCGAAATTGAAATAAAAACAATTTATGTACGGAGATACAAAATTCAAATCGAAGGTAGGTAAAAATAAGTTGGAAACTGCTTCAACTCATCAACTCAATGAGGGTAATGAAAATAATACTATTTTTATTTTTTTTATTTTTTGAGATAAGTCAAAGCAAAACAGTCAACTAGCATCATAATAATGTGTGTTTTAATGACTCCACAAATTACGCTGGTCCTGTTAAGCAACGCTGGAAATTATGACATAGTTTCTGCAGCAAAATGTTGCCACTTCAACATATTTAAACAACAGGCTATCCCTATTCATGCTCTTGCTTCGCAAATATTACCCGGTTGTCCATTGCAATAAACAATGTGTTTGTTAAAACAAACAAGCAAGGGAGCTAAGAACCCACTGTTATAGTGAGAGCATGTGTTTAAGTGCTTCATTCTCAGAATAATGCATTAGTTGTACATAAAAAAAGAACATAATGAAAACGTTGGGCAAGTGGCATCTGCAACTTTCACCCAAGAAAATACAATGAAAATACTTGAGCTGAAGCATGAAAGAAGGGCAACACGTATACCAAAGGCCTGAAGGATTAATGCGGGCATAAAACAAGATTCTCCTGTTCAGTTTTTCTTTTTGTTAATCGAGCGAAAATTCAATTTTAATCCGTTCAAAGGCGCGGTCACAACTGCAGAAGACACATTTGATTGGAGTGCGCTTAGCAAATGCGAGTACATAGTCCAATACTGCAATTCAATTTTTTCGATGCATTGCGCACAATACGCGAAAAGAAGAAAACATAATTTTGTGACAAAAAGGAAAAACTCTATCAATTCAATTCTAGAAGTTACACTACGATAAAAACATTCTACTTTTACGTCCGGCTCAAGACAGGTAGGAATGATCATTCCCTTGGGACACAACCAATAAAAGAAAAACTTAAATATGAACGAGTTGTGTAGTTGGAAAGTGTTGAAAGTTGTATGCTTTTGTTGGATGATACCAATGGGGATAGTGGGTGTTGGGTCTGTTGTTATCCAGAGACAGAAATCCGGATATGGGCTATCAATTTTCTCCAAATACTTCTCTAATTGACGTACGAAACTGATGAGGAGGCGACCATTCCGCAGTTACGGTCATTGTTCATGATATCTTGGAACGCCCAGTAAACTGTGTAAAACGAACATGGTTGGATGTGCACGGATTCACATTTGTGTTATTTTGGGAAATTAAAGTGAAAAGCAGTTTCATTTAAGGGGTTTTCCTTTTATTTTGGTGCAATTGAACATTGGATGGCGTTCGTTTCTTTAGATGCAAATAAAATTAGTTAAGAATGATTATGAATCTAAATGCATTTTTTAAACTTATTTATTCTAATATCTTAGCAATAAGTGCAATAAAAAAATAGATACGCCCTTTTGAAAATTGATTGGTGCATTAAAAGCGAAATAGTGCGTTAAAGAAAAGTTAGAAATTAGGATGTGAAGTCAATTTTAAAAACCTTGCTACCGCTACAAATTAGCCTTGTTTTTGTTCATCGAACCATTAAAAGATTTGCAGAAACCGGAGGAATTAATGACCGCTAAAGATCAGGGCTTCCGAGCTCAGTTCGAACAAAAAATGCTGTCAAAGTGATGAGTGTTCGAATTCGCCCGAATCTACTTTGGAAGCAGGAAAGTGTTGTTCCGTGAGATGGGTATGGAGGAAAAAATATCAAAAATGTTGTTTACCGATGAGAAAAATTTTTAGTTGATAAAAAAAATCAACAAGCAAAACGATAAACTTTATGCGCATAAATCTAAAGAAGCTTCGAAAATTATTCAAAGAGTTCAGAGAGGTCACCATCCGGCGTATGTAATGGTTTGGTGAGGTTATGATTGGGTTAATGCACTGCATATTTGACTTTATTAAGGCCGAAGCTTGGCCATCATCTAGCCCAGGTTTGAACCCCCTGGATTATGAATTGTGGTCAACTCGGACGGGTATGACCTGCTCTAAAAAACCCCATCACCATTTAGTCGCTGAAGGCATCCCTTGTGAAAGCAGTGTAAAAATTTCCAATCGAAATGACCGTTGGCCAGACCGACTAAGGGCCTGTATTAATTCCAAAGGCGAATATTTTGAATACAAATTTAGCAATGAAAACATTATTTTCAACATGACGTATGTGACCAATCCAGCCATTTATGACGTTCGATGGGACGCCTGCAACGCAATTTGAAACACACGTATTTGTGTGAGTATTTTGAAAGTAGGGCTTAATATAAGGGCCTAAAGACCTATTTTATGTGTTGCACCATATATGTATGACACTTATTTTCAAAATAATAATAAATTCAGAGGTAGGGCAGTTTTGTGATTTTTTTATCGCACAAGATGTCTCCAAGTTTGGGAATAAAGTAGTTATAAACCGGCTATTTTTAGAATGGCGGATGTGAATCGATCAAGTTTAATAAGAAAAAAGAATGTTAATCGATACACATTGTGAGCATAAACAAAATCCGTTATTATGCCACATAGGTCTTGATAATACTCTAAATATAAAAAGAAATTTATGCAGATAAAGATTAGTTTAGTTTATATTTTTGAGTAAGAAGGTGAAAATCGGCGTAGGATTACACCTGCCAGTGGAATTTTAATCACTAAAATTACCTCCCAGGATTCAGCATTGGCCCTCTTTCCTTTCCATTTCTCCATGTGATCGATCTATCCATATCTTTAACCGTTTTATCCATCGACGTTTTTTGGAAGATGCCATTTTGAAACTAAGTTAAGCGTTGCTTCCATTCTTCATTTCGCCGCGCCTTAAAGATGTAAAGATACGCACCTCGTATGTTTTTTCAATGCTGTTATGCAGTCTCTGTATCTAATTGACAAGGATATCCACAGGCCAACAGATATCATACCAACGTATGCGGATACCGTACGGACTTTTAAAGTTAGTACGCAGACTTTACTTCTTTCGCAAATGCTTTTATCTAAAGTGCAGATTGCTGCAGCATACTCGTACAGCATGATTGCATGGGTAACTCTTGCTGGCTGTAGTCGTGTAGTCTGCCTGGGCCGTAAGGATATTCGAATGTTATATGGCTTATTATTATGTTGACAAAACTACGTGCACAATTCAACAATAATACAAATCGGAAGTATCGCACTATCTGCCCTGAAAGGATTATGTGCTTTATTTATATGTACATATATAAAAACGTACATATTTTTCTATGAAGTCAAAAGGCAAACATGTCCAGGACGTAATGAATTGGAAAATTGATAGATTATGAATGTTTAACATAGCAAAGTCAAATTGCACAATGCTCTCCTCTATACAAAAGGAGTTCAAAGATAGTACCAAGCGTGAAAACTATAAAATGTTATAAAAAAAAAAACAAAGACATGAAAAAAGAGAAGAAAAGTGTAATGCTCGCCTCAAAAGGATTGCACTTGATGTTGAAATCCTCAGGACAGGAAACTTCCTCGTGATTTTCAAAGTCGTACTACTATCCCATTTGAAACGAGATTGTGACGATGTTGATAAAGAAACAGCAAGGAATACATGGAGAAGGGTATGCATGAAATGAAGAAGCATAAAATAGAAATGGAATATTTGATAGGAAAGCAGACACACGAAAATATACATATGTACATCCTGAATTTTGCATTTCAATTCGCATATCAGTGGGGAATGGAGGAAATGCGAAAGAAAAAGGGATTGAAAATTAAGGATCAATATGCATATTCATTTACTATGCAACACATGTTGTATATGCGGTTTTCAGTAAACAATCCCTTATGCCAGTCGATCATTATTTTGAAGCTTTCGGCTATTGACGTGTTAATTTGTGCAAATTTTACAAGCATTTAGCCACAAAAAAGTAACGTTTCTGTATAAAGGTGTAAATAAATTATAAAATGTTTATAACAAAAACTGTTCTTTTGCTGCCTATTGTAGAGCTAGGAATGAAACACCGTCTGACTTCAATAGTAGCTTTAAGCTGCAAGGTTACAGTATTTTTTTATTTCACCTAAGCAAATATAGGACGTTAGGACTCTTGTTTAGCGATGAAAGACTTACATAGTTTGCAATACTATTCTGCTCTCCTAATTTGGATCAGGTTTTTTAGAAGTGCACATTCTTAACTTTAAACTGTGCAGTAGTTTCATAACGTTTGGGATTAAGTATGAGAAAATAAGTTGCTTCCGTATTCCATGTGACCTGTGCAACACTCATAGATTCACCGTAAATTAATATGTACCACTTGCCTTCGTAGCACTCCTGTCAGGCGCTTTTATTTTTCTTCGCGGAAACACATCTCATTGTAACCATGAGTGATTGTTACGCCAAACACTTCATAACTGATGTGAAGGGAAAGCAGAAAAATTCCGTCAACTTTCTCGAAATTAAGGACTAGTAGTATTAACATACATACAAACACCACCCTCCAGGTATTTCTACTAATTATTATAAACGGATCAACGTCAGAAGCATTTTTTAGCATCGCTATAAAAAATGTGTTGAATATGCATGGGAACGTTTCCTCTCTTCTCGCACGGTGCAATGCAGTGCAACCGCAAATGATGCCGATCTGGTAATACTCATCTAACCACTTCCCCCAACGTCGTCCATGACAACATGGCCTCGGTGCATTCGCAAAGTGCGATGTACTCGAGTAAAGTACTTAAGACAGTTCTCGAAAGGTACTAGACTAAATTTTCCTTTGCGTTCACAAATTGTATTCCTCGAGGACCTTTAAAAGGAGAGAATGAAATTGAGGTATAAGAACATTGAAAGTGCATGAGCATATAGAAAATTAAATGAAGGAGGCTCTGAAGTTCTTTACTTGTTTTGTTATAACGTATTCGTTACAAAGAAACTGTGCCTTGTAAGCCCTAGCCATTTCCGGTATTTCTTATAAAAATGACGTGAAGCCTTTTCAATTAGAAATATATGTTGTATTAAGTTGTAATGAGGTTTTAAGTCTCTATATATTAGTGACACTTACAGAGTGAATGTTCGAAAATCCAGATCCATTTGGTAGACAAGCAACAAAAAAAAGAAATATAATCTACCAAACAAATACTCCACATTTACTTTATTTGACGTCGTTATATAAAAACGAATTTGTACAACTGAAAGGACACCTTCTTCAATGTTCGTTCTTCCGCAGCTCTTCAATATATATGTTTATGTACGTATGTATGTATGTGCTCGTATAAAATTAATTTCTTATCCCTTAGCATCCCAGTATTCAATTAAATTGCCAACGATTAAATTCTAAAATCAACCTATTTAGTATAAACCATACCACTTGAAAGGTTTGCTATTTATGCCACCCTCTTACACTCACTCCGAAATTAAATGGAGCACACTCACCTAAACCAACACCTTCTGAAATTATTCTACACCCCACCATTCTATATAGATTTTTAGCTTTCTGTATGCTATATCTCGCTTGAAATGAGGTGGGAAATTCTTTTGTAGCACAACTTAAATGTGTTTCCTCGCCAAATTGATTCCTTGCACATTAAAGACGACAGATACATAAGTAATCAATCTGAGTTGTAAATGGCAAAACACCTAAACCGATTTAAAGGAATCGTTAAAAGTTTTCTAGATTTTACTAGAAAATTAAATTAAATGTTTTGCAAAAAAAGCAAATAATTTTTATTGCCAGAAATTACTTTTCTAAAGAATTTGTACACAATTTACCATGGTTCTATGGGATGGGTTGGGTGTGCTATATACTATATCCTTCGATTCGATTGAATCGCAGACTAAGTTCGTTAGGCACAAACTGAATTTATTGGTATAAGAATTTTCAAATAATTTAAATCAAATGACAGTTAGGTTTCTTCATCAATTTATATGCATACATACATAGGTATAAGGTTTTTTTTCTATTGTTTATAAAGAGCCATGTTATACGTACATTTATATGTAGAACTACAAATGGCATTCGATTTTCAATAAAAACTGCATAAAATATTTCATTTTTACTTAACGTCCAGATGTTAAAAATTCAACATTTTACATAAAATCTGCTTTAAAATTGTGTTGTTCAAGCAAACTGGGTATGCTAATCGAAAATGGTAAGTAGATTCAATCACAGAACGTGCAGTTGTTTAACCTTCCTAACCGCAATTGAAAATCACTGTATAAGTAAATCACTTTTACCACAGCAAACCAGAACAAACACTGTTCATTTTCCGTTAAAATATCGAATATAATTCTTCACTGTCAACAATTGTTAAAAGTTCTATAAACTACTATGCTCACAAGGGACCTAGGCATTCAAGCATCCATAAATTTTAAGAGTCCCAACTAGATAATCGAATTCCTCTTCATAGTTTCATACTTATATCTTTTTATTGAAAAATTGCCACCAAACTAAAGGGAGCATTTATTTGCAAAATTCATAAGAAAAAGGAACAAAAAAGGAAAAAACAAAAAAAAAAAAAACGAAATCTATCTGCTTGGCTGGAAGACGCTTTTCACTCTCATTGAATAATTTCGATTTGAATACGCGATTCTGCGCCAAGTCCGACATTTAGATGAAAAATCTGCGACATTTGCATATGTAAATCGATTATAATAAATTTGGAGAGGATAAAATTATTTCTCAAAGTACATATAAAAATATATACGAACGTACGCACATACATATATACAAATTTCTATTGCGGTTCTCAAAGTGTTTCTTAAATGTTGTGGCCCAATAGGGGTTGCGGACCATCTTCACATTCCTAGCAATACGAAAAGGACTAAGACAAAAGCTTAAAGCAATTCATGGGAGATGCTATTCAGATATTGTATCTTATACAAATTCAATGGTATTTGGGAAACACATCAGCAATTTTGAAGAGGTTCTTCGGAAATCCGCTATGCATTTAATGGCCCTTTCAAGGGTCATCAGCTCGAGAGATATCCTCCGCTAAAAAAATACGAATTTAAAGGTCTACATACTCTTAGATAGTCGTATATATGTAGATAACTTTATTACGACAATAAGAAAATGATAAAGTAAAATGCTTCTGCTTAGCAATTGAGTAATAATAGACTTTTTCGGTCAACTGTATACTCCAAGACCAGGATTATATTTGTAATGAAATTTGCCATTTTCAATTTTTTAGAGAATATTGGATGGGATACGCAAATACTAAGGACAAGGAAAAAAATGTTATCACTTTTAGTAGTTCTTTTTAATAAGAGTATTTTGCATAGTATAAAGAAAGTAAACTTAAACGACTTAAATTACCTTGTTTCGCTACGAAATTCTTTTGCGGTAGCTAATATACAGATTCGATTTTCTAGTAGAAATTTTCTGATCGCATATTCGAAAAACATTGGATTTTGTGGAGGTTAGCATTCACTTAGAAGATGCTCTTTTGCTTTCTTGTAAATCCCTTCTTCTTTTTATTTTATTACCCGTTGAAATATATAACCCGTACGTACAGGTATGTCTTATGCTTCATATTTCTCCAACGTATCTGCCTTGCTACTGCGCCGCTTGTGGAGTTGGCCAAGTTTGCGGACCTCAATACTCTTCTACAGGTTATATTATTTTTGAAAAATACAAAATGAATAATTATTTACGATATATCCCATAAGGTATGTATGTAATATAAATGATCAGTATCGGTGTAGGTATGTATATAATATAAATGATCAGTATCGACGCCCGAATCATGTTATTCGTACGTCCGTATGTCACAATTTAAGTTTAGAGCTAGAAAGACGAAGTGTGAAATATAAACTTTCGGGAAGGTGAAGTTAGCCCAGCGAATACATTTTTGAGAGACGCGCACAAACACGTCCTGTTTTCAAAAAGTGCCCTTTTAAATATTTTGTACTAGAAACTAAAAGAAAGGGTGTGACATTGGCACTTACGGCGACAGTAGTGTTTAAGTATAAAAATATTAACGGAGTCCGATAATAAATACTGTAAGTGTTTACAGCCATGTTCACTTTTATTTTAAGAAATAGTTTATCTGGTCCGGTATCTGAAGAATAAGAATATCGCCGCTAAATAGGGATGTACCATTATATTTCAATAAAAAAATTACACAGGCTACAGCATTAAATACGAGCGATGGAGCTGTTCCAGAAGTATTGCAAATTTTTAGAAAAATAAGGCGAAAACGATATTTTCTGAAAAATAGATCGGTATTCAAGAAAATCTTATTCCACTTCTGCTTAAAAAAAATTATATTTTAAAATTCAACTTCCTAGCTAAAAATGTAAGGCCAAAAGTATTAACTTAGTGCGTACGGTTGGCCATGTCTCATTCGACTCGGCTGTTAATACCAATCATTTGTGAGATCCTTAATGCGGTTTATCATTATAATACTTCTAACTACATATGTATTAAACTTTATATATCTCATGGAATACGAAAATAGACGTACGAGTATGCCTTAAAGACTCCAATCCATGATCATCGAGGTAAATGAATTTCACGTGTCGTCCTAAGCACTTTGATGATGTGATGTTGATGTTAAAAGTAGTACTTTAAGGTAGCGTAGATATGCAAAATGGACGTCGTGGCTCAGTCGGTCGTTGGTGGTCGTACAGGCTATTCCCAAAAGGAGTTAAGATATTTCCAAATCGTCAAATTTCCGATCCATAACTCTCCTTCCGAACATCAAGTAGGTATTCGAAGAAGTGATAAACATTTCCGGATAATCAATTCGGTTTCCATTTTGGCAATTTCGCCAGAGCGGAAGCGGCTTATAAAGAGACTTTTTTATAGTAGTCATCTCGATGGGTGATTGGATGAAGGTAATCTTATACATCGTTCTCATCCGCCCCATGCTTGCATATGAATGTCAAGTGTGGTTCAATGTGGAAGCAAGCTTGATCGAAAGGATTTGGGTGTTTGGGAGGGCTTGCCTTCGTTTTTACAGAACACCAGAGTCTAGGTACAAACAATTTTATTCCAATGAGGTTCTGTATAACAGGGCGAACATACACCAAGCGGATAATTGTCTGATCAAGTTGATTCGAAGATATTGCAGGAGCAATGAATTCGATAAATTACCTGATCTCATAGGTAACTACACCAACTACATGTATCATAAGAAAGTGCGTCTTAACGGCTTCATCCCCCCAAAGACGTTCCCCCATATTGGCCAAGAAGGTCTAATCCCGGGCAGATTAGCGGTGCCGATAATCGTTTATGCTACCTGGACAGCTGTGGATAAGCGACAGATACGTCGCACACATCATTTCCGCTTCAGTAAAGCGAAAGAGAAATTTGGCCTGGCCGGCTTACATAGATTAGGAAACAAATTAAAAAACAACAGCACTTTTAAAATAAAAAAAATATGAAACGCAAGACTTTGCAAGCAAAAATAAGCATATTATAAGTACATAAGTATAAGCCAGTTTGTAAGTTTTACTATATAAGGCTTTATTTCAATAAAAAATGGATGAGTTCAAAAAGTTTTTAGTTGTTCAGATAGTTAGTAGTGTTAATAAATAAATTTAGTTAGGTTACGTTGAAAAACTTACATATATTATGTATAAGACTTCACTTAGAGCACCCGTTTAGTGTCTAGCGTTTAAGCGTTTTTGTTTGGCGTATAAGAAATCCCGATTTCATAACAAAAAAATGCGTTGAAAATGAAAAAAAGAAAATATTAGCGTAGGTATTGGATTACTAAGCGGTAGGTTCGATGTTCAATTCCCAGAAAACACTAAAAAGTTTTTTCGCGGTCCCAGCTTTCGCGAATGTTTGACAAATGTCCGAGAGTTATAACTGTCAAGAGAAAGCTTCTCAAAAACAGAAATAGCCTTTCGGATATGGCTTTAAACTGTAGGTCCCTTCCATTTGTGTGGAAAATATAACACGAACAACACGAATGGTCGCGTTGGTCTGTCTGTTGCGCCAAGAATTCGTATTCATTTCGGACGAATTATAATTTTTAATTGACGTATCGTCTTGTTTAGAACTCTGCTTATAACTGATGAACGGAAACAATAGTGATATAGAATGGGTTATAATAATATTTTACTGTAGTGCTCTTTATTGACTGGTTATACTGAAGTTGGCATTGAGTTTTCAACTTGAACAACTGGGCAGAGAATGAGTCTGCTTCAATTTCAAACTCAACCTATTCTCTCAACGCTTATTTTGAGCTCATTAAAATAAATACGTTAATAGTCTAATGATTTTACATCTATAATTGGTTTTATGCATGTATCTATGTATCTATCTATCTATCATTGATTTGTATGACTTAACCTCCAGGATTATCATATGAGTATTTTCAGTGCATACATTACACATTATCGACAATGATATACGAGTACATATGGCTGCACAAAAATATATATTTTTGAATCTTCAGATAGGAAGATATGAGTGAGTAAGTTAAATTTCAGCCCATTGCTTATTACTGAATTACATAACCTACAATTTATTATACTACATACTAGCACTTATTGTTACCTTATACATGGCACATAATGAACAGTAAGAACACGTTCGGCGCAAAACTATTTATATACGTAGGTATTGTTCATATGACCATATGGACTGAGTTTAACATCAGCTAACCTTATCGAAGTCGTAATGCTAAGAAGCACGTTCATAATTAACAGAAGCTCTCCTTACGACAACACTGACGCTTACTACAACCATTTCATTCAGATACATTGAGCGAATATAGTCCAATCAAATTGAGTTTGCTTGTGAATACCTACGTACCTATAGGATATTGTACGCTATCGATTTCTTCTAAAATTGATTGCAATTGTAAGAACTTCGTGTGTCGCATTGGAAATGCATAAAATGATTACACCTTTGGTCTGTGTAACACTGTCCACTGTATGAACATTCAGTACATGTTGCCTGATCTCTCTATGAATTCACTTTAATTTTGAGATATACATTTATTAACTTCTAAAACATTTATTCAATACTAAAATGCACATAAGGCATAGGAATTCACCCTTGTACTTTCGCTCAGAAATGATTGTAATCCGACAATAATATTGTTTTTTAAAAAAGAGAGAAGAACCGATTGAATTGAGCTTATTGTGTTTAGGCTTTGTTTCGCTGTTGCATGTTACGTTAGTGCCTATGAAGTTAATATACTTAGACTCATTTTGATAGAGGTCATTGACGTACATATATTACACTAATAATGAAAGCAAAAAAAACAAAATTTAATGAAAAAACTTAGTGCTTAATATATATGCATGTAGGTATTTAGAGATTTAAAGAACTTGCATATATTTACCCACACGACGACACAGAACTATTTTTCTCTTTATGTTGTCCAGTCACCAAAACTGTAGAAATGCACCTGTGTACAATGCCTTTTCTGCCAGAATTAAGTATACATACATACATAGATGTACATACATACATATGTACGAGTACGAGTATGTGTCTAACATAATAATCCTTCAGCTGAATTTGGGCGCAAAATAAATATTAATTATTTTTGTGAACATAGCAGAAAGTAATACATACATACATACATACCTACAAGCAGATGCATGTATGGTTGAGAGAACTGGATGGTTAAATACTTTTTTTTCAAACTTCATAATAAAGTTTTACGTCCTTTGAGTAGATACACTCATGTGATGTAGGTAGGAGTTGGTAGCAGATTCTTAATGAATGTGTGCATTAGAAACTCAATAGAAGTGGTATTCCCGTAGATAGTTTTACCATAATCTCGCCATAGAACTTTTTCCTAAGTAAACCAAAGGAAGCCTTTGTGAAATGCAACCGCATTTATAAATCGGCTTGTTAGTTATGTGCAAGAGCTTCTTGAGATCAAATGGTTACAATTATGATAGTATGTACGATACGTTCAGTTTAAAAAGTTTTTTTTTGTTATCCTATTTATCTTTTCTAATTAAACATTTTAGGAGTCTAATGCAAATGTTTGTGTTTTGTAAGCATATTATGCAGGGCAGGGTATATTTTAAGGTGTCCCTTTTAAATTTAAGCTGTTAGTAGGTTTGCTGAGGCAATCCAAACAGAGGACCTCGGGCATGTTTCTAATTTTTCATTTCATTTAATTTTATTTCATTTATTAATGTATTGATAAGTATCATAGTAATGAGAATTTTGTAGAATTCGTAAATGCTAATTTAAAAAAGTTTTCTATTTTTTTTTTTTTTTTGCAACACCAAATTTAAAACAATGGTACCAAGAAACTATATAATTTTAGTTAATCTTAAATAAATTAGAACAGATAAGGTCTACGTCCATTTACTAAGTGAAAATATATGTGTATGTACACAAAAATATATTGGGCTACATCTTTGTACATTATATCGGATTGGTCCATGTATTGAAACGGCTAGACCATGATTTGTGTCAAATTTTGTAATATAATTGCAAAATGATTTTTTGCTTTGTCGAAAAATTTTAGTCGGTGATGAGGCTTTTTTTTTGGTATAAATTGTGTGGATCTTTTTGGAAGTTGTATGTATACATACATATATACATACATATGTGATGTGACACTGAAAATAGAATTGAATGAAGTTTTTGAAGCTTTTAACCGTGCATGGTATCGAGAAAACGGGGATTAAAACTTCGCATGAGGAATAATCCTTATTTTGAATGATGAAACTATTTGTTTTGTTTACCAAGTGCGAGGTGTGAATTCAGCTCATTTTAATAAAAAGTCAGAAAAAAATAATGTCTTGCAATATTTTAATCTTCGTTACATTTTTCCTTTTTCATTTTTACAAATTCATGGTACTAAATCAACCCTAGTTTTCAATTACATTGGTGCAATTATTTAGTTTAAGCAAACAGCTAACTATACGTGCTTGACATAAACAGGCATAAAGTGACTAGGCTCTAAATGGTCCCTAAACAAACTTAGATTCGTAACAAGTAATATACTTAGATCTTCACGCTGAGATTCAAATTATTGATACTTTCTCAATCCTGTTATATCGACCTGAACAAATTCTCTAAATTAATTATGCCGACGACATTGACTGTCTCATAAGCCATTATGAAAACGTAAATACTTATGTCATATGTATGTCATCCAGTTTTAGACTGACGCAACACAGGCATTATGGGTTATTATTGATACTATAATTCTCGCTTTGATGTAAGGGTCTCCACCGCAATGTGTAGGTACATACATATGCATATCCAAAATTAATAAATTTTTACTGCACAAATAATAACAGGCTTACATGGCATAATTAATTGACGTTGTATTGAATTGAAGACGTGCAAAAGTGTCGAACGTCATTGGACAAAATCCTTAATTCCTTTATGTCAACTCTCGTTACAGTAATTTCCACAGTATGTACATACGATAAGATTAAACGCATGACTGGTATACAGCACGTGCTTCTTTTGCTAAATTTGCACTGGATTACAATGAATATAAGGGATGGCAAATCCATCTAGAGTTCGGGTGATCTTCTGGGTATCATTTTCAAAGAACATGCTTAGCAGTCATTCATACAATTTCCTAGCAGAGAATGCACTTAAAAGTTATTTCGTGCTTTTTTTTTGCTTCCCTTCATAGAAGGCTCAGGTCATCATATGAGTATATGTATGTATTTATTATATGCTAGGATACATAGTCATATTTCCAAAGTAGGCATGTATGTAATGTACATACATATACATACATATATACTGACTGTTCACATTTACGGATTCACTGTTGCATTCACCCTCTATACAATCCCGTATTACCCACATACGTTCACTTTCTATTTGATATGATTTATCAAAGTCATCGAATTTCTTCGCTTCATCGAGTAATTTTATCCGAATATCGTCCCTCACGAAAATCTCCCATAAATAGAAGCACTTGCGCTGGACATTTGTCCACTCTTGTTGTAGATTTTGTTTCAGCTCGACAACGGTTCCGAGAATGGGCCAATAAATCTAACAGGCAGAATTGATAAATATGTTTATTTGTGCTCTTGAGCATTTTAGTTTGGGACAGGTTGGCGTGTTTATGATTTTTTCCAAGAACCGGGAGTAGCGTTACATTTGAAGAAAGGTATGGGATGAAGCAAGAACATAAAACAAATCTTTGAAATGAAATTTTTATCTGGTCCAAAGAATGTCGATTCGATGACCATATTTTTTTAATGACTACCGCTTTGGGCAATTAATTTATGAAACGTTAATTTAGAATGTATTTTCAACTACAAATAATGCATACTCGTATTTTACTTGCTATGTACATATATAATGCATACTTCGTGCATACGTAAAATCAACACACTCAAATTTTGTTTATACATAGAATAGAGAAGTGATAATGAGAATTTTATTGTGTTGAATTTGAAGAATGAAAATAAATTAAAAATTTAAGGATGTACTCAACCAACTGCGATTTAATCGCCTGTACTATTGTTTGGCTTATTTATTCAATTATCTTCAACAAATTTGATTAAATCATCGACAAAGAATGTGGAATGTTCATACATATGTACATGTATAATTTTTTTTACTATACATTTAAAAGACGTCAGACGAAGAGTAAATATTTCGTAAACAGTCCTTTGAATTTTGTGTTAATATGGTTGTAGCAATAAACTTCAAATACTCGTTTATGTACATATGTAGATACGTGGGTTTCAATTCTAAAGATCGATTAGTATACACAGTCGATATTAACTAGGTTTCTGTACTTTTAGGTAATCTATTGTAGTGTTTCTATCGCGTTTTGAAAACTAATTCATTCGTTATTTTTGCTTTGAAATAAATTTTCTATTTGTTCACCACATGTTTATGAAACTATATGAGCTATTATAGAATAGTTATGAAATATTGAATAGCAAACCAGGAATATTATGTTATGTTATGGACAATAAATTTTCAAAATTCTAAGTTTCTCATTTTCATAAATGATTTCTTGTCTGCAACCTCTAATCCAATCCATTCCTTCGCTGATGACAGACCCTCAGTTTTTCATATTCGTTCCCTAACTCACGTCCCTGCTCTTCGGCCGTAGAAGAGGAACGGCAACGTATGTTAAACTCATTAAATTCCGACCTTGACAGCATAATCAAATGGGGCTCAACTAACAGAGTGGAATTTAATGCATCCAAAACTCAATGCTGTCTTCTGTCTCTCAAGCGAAACCAATACCCTCAACCATTATCCATGAATGGTACTTACATCGCCGAAACCGAAAGACTTGCCATTCTCGGTATGTGCATTAACAACCATCTTCGTTGGAACGAACACATATTCGAGGTCGCCAAAAATGCTGCAAAATGTCTAGGATTCCTTAAGCGATGCAAGAAATATTTTACCCCGTCTGATCTGGCTTCAATATATAAGGCATTCATCCGCCCAAAGATGGAATACAACGCCCATATCTGGTCTGGTGCACCTAAGACCGTCTTGCACATTCTAGATAGGGTCCAGAACCGTGCGATAAAACTAATAGGTGATAGAGACATTGTGAGCTCTATAGACTCACTTGAACATCGTAGAAATGTCTCTTGTCTTTCCCTGTTTTATCGCTTATTCCACAAAAAATGTTCCAACGAAATAGCCACCTGCATTCCTCCCCTTCAAAATTTCACCCGCAATACGCGTCACGCTTCGAATGCACATCAGTTCACCCTCAAGCCCAATTTCGGACGTACTGTCAAATATAGGGATTCGTTTATAAGCCGAACAACACGTATGTGGAACGATCTTCCAGGAGCCGTATTTCCTCATCGGTACAACATCCAAACATTTAAAGCCAACGTGCACCGGTATCTCCTCTGTTCCTCTTTCCCCTCTTTCCAAACGCTCGTGCCCTGAATATTCAGCATAAGGGTATTCGTACCCCCTTTGGTGCGCGCCAATTATAAAAAAAAAAAAAAAAAATATAGCCAAAACCATCAGTAAGTCTTAAAAGTTTATTCTTATTGCTTTGTTGCATCAAAAACCACATTTTAGAAGAGGTGGGCCACGCAAGACAACTTCAAAAGAGAACAATTGCATCAAACTTCTCCCTGCTCAAGACCGTTTTAACCTTTAACTAGAATCTTATTTATTATGTTTTTATTTTATTAAGTTTTCTTAATGAATTTGTTCAATCTTGTTTTAATTGAATTTCAAAGATTTACATGTATTTAAACTTGAAACGAATGACTAAATTAATTAAAAAAACAATGAATTTGCAGACTTTTGTTAGTATATTACACAATTTAGCTGGTGACCCGATTTTATTGTCCATCACTGTACGTATTTAACAAATTTAGAAAGCGGAACATCTTAGATGTAATAGATATGTATGTACATACTTTTGATTACCAGTGAAAGGTATGTTGACCTAACCATATTCGCCGTCTGTGGGCGATCTATCAGGTGACATCTGTTTCAGTTTATATATGTACATACATATGTACGAATATATCTCTGAAAGTAATGGCGATCTAGCTAGAAAGAAATTTTGTACTTAAATTTTTGGAAACCAGAAGGAGAACAATTGTAATACATTTTCCAATCTACCCATGCCGCATGTAAGATCGGTTTATCAATATTCTTACTAGAAACTGAAAAAAATTTTCTTCGTTCTAAAATCAGGATTTTGCTTTAATTGGTTGTTATTGGTATTTTCTCATGTTATGACAATATTACAGGCATTCCTTAAATAATTTTTCCCGATCAAATCCCTTCAAAATCAGTAAAACTTTCTCTAATTAGTAGGATATCATTGTATTTCAATCAAATAGAAACTATTTTAACGTATATTTCTTTAGACCATGGTAAATAATGTGAGGAATAGGGCATGATACCATCCGTTCCAGATAGATTGCAAACCTTTCTGTATGTTCTATAATAAGATATCTGCCGCTTTAAATATTTTTCCTCTTTGTCAGTAACAATGTTCTCCTTTTGCAAATAGAGAAGTTCGTCAGCTATGTATGTAGCAAAATGGTCGCAGCATCTCTGCCAGAAGAACAGAAACATAAATATGTATCATATATACGAGTATACAAAAACCAAGTTTTTTTTTCTAAAGCATAATTTGCTGCGTGTGGGTAAAAAACATTATGGGGAGTTTGTAAATCATGGTCTACCACTTGTACAACTCGATGTGAAATTTACATTATATGCAAATATCATACAAGGAGCTGCAGCATTCTTTCACATTTTGACATACAGTATCCCCGCATAAATTTGAAAACATTGTTGGACACTATATATGTGAATATGCACTGGAATGAAAAGGCTCTTTGGCTAAAATCGTGGCTTGTAACCTTAGAAAGAATGCTGATTTGTTGAAATATAAAATAAAATAGGTGATAAAACGAGGTTGGTTTGGTTTATTTTGGCATTTTCATTGAGAGAGCATGACGCAAAATAGTAGAATATTGGTCTGCGACCCTGTTAGGTCAGATTTCCTATTTGAATGCAAATACTTTATGTGTTTACAGTTTTTGATGAAGTTATTATTATTACTTTCCCATTTTGGCTTGAATTGTTTTCCAATTTGAAAACAAAAGTGGAAGAGTATAATATTATCGATGTTTATCAGATTTTTGAAAGAAATCGTTAACAATAATTGGCTATCTAATGTAAGAATCCTCATTATCTATCGATAAAGGATGTATGTACATAAATAATGATTGAAAGCCTGCAGATATGAGCTTCGTGAACACAAGAAACTGACTAAAGATAACTTGTTTCTTAGGAACATCAGTACAGATGTAGTATAAGTGAGTTTAAGTCTTTGAGAGGGCCCTTAACTACCACTTAACCATGGATTTTAGTAGAAACGTTAAGCAAAAGTGGGTTGAAGCTAAAATTATTTTTAAAATCCCCAAAATTCTGCAAAATTTTGTATTTAGAGTTGCCGACAGACACATAGTTAATATTGTATTATAACTTTCTTCTTCGATCGTTAACTTCTAATATTCAGAAAAGAAAGAGTACTTTACATACATACATATATGATAAACTACATTCTCTTTTTTACGCCTTCAAGGTTCGAGAAATTTTACTATTGAGGAGACATTAATACAACTTTTACTTAATTTCTATCATTTTCAAGTTATGCTATAAACAGCTCCTCACATAAGTTTGCCTCTAACTAAAGTGATTTACCTTTACAAAGTTTAATATGTGCGTGTACATACATATGTACATATTGAGAAGTAAATGATGTGTATTTTGCTAGAGCATTTTCAGACCCATACTCTTAAATTAAAAGAAAAAAAAATCAATTGTAAGTTGAATAAGGTTGTATAGAATTCCTTTGTTTCGGATAATTAAACGCAAATAACTACGTTGTCAATAGAAAATAATTTCAAGAAAAACAGAAAAAATGTTTGATCGTCAGGGCGGTCTAAGTGGGTCATCGGCTGGTTCAGGGTCATCCTTGATTGAATTCCGAGCTGGACGTATGAATATGGTTGGAAAAATGGTCCATCCAGGCGTAAGAAAGGGTCTAGTCTACCTGAACCAGAGCGAAGATGGACTTATGTATTTTTGCTGGAAGGATCGCGTCACTGGAAAGATCGATTTGATTGTTTTCCCGATGATTTTGAGTTTAAGCGCGTGGAACAATGCAAGACAGGTCGTGTGTATGTGCTGAAATTTAAGACGTCCACAAGGAGGATGTTCTTCTGGATGTAAGAACCAAGGATTGACAAGGACGAGGAACAGTGTCGCCGGGTAAACAAGCTGATGAACAATCCTCCATCGGTTAACCGAAGTGACAGCGACAGCGGAGACCTGTAGTACATGTTGAATAACATGTCACAGCAGCAGCTGATGCAGTTGTTTGGAGGTGTTGGCCAAATGGGTGGATTCAGGTCGTTGTTGGGATCAATGAATCGCGCTTCGCCGACTTCGAGTACCTTGTTTACGCCAGAAAACTCACCATCTGCGATTCCATGAACTCATGCCGCTCCGAAGAGTGCCAACAGCTCCAAAGGTGGCTCCAAGAAACCATCCGATACATCGATCCGAATCGTACCAACACACTTTCGGTGCATCTACCCGAAACAGATGGCTCTGATGGCTCCAACAGGCATTGCCGCTCTTCTCGAACGCTCTGCAATCGGCTCAGCTGAGGCCAGTTGTATCACAATTTGAATTGTCCCAGAAACTGTAGCCGCTACTTATACAGGCGATTTGGAGCAATTTGAAGTCTTAGCCCAGCGTCGCCGAGGGCAAAAAAGAAACAAACGACAAGAAAGAGTAACACAGATAAAGTTACTAGTATCGGTTTAGAATCGGTTTTAAAATTGTTTTTTTTTTTTGGGAAATGTAGTTACTTTGTAGAGCTGGCTTAATGCGTATTTTAAACTTAACCTCACACTTTACATCCGTTAAACAAATAAAAAATTAATAGGAAGTGGTTACCAATGATGCACTCAACTTAATCGCATACTCTTAAATTCATATGGATTCTTAGATTTAGTACATATATCGCCCTGTCAGTTGTACATATGACTATGTATATACATACATATGTATGTATATGCACATACATATACTTAAAGTTGCACTATAATTATAAAGTTGCATTATAATTACCTCACACGTACATACCTACATACATACATACATATGAAGGTGATTTAAAATCCTGCGAAAATATTTCAAATTGTTAAAATACCGTACTTAATTATAAAATGCGGGCACTAGCTTATTTGCTTTCCACATATCTACGTCTTAATCCCAATGCAGTGATCTTTTATTGTAGTATGCGCTTTAAGTTGAGCAGACTGGACTTGGCCACATTTCTGAAGCCAAAGTAAATTTGCATACTTGCATACATAATTAAACAAGCTGGTCGACACTTGCCAATGACTATACATGTAGAGATTAACCATTTAAAAATTTCCATATTCGTTTCAAATTTGAGATTCTCGGAACTCTGCAACATTCCCACACATGGTGTGTGTACATCTGTGTACGAACGCACAGTCATTTACAGTTACAAAAAGGAGAATACATCAAATGCGCAAGCAATGCATCCTTGCAGTTTTCAAATGTCGCTAAATTAAACAGTAATGTCAGTTTCTCAGTTTCCCAGCTTACTTACACTTTTAACTGTCGCATTCCGTTGAATTTTGCTTTTAGTAAAGTATGCAATGTTATGAATAAAAATTAGTCGTAGTTACATACATACATACGTAATTTAAATTTAATTAACCCCACATTAAAAAAGTCCCAAAACTCAAGTGCACTTTAAAATTGCTTCCATCCCATCTGAAATCCTATTTCAATAAGAATTTAAGCCTAAAATCGCTGATCCTAAAACAATATTTAAGTTCACTGAATGTTTTCGGTAAGCACTTGCAAGACGATGAAAAAAAAAAACTGAATATTTAAGAAAAACATACACCCAATTACTTTTCGAATAAAATTTCGTTGCGTGCCTTTTTCTTCCTTTTTTTTTGTTTTTATTGTCTTTTTTTGTTTCCTTGATTCTGATCACTTTCATAGGGCAGGTCACATTATCATGAACCAGCTGTACACCTTTGTCCCCAGCAGTCCCATTTTGATGCCTGTATTGCTCTTCAGTCCATTTATCCAATTTTCCATGCGACAATTCCCTTTCTGCCTATAATCACAAAAGGGTTGAATTAGCGACTTAGTCTAGAGTATAAAATTTAAGAAATTAAAATTCTAAATGGAAGACGGAAAATGAACAGCGAAGTTAGACTACAAATTTTGTATTCTATTTAAAGCGGAACCTCAATCAATTAAGCGGGTTGATAGTGATTGTACTGTTTCATATTTGCAAATTGCAGCGGGTATTCTCTGGCACCAGGGACACATGGTATTGACTCAGTAATGAGTTCTCCGATAATTAGGGCTTATTTTCGATTTTACGCACAAGACTGGTTTTTTTTAGCACGAAATAATTTTTCGAAGACGTAAATCGTTCGAGGAAATTTCTTGCAAGTTCTTAAGAAATTTATATCAAAGTGTTGGTATTAACAATGCCTATTTGGGATTGATTTGATTCATAAGTTTGGTGGTTTTTTATAAAACAATTTCATTACTATGCATAAGTTGATAAGTTACCAAGTGTTTGAAAAGTAGCTGATGTGATTATGGTCCCTAACCAGGTAAGGACCCCCACGAAGTATCCTCATATAGGTAAATATTCCTGTACTCTGCGATTTTCTTAGACGAAGCACAGGCTTTCGACAGACTATGGCATGAAGGTTTACCCAATAAATTAAAAGTGTACCTACCAGAAGAGTAGTTCCACCTAATGGAGTCTTATTTAACATCGCGATACTTCGTATAAAATAAGGAAACTGCTAATCTAAGCTAGTGCAGATCGAAGCCGGAGTTCCTCAAGGAAGTGTCCTCGGGCCTCTGTTTTACCTACTCTATACCAAAGACTTACCAACAACACCCTACACCAAGACTGCAACCTTTGCCGATGACAAGACACAACGCTAGACTCGACGTAAAAACTGCAAGCTGCTTCAGATCGAATAGTCAGGTGGACTCAAAGATGGCGAATAAAACTTAATTCGGGTAAATCAGTGCAAATTGACTTCACAAATAAGTCTTCTTCCCTATAACAATACTAGCCATAGCAATACCATATGCTAATACAGCGAAGTATTTAGGTATAACCCTAGATGCCAAGCTTCGTTAAAAGAAACCTATTAAAATTAAAGGAATGGAAATGGACATTAAATGGCGAAAAATGGAATGGCTTTTGAGTAGGAAATCAGGGCAGGTCCTAAAACCAGTGTGGAACTATGGCGCTCAACTCTGGGGATGTGCCAGACAACCCTATATCGCAGTTATCCAACGCTTCCAGAGTAAAGTACTTAGAAGTATTGTGAATGCTCCATGGTACATCAGAAACAGCGATCTCCATCGAGACCTAATGATCCCTACTATTCTTGAAGAGATCAACTCTAGGGCCAAGGCACACGAGAAAAGACTCCGGGAGCATGTTAACGAGGAAGCAACAAACCTTCTTAATGTAAATATGTGGCGTGAGACGACTGCAACGTACAAGACCATTAAACCTTGCCAGGCAACTGGAAACTGCAGACCTAGACAACAACAAGCGAAAAGAGGTGCTCGGAGTGAATCTAACCTCCAACGCTTTGGATGGATTAAATCCCATCTATGCTCCTATGCTCCTATAATCGTAATGTATCTGAAAAATAGTAAAATGTTAGCCATAAAATAATCCTCAAAAGCAAACTGCTCATTAGTTTTAAAACTAGTCGCAGTGTTAACAAATATTTGTAATTATTATTTGTAGTATTATTATGTTTGAAATAAAAAAAAAATTCTACGCATGAAGGTGTTTTAATCAAAATTGTTTATTTTCTGCTATTCTGCAGTGTGTCATGGTTATGCAAGCAAAATTCCTTGCACATAACTCTTTTCGTTTTTGATTCTAGTGCCTTTAGATAGGTCTGGTCCTATATTTGAGAGTTCTAGAGCATTCGATTTATAAATTCACGTTTGTCACACATTCGCGAGAGATGTTTTCTGGTGTTTTTTGGTGTTTTCTGGCCACTAATCACTGAGCATGACGGTGCCCAGATCGGCATTTAAATACCAAATAGAACTAACCAAAATATAACATTTTTACAAATTGTGCTCCAGTGAGCTCAGATATGAAGTTTAAGCACAATCCGTCCAGTGTACATATCATCGACGGAAAGGCAGACGGATTTAATAAATCCACTTTATTAAGGATCTCTACTTTATAAAATTTTCGATACCGATCCTTGTACGTGCTTGTATGCATACGCATGTGAAAAGGATACCTGTGTCGATTACATTTCCAAAAATCCAAGCTAAATGGCTACCTGGTAATGTAATCATTTTTCATCGAATGGCAGGGGTTATTTTCTTCAGTGTGACCCGTCAGTAAATCAATGCTCAATCTAAATCGTAAAGTGACACTCGTAAGCGCTTAAGTATAAGTCTTCCCTGTTGATGCAGCCGTAAAATAAATATTTTAGAGGTTTCATATACTCCCCGGAATAGGTGAACATGCATGTACATACATACATATTTAAATCAACAAAAGGATGGCAGAAAAATAAAAAAAAATATCAATATGGAACAAAAAGCACCCAAATCCCCTTCTTTTGAATGGTAGGATACACTCGTAAGTTTGTGAATGCGTAATGAGTCAGAATGAGAGTTTAAATAAACCCTCTTACCTGTCATATCTCGCAATCCCCTTTCTCAAAAACGTGATTTTTCTTATCTCGACCTTCATTGTTCTGGGTGCGCGGTATAAACATTCAGCCACTAATCCAGGTACCTACCGAGTGACCTCGAAAACATAAAAACAATAAAAGTGATAAGAAATATAAGGCATATATACTGAAATTACTTTCTTTTATTAAGCCTTTATGTAAATCGACGGCAAGTTCATTAGGTTGCTATAAGCCGCCGCTCTGAACGCAGATAACGAAAAGAGAGCACATGTAAATTACTCAAAGGCAGGCGTTTTTTTTTTTCAATTGCTTTGTGTAAAAACAATACAGACGCTTACATGTATTATTTACACACTAGCTTGAGAAAAATTTGTTCGCATTAGGTACGCATACGATGGCGGAGAATTGGTATGACTATGAATGATCCTTTGCGGTAATTTTTATTCCTTGCAAGCGTGGATAGAATTGTTACGTGATTAAGATGAATCCATTTATTTAATTTTCCACATGCGCTACATTTTAATAATGTTTTCTCAACGTAAGCCTTGCGGACTTATTTTTTTTTTTTGTTTCATACTATTTATAAGGTAATCCGGTGTGATTTGCAAATTAGATTTTCACAAAGAACTGAGAACTACGAACTGTGTAATATACATATGTATGTACATTATAGCTTACGAGTGGATTTTTCTTACTTACTCGTATAAATGGCTTGAATAAAGACACGAATAAAAATATACTATTGCACCCATACATATATTTGTACATGCCAAAAATTTGGGTTTAAAATTTTAATATTAATGAATGAACACTCCAAGAACTTCATTAAACTAAAACGAAACTTTTTGAGAATAGCTACGTAAAAGTTTTTTCGGTAATTACCAGATTCTACCTCAACATCAGTGGCTTCATTTTAGAGTGCAAATTTCAGGAATGCGGTCACCACATTCATGAAACATAAAAAAAGAAACGCATACATACATTAGAAATGTTACAGGACTTCCGTTCCATCGTAAAAAAAATCAAAAAAAAATCCTCAAAAAGGTATGCTCGTATATGGTATCAATGATAAGTTGGTTGAAGTGAGTTTTGATTTTGTCTTTTGTACTCTTTCCATTTGTGATTCTAAAGAAAAAGCTTGCATATAACAGTAGACCATATTCTGTTTAAAAAATGTTTGTCATTCTTTTATAAAGTTGCTTCAAATTTCGAGAAAAAAAAAAGAATAAACAATTTAATTCCATAATATAAATTGATCTAAGATTTATGATGTTCTAAGGTTCTAAAGTTATATGTAAAAAGGGTAAAGTTACATAGTAGCTGAACTTCGCCTGAAGTGACTCCTCAAAATGTGACTTGTGAAACACATGTTTGTAGGACCTCTAAAATATTAAAAATTATTGCTGCAGGAATCTAGACAGTGAGTTGAGAAACATTAAGCACTACTCACTACTGCGAAATCAATTCGTAATTTTTTTTTCTAAAAATGCTAATTTATGGTACATACATACATATGTATGTACTTATGTGCGTCATTAAAATAAATTAACTCCATCATAACTGTAATTATTTTTTTAAAATATGGGTAACAAGCAAGGTGCACTGTTTTATTTATATGTATTTGATTCCATGGGTACTTTTTAGCAGCAGCTATTCCAATTGCACTAGTCCTGCGAGACCGCTGCTAAAGTCTGTTAGTGTTCAGGTGCATAGCATCCTACAGCTGATTTTATCATAGCAAGCCTAGGAAATGAGTGAGGTCGTCTTCTGCTGTTTTTGAATTCTTGATATTATGTATGTATTTATTATGAAACTAGCTGTTTGCCCGCGGCTCCGCTCGCGTGGGCTACAAAATTAATGTTAATTTTTTAATTTTTTTAACTAAAGCTAAAACTTACATTGTATTAATTATAATGAAATAAAAGATATTTTATTCAATCAAAATAATTATTAGATGTTCACGTTGAAAAGCACAGTTTAGGAGATTGCACTAAAAATTTTTTTACTTTTGCTATCTGGAGTATTGCGAATAACTCGATCTTATTGACCCGTTCGCGCAAAAGTTTTAAGCTACCGTTAGTCTACCGGAGCTTTAATAATTCCATTCACACAATCACAAATCAATATACCTGTTTCATTTTTCACAAACAGATTTTGTCGCATAGCCTTCTCACTCTATTCGTTCATATTTTTTTCTCACTCTCACACAATATATACATACGTGCAGAAGTGTGAATGAACGACCGACAGTAGCAAACCAATATAATACAAACAGTCTGAGTGGGACTGATAAATATTGTATTAAACCAATACAAAATGTTTTTCTCTGTCATTGAATTATCAAAATACAAATACGATTTTGGGTGGTTTTTAGTATGGGGGAGCGAATCTGTCAAACGACCCGAAGATGACTGTTTCATTTAGTTCGACTATTAGTCTAAGAGACCGGTGCAATTTTTTGGAGTGAGATACATATAACCAAAAAATTTGCAAATATAAATAAAAACCTCTGAGATATTTTAAATCAAATACGACCGTCTGGCAGCATTTTGTTGGTGCTTATGTAAGTAATGTTATGTTCAAAATGGGTTTTTTTCCAAAATGCGGATCGTTGATATAACCATTTGAATTTCGTATTAAACAAAAGAGCAGAACCGTTTGAATATAAATGCGTAGGTCCCAGACTATTCACATGGTGCTTTCTTTTTGCCAGACGCACTAATAGTACGTAAAATATCAGTTTTCTAAATAATAGGTATAACCACATACCGATTACTCTAAAACAATGATATGAATATCCTGATCACGAATATACATACATATATGTAGGTCCTAGACGTTTCATATGGTGCTATCTCCTTGCCTTTTTTGTAAATAACTATAGGTACCCAGTGTATTAAGGAAAGCAGAAATTCAGTAATTTTCCATAGAAACAAATATTTTTTAAGCCGCAATATCTGATAAATTATGAAAAATATTGGTTCTTTTGTACATTACTCTTATTTCCTCAAGCTCTACAAAATGGCGTTTTCAAACCGAAAATTGTAGAAGTGCCAAAATAAACAATACCCTACCTATAAAATGTTTGCACTGAAGTGTACCTACCTTTGATAACTTTTTTTATTGAATCATAATAATTATTCACGTTAAAGAACACGGTTTGTACATCGCACTAAAAATTGTTTTACTATGTATTATGAATAACTCGATCTTATTGCGCCAGCGCACACTGATTAGATATTCTCCCGCGGCAAACTTGGGGTAACTTCTTCTTCAATCGCACATCGAATGAATAATTCGGAGTGAAATTGAGTATAAATGAACCAATTTCCATTGTATTGGTATTTCTGATGTATCTCTAAATTGACAACTTGTGTGTATTGGTTTACCCCGATGTTAAACCACTTCAACGCTGGATGAAAATTTTACCCCGTTTCATACTGTATACCTGCCCTTCGTTTCCTATAAATTGAGTTTTACTGCGGGGGATGTAGTGTGCGCTGGCCCATTGAGCCGTTCACCCAAAAGTATTAAGCTATCGTTAGTCTATCGGAGCTTTAATAATTCCATTCACACAACCACAAACCAATATACCTACCTGCTTCGTTTTTCACAGAGAGATTTAGCGCATAGCCTTCTCACTCTATTCAATAATATTTTTTTCTCACTCTCACACAATATCTACGTGCAGAAGTGTGAATGAACGATCGAGAGTAACAACCAATAACAATCAATCCAACACAAACAAAGTCTAATAAATACTCACGCACACTATTGCAACGATACCCACTGCTGCTCGACTGCTGGCAGTGGTCTCCACTGACGGAAAATTGTGGGTGAATGATTTAAATAATTGTTTTGAAGATTGCTCAGCTTCAGGACAACGTAGAAGGATGTTTTATATCTCAAATGAATCAGGGGCGAATTTACTAATTTGACCTATTGTTTTGTTTTAAAATCCGATAAGCCATTATTGAGTTAGAGCTGTAAAATTGAACTTTTTCCCCACTTAATTCACTATTATCGTTACTCCTTATTCGTTATTTTACCTAACGCAATAAAACATATCCTATAACCTGAAGAGTGAACATATCTATGAAATAAAAAAAAAATCACGTAAATCGGATAAGTGGTTCTCCGGCTAGGTGGCAACTTACAGAAAATAATTTTGGTTTTTATAAGTATTAGGGATTATATTAGGGATTAGGGATGAGATAATAATTTAATATTTCAAGCTTGATCCTTCCGAATATAGGTTACTTTATCAATTTATTATTATGTTTTGTTTACTTCTTTCAAAAGATGCCTCTTCAAAATTGGTGGTGGTATTAGCACTTGTACATACTAGGAATTCCATGTCAAAACCTCTACATGCCTTTATGTCTACATACATACATACCTTTTCGTGGTGTTGGGAGAGAAGCTAAATATAAGTCACCTTACATCATATTTTAATTTGGTGACCACTCCTTCACCGCTATCTTCACTTAAGACTTAATAATAAGTTTTCTAACCAATTAGTTTACATGTTAGAAATGTTCGTAAAATAAATTGGATCAAATACGGAGAAACTCTAAAGAAATCAGTTACCTCTGATTCTCTCAGGCCTCCTTGTAACACCCAACAGATTAAAAGAAAAAAAATGTTGGCAACTTTTTAACAATGGCAAAGAACGATAAATGCCGTCATCTAGGACTCTCTAGAAATCCAATAATGGGTAGCTATTGAATGAAATCCCATGGGACCTTCAAAGCTATGGGAGGGGGAATAACGCTTTTCTGAAGAATTGTAAAGCTGATGGACTTGCGAAGTATAGAACAGCAATACCAACAAAACAGATCTGAAACGCTCTAAGACGCTGATACCTCTCAACTGATCTCATACCAACGATATCGTGTGTGTCATACATGGGCACAGTCTAATAGGCAAGCAACAAACAAACCTTGACGTACATGTAAATGCATTCTGCAGAAGTTCAATGGACGAAGAAGAAGAGGAAAATATTTTTCAACTTCTTTGCACCTGACCAGCTCTTTACTTAGGAGCTTTCTCTTAAACGACCTAAGCGATCTAACTAATGCGAACATAAAAATATAAGAGACTCCAAATGGTTCTACGAGTAGGCAATGAAAATAAATTTTATTTTTACAAGATCCTTGTGGAATCACATTGGACCTTACGGTCCTTGTTCTAATTGTGTCAGCTTTTTTAACCAGCAGCTACTTCAACCTAATCTAACCTTTACAATCACTAAGTTTTCAGACATTCAACTGCTTCAATAATAATAGAATAATTCGTTTAGAATGTGAACACTTCTTCAATTTTAAATTATCGAAAAACTTGATTTTGTAAAATTTTGTTTTTCCTCAATAAATTTTTGAAATTTCCCAATCTATTATATCTCAAATGTCTGAGTTGAATCGTAATAAAATGTAATTTGACTGCACTAGTTGAACTACGCCCAGCAAGCAATATTTCTAACGAACATACATATGTACTCACAGCTGAAAATATTTTCAAAGAAACTTAAAAAGAAAAGTATTTCGATGAAATAAAAGCACGAAATAGAAGTACCAAGGAAATCAGAGAAATAAAAAAAAAAATGCCAAGGGTGAAATTTGTATCAATCAACGTCTACGGGTTAGTCTATGATATCATGGAGCACCATCTTACTCTTAATTCAAGTGTCGAGCCTTTATATAGACAGATGAAGGAGAGAAGCACCACTGGGTTTTGTTGAGGATATCTTTGAGTGACTTACCCCCTACTTTACCAGAAAATCTCAATCGAGTAATCTTTCTCATTATTTGCGTAAGATGTTCAAAGAAAACCTTTAAGGGTATTTCGTGCCCCAGCGTCGTACTTGGATACCGGCACAGGTGTGATAGACATACATCCTGCTATCAAACCGTTCTTCTTCATCTGCGCACGTATTTTGTGGGACCGTATAAGTGTGGTTTTTTCCTCATTTTATTTTTTCAGTTTCTAATTTTACTTTTATTTACATTTTGCTTATTCAATTTTGCCTTGAAAACCTATGGCGGGTGCACGTCTTATATTGTAGCTTTGTTGCTGATGTCTCACTATGGGCTCCTTTCGGAATGTAAAATCACTTGAGGTTGAGCAAACTGTTTCCTAGTAATTGAAATGAATGTGCTTCAATATAATTAGAATTCGAATCAGAAAATTTATTCGTGAGATAAAATTTTTCTCTGGCCTGATATTTAATTTATATTATGTACCCGTGATAAAAGTATATAATTCATATATGGTCTTACGCGCATCTGTACGTACATATGTATGTATATTGTTCATACATAGATCATTCAACTTCTTACGTATGGAAAAAAAAACAGCAGGCGGAAGGGTAACAATTTACACATCCATACATATGTGTCTATATATGTGCCTATGAACACGTATATGTATAAAAGAGTGTGTTGCATTGATAAACTTATCTTTATGTTAGAAATTTTACATAGTTATTAGATTAATTTTCGTAAAACTCACAACTCCGAGGCGCTTGTAAAGAAACATTTCTGTCTAGTCAAAGCCATTGAACACCATCTTCGATAGTCATGTAAAATGATCACTATTGTACATATCGCACTAACTGTTAGTGCAATACTGTTGTAACTCAAAATACGAATTTCGATCGTAACTAAAGTTGATGCAATATCGGTGGGGGTTTACTACTAGTGCCATCTCTTATTTGTTTCTTGCACTATTCTAACGACGGTCTTATTGACGTATAAGGAATTGAATTTTACGTTTATCGTTTATCTCAAATTTGAAAAATGTTTAGTTACAACAGTATTGTGTTATTAGTGCGATATGTATGTATCTTCTATCTGTTAGTTTTTCCAAACGCTGAGTGGTATTAAAAACAACTGCATTTATGTTGTCATTCTTCATTGTTTTGTTGTTCGCATCGCCTACATGGTACATACTTCTAATATTTGACGAATCCTTTTTTTAATTATGTATATTTTCACTCTTTAAAGATTCACAATAGCACTATAGCAACACATAAAGTCGCAGGACGAAGGTGAAAGTGCTTTGGGAAAAACTTGATTAACGGGACGATTGTAAACGATTGCTTTCGTATTACGTGAAGCAACCAGTAAATGGCCAAAGCAATACAGTTCATTCGATACTACTTTTTGATGTTTACTATTGTATTGGAAACCAATGCATTTGGCTGAGCTTAATAGTTTCTAGCTCCTCGTCTTCTTTTCTGATATACGCTTTCCATTTGAACTAAGCGTGATACCCATATATTTGGCGGTATTTGGGTAAATTTGAAATTATTATGTATTGTTATGTATTATTAAATTTGTGTACGTACATATGTAGGTACGAGAACTCTTTTCCATTAATTTGAACTCGTGGCGTTTTAACTCTTCTGTTAATTATATAAAGTCTTATCTTCCATTTTTGTTTTAATTTGTACAACTACCAAACAGCATAATTTCGTTAAAATATAAATTTGTGTTCAGTACAAATTCATAAAAACGCCATCACTGGATTACTGGAAGACTAATAAAGGGAAAAATAACACATAGATAGTCTATGAAAATAATCACCAGAAATATTTTCGTTGTTTACATACAAACTTTCTTAGCTTAGGTGGCGCTACTGTAAGGGAGAACCTGGGCCTGTTGTTTATATATTTACGTGATAAAGTTATTAAAAAATGTCCATTTGACGGTAACTGATACATTACAATTTCAATGATGCATGCATACATACATATGTACATTATGTCATTTTTTAAATTGGTCCTTTGCAAAATGTACATACATATGTACATACATACATATGTACATATATACATCCATATACATGTGTCTAGATTATACAGGATTCTTTGTTTTTCGATATACTGTGCGTAAACCCCGGTAAGAGAATAATAACTTTCACAAATGGAATACAATTGGACTGTTTTTATCTACTTTTTTTTCGTAGAATAGAATATGAAATAAAAATTATAAAATTTTGCAGAAATGATTCCAGTCTTATATTGAGGGTGTTTATTTTGATAAATTGGTGCTTGTTCGCGGTATATAACAGTCCATTGCTTACCTCAATACATTTTTCCCAAGGCTAACGTGTAAAACTTGGGGTCTAAAATATACAATTAAGTACGCAAAATACTCGTATCATCCACTATTCGCCACACAATTCGTAGAATAGGTATATCCAGACAATTTAAGACGAATTGTTTGATTCCTTTTCCAAAAAGGTGCGTTTTGTTTAGTAAGCGATTAAGCATTCACTTCATATGACCTCGTTATCTGACGCGAAATTGGGTAAAAGTTGTCATTTGCCTTTATTTTAAATGTTGACATCCACGTCTGCTTTTCTTCTAGGCTACGCTAAATTTGAAATTTTTTGAAATTCAACGCATTCTGAGATATGGTAGGACATATACGTAAATGTATGTACGTTAATATAAAAACGAAAACAGTGAGCATGAATTCTAAGGCAACGTATGTACATTCATACATATGTACATCTGTTTTGTATGTATGTATCTAAATAATATTTGATATTAAAATGTTTTAATTGTTTCGATGTGCTTGAAAATAACTCAATCTCGATTTAGGAAAAGTATGCATGAAATATACTTTTGGGCGAAATTCGCGTTTGGAAACGACACAGGTTGCTGTTGTTCTTGCGAGCGCAATGGTACACGAAAGTTTTCCATAAATCATCTTAAATGTGCGCTGTCTGAGGAATTTCGTCCACACAAAGCGAAATTCATTGTCAATCAACGTTGAATCACTTTCATACGACCATGGTAATCTGTAAAGCGTTCGACATTGGAGGGAATGAAATTATTTTCCTTCACATGTACACGCCCACCGAAGAAAACTCGTTGCTAAAATTATCTTTGTTGTTATTTTTTTGGGGTCGTAGATTTGGAACGCTTTATGTTATTACAGAGGGAGCAGAGGAGAAAATCAACAGAGCTCAAAAAAATATGAAAATGAGATTATGATAGCATTGCATTACTTCCATAGGTAACCAATTTGAGTATACTTAGTACATAAGTCGGGGAGCAGCGTATAGAGTGACATGGTATTGCTGATTATATTTATAATATTTTCCAGTTATTGTTGAGTTAAATAATTGATTGTGCAAGTATGTACATATGTACTTCATACATACATATGTATGTACATGAAAAACGAATGTCAAAACGGCAAGCGTTATGTGTTTCATTTGAGCATAATCGTACATTAATACATACATACATACTTTTGCATACATATGTATGTTTGTTTATGATGCTTTTTATGCAGAAATAACTACACCTAATGCTGTTTTTGGACGATAGATATGTATGTATGTATGTATGTACGTTCCCGAAGAATTCGTGTAAAAAAATCCGGATACTTCTCACGGGAAACACTCAACTTCACATGCAAACAAAACCAATTTCATATTGAGCTTACATACATATGTATGTAAGTAAATTAGGGGAAAACCCGAATTTAGAATTGTTTGCCGTTACATTCGTGTTATTTCAAAATAGAGATCGTGTAAAAAGAGAATTAAATTCTCTTTCTGTTTCGTGTAAAAGCAAATTCGTGTAAAAATAGAATTAGGTGCATTTTATTTTGGAGGGAATGTGGATAATGGGAACATTTATAGTATTTATAAGTAGGCATGAAAATAAAGCCGAGTATGACAAAATTGGAGCTATGTACATATGTAGTTATGTAAGTACAGTTTTCTAAGCATGTAGGTATACAAGCGAGGTCAAAGAGATTGCTGAAAATTAAACTAAATTTTATATTTATATTTCAATTGGTCATAGGTATACACTTTCTAGATTAATGTATAAGAAAACTATTACATCTCTTCATGAAAATGAAAACAATGCATTCATTTTAAAATAAATCACGTTTATATTCTGTTGGCGGAATGCTGTTGTTGTTCAAAGAACGTTCGCGACAAAAAATGGGCATGAAAAATATCATTGCATTTGCTATTTGCCTTACACTGGGAAATTTCTATAAACAGGATAAACAACCCAAGTATAGTTGTTGGGCTTGTTGAAATGCCCACAACCGGCGCCGATTGTTTCCCATAAACAAAATAGAGGACAACCAAAGACAAATTAAAGAAGTCAACCAAAATAAAACATACGCCTACCATGGTGTGCATAACTGGGAACCCATTTCTAACGATGCCAAGTACTAGGATGTCCTGTACAATTTAGTATAATATGTTTACAAATGTATAGTAGGTACACATGCAAAAAAAAAAAAAACAAAAAGAAGAGATAAATAGCAAAAGAAATATAGGGGCTACCAGTGGAAGTGAATTGGAAAAATATCTGCAACTGTGATACCCTTGTGCTGCCAAAACACCACGGAAACACCCACTGCGCGGGGATTCTACATAATGTCATCGAGTACTTGAATTCGCGCCACAGAGAAGACATACGAATCCTTCATGCAGTGTGTCCTAGATTTCTTGGCTCCATACAAAAGATGCAAATATGCATTTTGCAAAACGCAGAATACACGGCACAAGACCATTCCAACTTCAATGACAACGTTGCGAAAACTATTTTTTCTTTACTATACTTCAACTCAGCACTACTACAGACACTTCACATAAAATTACAATACCATGGTGAGAATAAAGATTGCGTTTTCAATAGGCAATATTACTGTACTGTACTGTAATTGAACCGAAGGTACTTCAAAATAACGTTTAAACGTTTTTGAGTATAGTTAACGTATGTGATTACTGATCCTCAATTACTGCAGTATGCTTATACATACTATAATACTCAACATTTTCTTTTACTTTAATTGCGTTAAAACTAAAAAACCGCGTATTTACGGCTCATAATGATATCTTTTACATATGTATCTATGTTTATGTACCTAAACATTAAATTGGTGTCTACCAGACGCAAAGTAAATAAATTGATACTTAAGATGGGTTGCACATGAATGAAAACTTTATAACTCTTTGTGATGAAGAATTATTTGAGTCAGAATATTAATAACCTGCATGTACTATATGTACGAGTTTCTTGGATATTTATATTTATATATTATATTATGTATTTTATATTTTTTCACACAGCTTAGAGCCATTTCCGAAAGGCAAAGTGAGAAGCTTTCTCTTGACAGTTATTACTCTCGGACGTTTGTCAGAGATTCGCGAGAGGTGTGACCGTGAAAAAGCTTTTTGGTGTTTTCTGGGACTCGAACGTCGAACCTCCCGCTCAGCGATCCAACGAACTAACCACTATTCTAAGTTGGTTTCGGATAATTTAAAGCGCTTGCATTAAACTTGATCCTGCATAGACTTATAAACAATAGATATACTTCTACTTACGCCATATTCATTTTAAATAAAACGTAACCTTTTGAGCTCAAATCGAAATTGTGGTAAAGGAGATAAAGGTTACTTTATACTAATCACTGTAAGTGGTCCATTGTAGATAATCTCAGAGGAAGGAAGAGCAAATATTGCGTCCTGTAACAAGTCCGAAAATTTTAAAAATCGTTTCCACCAAAATTGACAAAATATCGTGCAATACTTTCGGTGATTCCGTAAGATGTAAAACATACATGGTTCCATTTGGAACTCCTATTCAATGTATTCTTAGATACTTGCACAATATTTGAGTGATTTGTGTGTGGTTCTAGCCCATTCTGATATATTAACCAAGCAAGTTCTCCTCTCCTCTCCTCGCGATCTTCACATTTGGACCCTATATAAGGAAGACGTCAAAAGCTATAAGTTTAACCTTAGAAAAAGCCAATCTTGAACACTTTTTCTGGAAATTGTAAAGAATACACTCTTGTGGCATTTCTCAATATTGAAGGAGGTTAAAACAACGCCTAACCTATGGCAATTTTGCGCGCACTCGCCGATTGGCGCCTTGATCAACCGATTGTTGACCAACCGGCCTAGTCGGAATGGTCGTAAGTAGGGGTACTCAGCAAGTTGGAGTGCTCTCGCTCCTTCTTTGGAACATACATATGTAGTGGTGAATGAACTGCTTCTAATCCTGGAAAGGACGGCTGTAAGGTAATTGCCTATGCAGATAACATTGCTATACCTTCTTATCTTATGGAAACTAACACTTGCAGATAAAACCAAATATTTGGGCATCATCCTTGATATAAAACTCAGTTGAAGATCAAATATCCTAGAACGCATTAAGAAAGCCACTACAGCTCTGTACTGCTGTAAGAAAGCAATAGCAAGTAGATGGGGCCTACAGCCACGAATTACATACTGGCTATATGTATCTGTTATCTGACCTTTACTTACCTATGATCTAGTCTATGTACTGGACTATGTACCTCTATTCTCGACGATCTTAAATTCTTTTCGCAAGACACCGATTACACTCTTCCACAACTTCTGTTTGACAAATGCTTTGAAACCCGAATCTCCTCCAGACTAGACTGGCAAGGGGATCTTGGATTACAAAAGAAAGTATGTGTTTCTATACAAATGGATCTAAGGCAGAATCAGGGATAATCTCTTTCCGCCTTCCAATCACAGTAGCGTCTTACACGCGGACATCATGGCGATTAAGGAAGCCTTTCGTGACTGAAGTACTATGTTATATCCAAGCGGGCTATCATCATTTTGTCATTTGTCTCTTAAAGATATGGCTAACAATTTAATATACATATATTTACCTCATTTGTGTGCCGGGCTACGAAGACATGGCCAACGAGCTTGCCAGGCAGCGTACAACCCTGTCGATTTTGCCCGATACAGTAAAACTCATTATACTTATCGCTTCAGTTAAACTGTTCAACACTATCAACCAATCGTAAATGGCAAACTGGTTGAAGTGTCTTTAATAATTATTTTTGTAAGTCAATTACTCATTACATAAACACATAATTTTTATATACAATAATACCTATAACTACCTAAGGTTTAAGTATAAATCCGAACTATTATATTATCATTATTTCTAAATAATGTTTTTGAAGAGTCAATATAAATTAGAAAACATAGGTACATGCATGTCATATGCATATGTATCTTTTCGTAATATTTTATCTTAAAAATCGTCTAGCCTTGTTTTTTGGAAAAATAATTTGAAATATTGACTTTTGTTAGGCATTCTATGCTATGAAGACGATCTAATCTAATAATCAAAAAAGTTTTTTCTTAGGTTTCATCAAAATAAATTAATTTAGCAGAACTTTGGTTTGTTTCGCTTGGAATAAACTGTTTTCTTAATTTTTTTTTTTTTCATTAAAGTAAAGTTATGATGAAAGAAAGATAACAACTCAATAGATATCGTTTTCAACCCTTGGATTCAAGGCTACATTGAAATATTTCCCTTCAGCCGCAAAAAGTTGGTTTTTAATTTAAAATCCAAAAACCAATTTCCTTGCATGGGTCACATAATCGAAAGGAAGAATATTTAATCAGGCGATTCCAATGTACACAACACACTACCGCATATCACACATGTGAGTGCCATTCCATTGAAACATCTTTGAACAAATATTGTTTGCCAAAACAAATTGAATCTCTCTCAATAAGACACTATTTCAACACTTTCGACACGTTTTATTCTCAAATAATGTGGATGGAACGTGAAGTTTTGAATTTTTTTTCGAATCAACCCATGAAAAGCTTGCTATGAATTCATAAAATTTCTCTACCCCTCCAATATATTTTATTTGAAATGCCGACGTTTTTTTATTTCTATTTTTTATTTTTTCGTTGAAAGTAAAAATTGCGCAAGGTATTTGGTGCACCTAGTAAATCTTATTTAATAGTGGTTTTCTATCAATAACTTTGGGGATGTTAATATTGGGATGAATTTATCTATGTTTGTTTGAAGTATTTTTCACACGCAGGACAGTTTTACAGAAATTTAATTGATTGTAGGTGCATATGTATGTATGTATATGTATGTACGTATATGTTGTACATATGTACGTGGCACATAGGCATGTAAATACATTTCGGAATATGGTCAGGTGAATATTCTATAGCTGGGTAAGTTATAAACTTGGGTAAGAGTTTCTTCTAGTATGTCCAGGGCGGCACATGCAAATTTTGTGGGAATATACCTTGTGTTAATTGTCTCTTGTTGTATAAGAAGAAAGATGGAGGAAAATCAATGTCTAAACAATATTTGGCTAATGAAGAATACATTTTTTGTTTTTACATGGTTTACAAAGAAGTTCAACATTTCAGAACGTGTTTGAATTTCAAAGCGAAGAGGCACAGTTGTGCCCCACATTTCTTATTTTACTTTGCGGTGAATTAGTTTTTATTTGTTCCTCATAATGTCCAGTTATTTATTTCTCTTAACTGGCGGTCTGAACCTTTTCTTATTTAAAAACCAAAATATGGGGGTGGCAATAGTGCAGTGGTAGCGTCATCGTTTGCAAACGTTGGTTCACAGTTCAAACCCTGATGTCAGTAAGCATTATATGATAAGAGGCAGTCCGATCAATTGCGAAAGCTTATGACAACACTACCGCGAAACAGAAGCGTAGGCAAAAAGAACAAACAAATTTCCCCAGTTATCTGGACACCACCCCTGGAGCTAATCTGAAACCTAACACATCTGAGTTTTAAACCCAATCACTCTCTCTCTCTCTCTATCTTCCTTTCAACGCCCGCACTGTGTGTAAACATTATTCATAACCCCTTGAGTGCGTGCAAGTTATAAAAAAAAAAAAAAGATCCACGCTTTAAGTCTACGTATGTACATATGTATAACCTTCCGCCCAACTAACCCAACAATCGGCTCTTAGAAAAGCACATATGTATGTATAATAGAGGTACGGTACACCTCTCAGAGCATAAAATCAGAAAATACTTACAATATATTATTTATATGAAAGCTAAAGAGTACCATGCAATGAGCACATCCGCAACACAGCCATACTGTACTCTAATTTGTCCTTTTAAAAATTCAAATGATTCTCTCTTCTAATAAGTTTCTTATTTTGGGTCTTTACTGAGCTTTTGAACTTTAACTAAGGCTAACCTATGTTTCTGGTGCATATAGAAATTTGGTAGCAAGTGCAAGTAAAGTGAATACTAGTGATTAACGATTTCAACTATATTAATTATGAGATCAAGCCATGATATTCAAAAACACTTTTTCAAATTGCACAAGAAAATCCCGGACATTTACAGTGCAGATAAAAGATAAGCATGTTGTGCGTAAGTTATACAGTATCGAATAGCCGTGGTGTGAATTTTCTTTTATTGATATGAGGATACCAACATTCAACAATTAGTCTCCAAATTCTCGCGATAGTCATCGGACCGGCACTATTACTAGTTTTGTGGTGTCAAAACTCCTGAATGTAAAATTTGTAATGACTTTAACGTCGAAAACGGATAACTAACCCATGAATTGCAGGCTTTATACATACATACATACATATGAACATGTGTCCAAAGGTATAACAATTGAAATCCAGTAAGAATTACACTATGAAATAATCAATTATTACCCTTTAAGCCAATCATTTGTTGTTGAACTGAATCTTCTCATTACAAATACTTTACACATCTCATCTATGTGTGTATGTTTCGTCTAAAAAGGTTAGATGAAAATATTTTATATAAAAACCAAAAGTTACACATGCATGGGTATTTAAAAAAACTGCTCACAAAGCGCAAATATAAAAATATATATGTACATATATACACTTTGTTACCGCGTTCAAATAATAAAAATCAAAGTCGAATTTTCCATTTTAAATATTCCTATACGAAGAATCAAGAAAACCTTAAAAAAACGAACAATATAAAAAAGTGCAAAGAATAGAAAAATTTACTCTTGCATATGAAATGATGTTTCCTTTTTATTTTTCTTTTCCAATCACGTCCTGTTTACCCATGTAGAAATTTATTTGACGTCAAGTACGCTTTATTCATTGCTACCCGCAATCTGATGATGTGAATATTTCCTCTGAAACTTCTGATTTTTACTTGAGTTCTCTCCCTTATACACTTGTTCTCAGTAATGCGCATTTAAGATAAACAATTTTGCCAGTGGTTTGAAGAGTTTCTGATCATTTTGAACAGCTAGCTATTCCTTTCATTTCCACAAGGAGTAACAATAATATATTAAAAAAACAAAAATATGTACATATGTATATCATTTTGGTGGGAGTAGGAGAATATGTATATATTTATGGGCTCTTCTTAGAAACTGAGTTTTCCTAATAACTAACCCCAAGGTAGTTCATATGCTGATACATGTGCATACATAAGTGATTTTGTCCTGGCAATTATATTTCACCATTTGTTTAGCTCATACATAGCCTCGGAAATGAGTTAAGTTTCAATTTTAATTCGCAAACATAATTACGACTTCCTTGCCTCTGCAGCTTATAAAAAAAGTACTAATTTGAGGAAAAAAATGAATATCAAACAATCCTGATTGACTAATTGAAAAGGGTTCCTGAGGGAAAGCAGTATCGCGCAGAGAGAGCACTGAACAACCGCTGCGACAAGTTCCTTCCATCTAGCCATTAATTGGAGTTAATAAAATTTTACTTAACTTTGTTATGCTTTTGGATATGCAACAATTCTCTTAAATCGCTAGGGAAAATTTTCGGTGCCGGTTGAAGTAAGATACGATGACGAGGGAACCCTTAGTAAACAACCCACTTAAAATCATTTTATATTCCTTAATTTTTCGTCCGTATTTTTTCTTTATAATTTTGATTAACAAAATACGCTCACGCCACAGTATGAGATAATGGTTTGTTTAGTTTTTTTTCTTTTATGTATACATACATATGTACATATGTATATACATAGTTCGTTTACCAATGTATAGTTTTCATTTGTATTCCTTTTTTTTTAACTCTAAAAACTTTCGGTTACAATTTTGTAAGTCATTTAGTTTCTTGAGTGTTTAGAATTAGGTTGTATAAACGAGGTACACGTTTTTGATTTGATATTTTAGAAATTGCATCTATGGCAATATGTAGGTACTGATTTTCCACATATCCGATTGCTCAGACACAGGGTCCATCTAAGAGTTTTGCATCCATTTCCAAATACAGTTTTGAATTTTACAGTTTGTAGTTTTCATAGCAATTTAATTTGTACCGTTTTTCAAACATGCTAGTGTCTATGTATTCCATTAATAAATAGTCTCTTCCTAGTAAAACTAAAGAATACGTTACACGCTACGTCGTATACACCCTCTTGGACAGGGTGTATAGGAAAATGGTGTGACTTATTCAATATGAATATCAAGCCAGAATTGTTAAACATCTGAATGGATTTTTTTTTTTTTTTTTTTAGTGTAAGTAATGCTAGAAAAGCATGACGGAACATTAGGTATACATATATATATTGGTATATATAGTTAACAAATATGCACGTACTTAATAATGTTAATTGAGGGAATGGGAATTTCTATGAATTAAAAAATGAGAAAGTAAAATAAAAAATGGAAAACATAAAAGGTATTTATTTAATATCATCATGTGATTCGTCAGGATTCCCTTTAAAATGAATCCACAAGGATCGTAAATGCATTCTTCGGTTTTGGTTTATTTGGTTATAATAATAATCATAAAACTCGAAGCCGGTGACGTCATTAACTGGTAATCAATCCCTTCAACAAGATGGAGAGCATTTGGTTACACTAAGGAAACTGAATGATGCTTAGCAGAATACAGCAAAAGAAAGGGTGTGAAAATATCCTGAGGAGAATCTCATCAAAAATTTATGATCGATATTTGAATTTTCCTTGTAGCTTCACATTACTCACTTATGTCCCTTCTTCCTTCTAGAGCTGTAAAATCTTTATGGGTTTGGTAATCATATTTTCTTCATGTTCTCTGCAGTTGAATATTATTTGGCTTTAAGTATTTGAGTTAAGGATAAAAATGTGCATATACACTTCAAATGAAATGTTTCAGTTGATTCTAGTTATGTAGATATTGGTTGATATCATAAGCTAGCCTTCACCGTAAAACATGTTCCATGCACAAGATTAAAAATAATGAATATGTATAATGAATTTCACCAAATTTTTAATTTGATATATGTACATACTTAGATATATTCAATACATGTGTACATATGTATGAATGTTCATATGTATTCGATTTATGTGCTGATTGCGTTTAATCTTTTTTCTGGTAAGTAAGCAGTAGCTGCCGACATTTGTTGTCGTCGAATACTGATTTTTATTTTATTCAGTTTTTCCACTAAGCAAAATACATGCTCGCTGGTGTGCTCGCAAAAAATCTTTAAATAGAAATGACGAGGCAAATGTTATTATGAGCTCTTCCGCATATGTATCCCTACTCGAGACAAATAGAATAATCATTTTAGATGACCGGCAGAGCGTTTGGTAGAAACCTGCCAGAAATTTCTCAAGGAACATTATGTAGGTACATAGATTACTTTATAGTACAGGCGCACGGAATGTAAAAGGCTTTGGCATAGACGGTCTTATTTCGTTAGAGCTCTACCAATTTTTGTTGATAGTGTATACAATTCTTAAAAGGGGTGCACCAATAAATTGAAAAACAGAAATTAACTAAGCGGAGTGTGCAACTCTCCAAATAAAAATACTTGAAACTCAAACTCTCTCCCGCAATCTACGTGATCACTCCGCAACATCAAGTCAAAGCAAGATCACTTTACTACTATAAAATAGTTTTCTTGAAATGTCTTAGAAAGATTCTCATTTAGAGCTTCAGAATAACTTAATTTATTGGAACGTGACTAACGAACTACAACAGTGCAACATCGTCGTGAAATTTTTTTCCACAGCAGTAAGAAATGTGTCTGCTTAAAGGAGTAGTATACACAATGAAAGAAAACACGTTCATGTATTTATAGGCACACTATATTACTCCCTAAATTAATTTATTAATTTAATTTACTTAATTAATATTTATAGATAATGCACCTATTTGGCTACAACCGTCTTATCTCATGGTTTATAGTTTTCAATTTGTTTTTACTTTTTACTTTTTCTAAGCTGTTTTGACAACCTAACGAACTACTACCACGAAATTCACCGAGAAACAATGAAGTGAAATACCTTTCTACATATACATATTATGTAGTCCTATACAATGAGTAGCCAACTTTTATGTGTCGTACGAAAGAACGTGAAGCGAAATTAAACAGTGCTAAATTTAAAATCAGAAGTCCAAACCAAACAATCATTTTAATTTGCACACTCTTCACGAGCAGTGGGCTGTAGAAAAATTTGTGTGTATTCAACTACCAAAAGAACAAAGAAACAATTTCCAGCGACATTTACAGAGTGCGTCATAGTCGAAAAATGGTTTGGCAATATTTTTGTCTCGACTTCCTTGATTTATGTTTGTACAATGTATGTATGAATTCTACGATTCTGCGAATGAATCTTATTATGTCAAATTCCAAAATATCTCATATTTCACAAAGATAAAAGAAGAAGAAGAAGAAGAAGAAAAAAAAAACAAACAAGGATCGATAAAAATAACTCTTTACATACTCCCCAATTGTTGTTGACTGTGCCGTGATTATATCATAACAGACTACTCAATAGACCAAGGACAGTACATAGTACTCCCATGTATTCATGTGTATATGTACATATGTATACATATGTATATGTACTATTTGTAAAGAAAACTCGCATTCTTTTTCGCCGTTTTTTAGTTTCCGCCAACTCCTCTCATAGTGGTAATTTTGCAGCGACACTCCATAAATTTATGAACCTTATCAGCTATAAAATTACTACAAGCGAATTACATACATGTTATATGGAATGTTGGCGGGAGCAACCGTGGTGAAATTTGAAAACAAACATTTTTATGGCCGCCTACTTATTACATAGCACATTATTTTAGGCATCACATGCGATATTTACAGTACATTTATACTGTAATGGTTGTATCAATTTTTCTGGCAATATCATTTTTTTTTCTTTGGTTAACTGGTGAAAGATTCAAATTTTCACTTTGCGCTAGTATAATATTTTATGTTATCACCCTCAAGTCAGGCTGAAGCAGAAGGCTTAACTGGATGAAGGATCTACAGTCAATAACCATAAATCAAAAGCTTGATGTTTTGAAATATGCGACTTGTTCTTCAAGACAATTAAATGAGCGACAGCATTAAGAATAAAAATGATAGTGTTACCCTATTCTAATAAAAAAATCATTGTCAACTATATTATTTGTTATCTTAATGTTAATATTTTAAGTCAGTTCGATTTTTGTCATAGTAAAAGCAATAAAATTATGTGGAATTGCCTTTTATTCAAACTGTAGTACTACTTTTGTTTCCGATGTGTTATGGATCGTAATTATCCCTTTTGAACCATAAGAACAAATATGCATATTCAAGAATCGTGCATTACTCCCAATTATACTCCCGATTATACTCCCAATTATTCTTCAAAATGTTTGAAATTAAGTCGCTGGTATGTCAGCATATATGTTGCCAGGAATCCAGTAAAATAATGATGTATTTAATGAGATTGTAAGTTGAACACAAGAAAGTTAAAGTGAAAATATTGATCTAGTTTAGTGTGCTACCAAATGTGAAATGTACATACTTCAGCGAACAGATTTATTTCATCTTATGACTACTTAGAGCTAACATTTGCTGAGAGCTTAAAAGTTGTTTAAATTTGTATTTCCCGAACTTAATTATCAATTTTATCACGAATGCCACCCTCAACCTTTTAATAAGAGCATTATTCTGAAACGTTCCCTCTTCTTATTCTTTTGTCTTTGTTTAAATTAAGGTCTGTACAAATTGATTTTTCTTGACTGAAAGAAGGGCTGATTTTGTTTGGCAATGTGAAATGGAATTAAATAATAAATGCCTTTCGTTGTCTTGCAGTGGATTTCATTCCCATGAACTACACTTTCTGTACATTAGCATTGTTTCACCCGCCTTCCAAAATTAACTGAAGTTCACTGTTGGAAATGCGAGGATAATAATAAAATTTAATTCATATATTCTAGTCGTACATTTGTGGGTTATTCACTCTTCGCCAATCCATTTTAAACTAGCAGATACTTTAATGCTTTAAAAACAATTTGAAAAATTACTAATTTTTGTTATTTATGCTCTTTCAACCTTTTCTTGTACAGAAATGGCCATTGACCATTTGTAGCATATGCCGTCTTGTTGGAGATATAAATTACTTCTTTATTCTTTTAATAGGGTAATGCGATTTTCATTACAGCGTCCTTTTGTGAAATATAAATACATGTCATACGGAATGTTCGAATGTCTGTTAACATCATCACTGTAGGCGCATAATGAGTTACCGAGGTAACATATGCTCAAGAACAGGCACAGAACAGATCCAAGATGGTATTTAATGGACATAGTTATAGATAAGTGGTAGTTTACTTGAGTGTCACTTGAGATTATAATTTATATTTGATTCGCACATGCATAACATGTGTTGGATAAGCATTCAGCTTTAATTAAACAATATCAGATTGGTGCGGAGAAAATGGCAAATGCAGACGTCTTTCTTAGTCTTTGCACATTAGATTGGAAAAGTACCTTCTAGCAGTAAACCTTAAATGTGGGGATTATACAGATAACACACACACAAATATTACGCGAATAAGTTTTGATGTATTTCAATGAAAACTCTTTCGAAGGAGTTAACCTAAGGCAATATGAAGTCAGAAGATAATTTCTTTCCTTAACATGTCGTTCGTACCATGATAACAATGAAATTTAGAATTTGTTAACGTTTGACGATAAATTTGGGTGAAGGATTATTAAATACGTTATTTCTTTTTACTTTTTTCAGTTTTTACGTTAATTTTGTATCCGTGAGCAATGGTATGCTATAGTCCCAGTCGATTCAGCTTCACAATTATAACTACTGTTACACGAGTACAAGTGTAGTGAATCGACAGAAGCCACTTAGAAGAAACTCGAACTACTTGGGTTTTCCTATACTTACTTAAGGTCTGTGTCCCATTTTCACTTTACAGCATTTAAGTAACATAGGCACGATCAGATACGGTGCTGTAAAACCTGAAAATTTGTCCTTATTTCGCTTTGCAAAAGTGAAATAAGACCATATTTCGACATTTGGCCTTATTACACTTTAGTAAAGTCCCATCCCATCGGGAAATAAATCCACAATTTATTTGGTCTAAAATGGGTAATAAGTCCACAATTTTTCAGAATGTAAAATGTCAAATAAAAAGAAAACTAACTACATATATGCCGCGCAGCGTCGCCCTGAGCACCTGCATTTGAAACCAAAGGCTGCCCGGTATATGAGTCGAGGAGATGTCCATAGTTTTTGTTTTCCTAGATTTGAAATATTGCCTTATTTCACTATTTCCTCGAAATAAAGCCAGATTCCCAGATTTGGCTTCGCGTTATTTCACGGTACCGGTGTTGTATTTGAACTCTCTTCTACAGACTTTTTGTTTCGCTTCACTTCCTTATGCTTTTCGTAAACACTTCAATCCTTTTCCAACATATCAAATCCTTTTCCAAGGTGCGACAAATCTATACACATATGTTCCTTTATAGAAATTTATGAAAGAGATATGGCCAAATCGGAAATCCCACAATATTGGCGAAATATGTATGGACAAAGACAAAATTTAGTTCAATTTCGTAAGACCTAGAATTCAAGTTTCCGGAAAGTCTTCGGTAACGCCAGAATCGTTTTCTGTAGGTATTTTCGTTAAGCACTTTTCGATTCTGATTCAATGTTTCACACGCGATAGGAGTTCTCTGTGCACTATCAAAACTTTTCAAAACCAATATTGGTATGCCCTGTAACATCATATGGTGTACCAGGAGAATACAACTGAACTGGACCCGTGACTGGAGAATGTTGTTGCTTTTCGCATAGAATTTTCGCACTTAGAGTTTCTCTTACATGCACTACATAAAATAAGTAGGGAAAAAAAAAAAAAAAAATGAAACAAAAAATTAGGTAAAATGCATTCTTTTATTTATCAATATTATTTTATTTACTATAAGTAACTTTTACAATACTTTTATTATGGAAATGGCATGCGATAAATTTATTTTTTAATGTATACGTTTTTATTATTTTTATTATTTTCTTGCCTCTACTTAAATAATCACAACTAACAATTAATATTTGCACCCTTCTACGGTAAACATACGCAAATAAATTACACACATATTTCAAATTCTTCTTTGCCATTTATGGTACTTTTTTAAGCTTTTAAAAATTATACTGCCTACACAAATTAAATAAGCAGTTCCCCTTGATTTTGGGGTGAAATGCTTCTTCAATTACATTTGGCACAAATAAACCATATTAGACAAATTTATTGTCTGTATAAAGCATTTTACATTTGCTCTTAAAATCAGTTTATATATATATATTTATGGCATATAACAATTATAGCCATTAATTCAATTTTTGGGAATTCAAATAAGCCTATTAGACCGCCGGCAATTTTTTAGGTATTGATGGTCAGCATATTGTGCGAATTAAGAATGAACAATTTATCGAGAAAAAAAAAGTCGAACATTTTTGTCTTTGAGTAGACTTGTCTATTGTCGGTTTACATAAGTGTAATTGGACTAGAATTAAGCATTATCTCTAATATATAGAACCAAGAAAACATTTTTTTGTTATAACAGGATTTACAACTACCTTATTAGGTATTAAAATAGATATTTTGTTGAGCTTTGTGATTGCTTGCAAACTAAATAGTTGAATATACATAATTATATACAAAAGATTAAAGATTAAATTACAACAGATCTGTTTAAACAAGTGTATTTTTTAGGTATAATCTTCCAACGCCACAGGTTAAAAAACTCTCTCAAGAACAATGCGAAATGAATAGTGTACTATTTTTAATAACTAAGAAGAGAAGAGTTGTATTCATTTCTCTGGAGAGAGCTGAAAAAATCCGAACAAGAAGGAGCGCAGGCATTGTTAACGCTCTATGCTCCTCGAAGAGTGACACGATCTAAGTAAGTGTTCTCATTGGGATGAGTTTTGCTCAGTTTCGCTTTATTTCTATTGCAACACATTCCCAGCTAACCAACCAACCACCCGACTTACAATACAAAATGTGAAAAGTGATTCAACCAATGCATGAGAGCATAAATAAATATAAATAAGTACAAAATGTTATTAAATTTAAAATTAAATACAATATGTACAAATATTACAAATTGTTCATTAACCTTGATAATCGCAGTATTAAAATGAAAAACGAATAAAAATTATGCGTGTATGATTTCAGCTCAAACAATAATTTAACAGCTTAACTACCCATGTTCATCTTAAAATGTATCTAATAAACCAATGCTATAGCTAATTACCAAGTTAATAAACAGGATTTTAAGTACAATTTATTTATTGTCAAATTTAAACATGAATAAATAGAAAATTAAAGAGCAGTGCTTAACCTCTTCTACCGTTGCCGTTAAATATAAACAATTATGTATGTATGTATCTTTTTTTTAAATTATTTGCTGTGAAGCGTAAAAATAATAATAAATTTAATTTGCTTACGACCCCTCTTCAAATAAAATTTTACTTACCTAGAGAGTTAAGTGAAATTCTTTTTTTACGTTTTATAATACTGCCAAGTTTTTCCCCAGAAGCAACTTATTTTACGATACCTAAGTGCTTAATGCAGTTAATTTTTCCTGCTTTTTATCATTTTGATTTTAATATTAAATCTGAACATAAAAAAATATTTGTGTTTGTTTGTAACATATTTTTGTATATTTACTATAACTTATCTATGTTATTATAGTTCTTATGGATTCTTCTTAAAATTATAAAAATTTTGTCACAGATAAAAGGACGTATTTCGCGAAGTTATGTTCTGTGCATAATTGAGCAGTTTTATTATTCCAACACATATCACTATATATGAGTAAGAACTGTGTTTTATCCAGTCTGAACTACCAGTGAATGCAGAGTTATCTGGGTCGCCATTTTGTTTTGTGCCTTCCAGGCCGAGAAAACTTGGAGACTTTGTAGTGTGAGACGACATGCTAAGCAAAATTCGTTGTTGGACGTTCTTGTGAAATACATGTAATATGGAGACTTCGCAGAGGAGCAAAATGCTTGTTTGATACTTTGGCACTGCTTGAAATAAGCCCTGGAGTATCTGGCTGTGGGGATAAATCTCAAGCGAAGAATAAGTAGCTGAACCTTCGTATGATTCTTGGCTTATCCGCTGAAAGGGAGTCTTATATACCTATTAATGAAGAGATAAGATAAATCCGGTATCAATTTTTAACATTCTGTTCTATTCATCAAAATTTAACTATTAATAATTTCTTTTTTCTTTTTTTAAAGTTTAAACTTAAAGCTCTTAAGCGTAGACAACTCGCTAAAATCGTTACTTAGAATATTTCTTTTACTGAATATGTGGTTTGTAAAGGAATAAGTAGGTGTGAAACTTAGCTGGCTATTCCGTAATTTTGGAATCAACTGTTTCTCAGAGGAAATTACCACTATCGCGCTCTAATTCGCACAAAGTATATTTGTGCTTATCGTTTATATTGTGCTCGTAGCTTTTCATTAGAATGCACAAGTTTAACAGGAAACGTAAGTTAGGTTGTATTAACTTGAATTTATTGCAAGAAGATATACATATATATATTTACAATTATGTTCTAAAGGATGATCTCTTTTCAAAAATTCAATAGGGTATCTCACTATTCTTTTCTAACTACAGAAAGCAGAAAGGAAATAATTTTCATTATCGTTTTCCAATAAGCGCAACCATTAATGAAACCATTTCATCAGGATAAGTTAAACACTTACCCTCATAATTTAAATTTGGGAATTTTCAGATGAATGCATACTAGACGATTGTTTGTAGCAGCATTGATTTATAAGAACTTGATAAAGATTATTTTGTGGTTGGCGATAAATAACGAAAATGTATTTATCAGATATTGTCAAAATTGATACTATTTACCAAATATTTGAAGATAAACAAGGATACATCTAATCTACTTTTGTCTTGCAATAGTAAAGAAATCAAGTGAACTACCGGCATTCGAAAAATAGCTGAATCTTACTTTTTATTCCTTAAAGTTTAGATCTCAAATAATCGAAATCATACCAATGAAGATTGTTTCACATTTGCATTATGCACGCTAATTCAGGTTAATATTGCACTTTGAACCTTTTTTTGAAATTCAGTATTGAAGTAAAGCTAATAATCAGTATTGCCAAATATTGTTTGTCAAGCCAATAATTGTGAATTGTATTTAGGTCATCGGTTGGTGACATAGCTTATGTACATTAAATACAATGTAACTTTAGTGCACTTACCTTTCGTCCGTTAATATACCACGTAATATTCGCTGTCGGGTGCGATGGTCCGACAGTACACATTGCTTTAAAATTGTCATTCGCATTGATAACACTTTTGTCCACTTGCATAACTGGCTCTTCCTTCGGCAACTCAACCACATGCATATTTGCAGATCTTATATCAGTGTGGAAGAGGGGAGCATCTTCAGAAACTTCACACTGATATTGACCGGAGAGTTCACGTGTAACGCTTTTTAAAGTCACTGAAGCAGAGTCTGAATTTGCAAGCTGTAAACATAAAATTATAATTTACTTATTGTATTTTACAAAAATTTCTATGTTACAAAAAAATAAACTAATTAATTTTCCTAGGCTGACTAAAGAGGATTTTCTGCATTTATTGAAACTAAATTCATATGATAATAATTCCTGGCGATAATTCATTGAATCACAACAAGTCAAAATTGGATAAGTTGGAAGGCGGGATTGCGGTTCTACATCCTGTCACGTGTTTTGATATGCAATCACATGTTGATGCACTCATTTGTATAACATATTAAAATAAATAAATGCTTATTCTTTTTATTTTGTTCATATGATTACTTTTCTCATAAAAGTATATGTATTTTTTATTTTTGCTTTTTTGATCGTAGCTTTTCTCGAACTTGAATCAACTTTGATCACTGGATAAAATCCATACTTCTAAACCAGTCTTTCTCGACATGCAAAAAGCATCGAAAGGCTAGTTGAATAGATTTTGATAAGAAAACTCAAACTTGGCATGATTTTCTATAGCTCGTTTCTATAAACGCTGCCATAGACGACCTTAAGATTGATGATGAGCATCGATTTGGTTTTCAGTAATATTAATAGATCTTTTGTCGCAATTGAACAATTTTATGAATAGTGATCTAAACTAGCCTAAACCATTGATAAGGAAAGTGGACGGCCTCAACGAAGAACTCTTTGCAAGCGTCGTAGAATATGGAAAGGACGAGGTCCTCGAGCTGACAGGGCCGGCGGAGGCAAAGGCCGAAGCTACTATGCGCCTCATACACCGCGCGTGCGACGTCGCAATGCCTCGGTTTAGGAGCTTTTGCGGTCGCAGGACAACGGTTTACTGGTGGACCGAAGAAATTGCCGCGCTCAGAAGAATATGCCTACAACTCAGAAGGTCACAAGGGGAAGGAGACGACACGCGGAAGCCACTGAAATTGTACTGGCGGAATTCAGAAACGCGAAGTCAGAGCTCAAAAGGGCCATTAAAACGAGCAAGAGACGAAAGTGGGAGGAACTCCGCCAAGATGTAAACAGCTACCCCTGGGGGCTTGGTAATAAGGTGGCGATGCGTAAACTTGGGGCATTTTCCAACAGCCCTAAAATTAGGTCCTCAAAAATTAAGGAGATAGTGGGCACACTCTTCCGGACTCACCCGGTCAGGCCACGCGATACCTTCTCCATATAACCTGAGGAGGTTCTTTGTTCACCGAAGAAGAACTGATCTTGGCAGCGTCGAGTGTAAAAAATAAGAAGGCTCCCGGCCCCGATGGCATACCAGGGGAAGTGCTGAAAATCATCTCAAGAACGTGCCCGCAGCTACTGCTAAATATGTTCAACAGCTGCCTCATAGACGGGATCTTTACAAGAACTGGAAGAAACAACGGTTGGTCCTAATCAGCAAGGGGAAGCTCCTGGAGAAGATGCTAAAGTACCGACTTTCTATGGCTATCCAGAGTGCAGGTGACCTATCTGAAAGACAACATGGTTTTCGTAGAGGACAGTAAGGGCAATCCAGGAAGTGGTTAAAACAGTGCAAAACGCACAACAAGGCAACCGCCACTCGAGAAAAGTCGTTGTGATGGTAGCTCTAGACGTGAGGAACGCCTTCAACTCAGTAAGATGGGAAGATATCCTGGAGCCGCTGGAAAATAAATTCAGAGTACCACAGTATTTGTTGCAGGTGTTGGGGGACTACCTCAAAGACCAGGAACTGCTCTACGACACTGCAGAAGGACGCCGCAGCAAGAACATCACAGCAGGAGCAGCGCAGGGTTCAATACTGGGTCCGGACTTGTGGAACGTCTCGTATGATGGAATCCTCCGGTTGGAGATGCCTGAAGACACTTTTCTCATAGGGTACGCAGACGACATCGGCGCAGTGATCACCGCAAGAGATGTAGCAGAAGCGCAGCGAAAACTCAACCAGATCATGAGACGAGTGCAAGGGTGGATGGCGGACTATGGCCATTGATAAGGGCTGCCGGTGGATACAGTCATTACACCGTACCCTATTCAGACAGACGTTATCTTAATAGATGCTACCTCGCCAGACGCAATTCACCAATTCTTTTTTAAACGTGTTCGTAATATATGTAGAAGTTAATTTAATTCGAGTATTATTTTTTGATCTCTTTTTTCTGACATTTCCTTTTTTTTCTTATTTTTTAAAAGTTCTTAGCTTGTAAACATAATATTTATCCTTTAGATAATATGTTCCGTTTAGAAGACTGACAGACGAGGGTCGGGCAAACGATAAATGGATTGCACTTATTGAGCAAAGATGTTAACTGTACCATATTCCAGATAAATTGTTGTATTACCGACATATACCGACACATCTATTTTTAATAGAAATATCACACTACCTCAATAAAATGAAGCAGAAAAAAAATATTTTTTTTCTTTAATGAATGTTCATACAAGTTTAAAATAATAATAAATTTAAGGTGAATGAAAGTCCTTCTTTCATACAACTTCTATTGTTTTTACTTTCAGCCAAAAGAAATTAATAAATTTATAATGGAATACTTGAAGGGATTCTAAAATCTTTTATTTGAAAGCATTTTACCAAAGGAACACGAAGGACAAAAAAGAATGCGGATTTGTGCCCTTAATTAAAATTTTTTCTAAGATTGATGGTATGTAATTACATTTCCTCGTAACTGAACAAAGGGGAAAAGCATCATAGCAATTTGTTCATAAAATGTTTTCAAATTTCTTCCAAAAAAATGTTGAGTGGAACGTTTATGGAATCCACCCTTGATATTTAATCATTACCTTTTTTGTTGCCCGTTCAATTGTGTAAACTGTGAATTTTGATAACTGCTTATTAGTTACCGAGTTTTGAAATGGGTTATTATGTAATAGGCACATTATATCACAAGTTATTTATTGAAATTAACAAAGTTAGGAAAAAATGTTTTCGCGAAATTATGAAAAGAAAAAAAAACAGAAACAGAGAATATGTGTATAGATGCGAATGCCTGCTTTGTGGAATAATAAAGGTAACTGTAGAACGTTAATCTAAAAGTATTGGTCAATTCAAAATATATGTATTTTAGGTAAAACTTAAAACTATTGGTGAAATGTGTCAAAAGCATATCCATAAGTATGTACATATGTGGATGTGCCCTCAAATAATCTAATTTACGTATGTACACCAAACATGTAGTTGATAGATACTCGAATTGAATATTCTCTATTTCTGTAAGTAGAAGAAAAATGTTTTTAACAAACTGAAACTGAAGAACTTTATAGATATCCCACATCATTCACATTCTTAGTGGATCGTGGTAAATTACACAGGAAATAAGAGTCAACATCCTGAGTTGATAAAACATGCAGAAATGTGTGTGTGTGTCATGTTAGATGAGTAAATTATCCCGTGCATTTGTGGTCACGTTACTCGAGAATAATCCAGAAGAAGTAATCCACAAGGACAAATATGTATGCAGTTTACAGTAGAACCACTTTCCCGTTACCACTTTTTACTCAACACACTTAGTTTTACCCTCAAAAGCATTGTTTTGTCATTCCGGATCTTTGTAAGGACATAAATGCAAACATGCCACGGATTGAGTAAATGAGTGGTTTCCTGATATGTAGAGCTTTACTAGCAGGGATAGAGTATATCAACTCTTGGTAATTATTCTGAAATATTCAAGGGCTTTTGGTTAATTCTAGCTACAGTCGTTATATGTATGTAGCTATGTCACCTAACTGTAAGCCAAAACTATGTGCATATACGTATGTACGTATTCCGCATTTTATTTTAATGCAAGGGAAATAATAAAAAATATTTTCCACACAGGACAACGGAATGAAGAAAAGATTTTTTTATCATCATATCACTGAGATTGAGGGTGGGAATTGCATCCACTAACCTTACATGGAATGTGTTGTCCTTTTTGTAGGTGGCGTTATAAAAGACAGAATGAATGTTCGAAACTAAAGGGTTAGGTATATTCCATCTCGATGTTGTTCGTTTGCATGTGCACACAATTTTTGCTCGTTGTACTATTTTGTAATTAAAGTTATGGACTGGATACCGGATATACAGGCATCCTCATGTTATTCCCACTTTTGCTACGGAAATTAAAATGAAACCCTCCCAAGCACAGACATGCTATCTCCTCCGATGAGATTCTAATAATGGAAGTGCAACTTGGATGTCTGAACACTAGACTATGCTCAAAATCCACCATCCGTGTTGTCAACAATTTTCGGAAAAAGTTCATTTTTAAATTATGTGGCTTTTCACATACGACGTCACTTTCGTCCTTCTTTTGAATGAGGTCTCCTCTTAACTTTCTCAGCACAAGTCCTGTTTTGGTATTGCGGGCGTTATTATAACTACAATTTGCGGTAAGAGGTAAACCGACAAGGATTTCAAGTTGTCGTTGTGTCGACAGTACCCCATCTCTTCATTCCTCATTCCACCCACACACACATACACTTTGATGGATTATATGAGTGAGAAATCACTTTCCTTTACAGCCGCTCGCAATGATAACAATACATATTTCTAAATTGCTTGGGTTATAGAGCATCAAAAAGGGTTCATTGTTTTACCATTTTTTGGTTTGTGCTCAGTCTACATTTTATGGTAACTTAATCGTATTCCATCCAAAGACGAATAATAAGGTTATACACGCACATTGAAATATGTACATACATATATATGTATTTGTAACATCATCGTCACAGAGCAACACTGAACACCCTGAGAAGAGTGAAATTAAATTGGCAAAAATGGAATGTTTTCATTAAAATATTTTAATGTGGTGGCGGCTACAGAATTTTTATGAAGCAAAGTGATTTTCAACTGTTTTCTGCTCGTCAGAATCCGCAAAAATGTTTTCGTTATAAAAAGTGATGCCTTTTACAGCGTTTAAAAATTGTTTTTATTTTTATTTCACTCTCGGTACTCAGAGCTCGTTTTTATACGCAATCCAACACACAGATATATACACACATACATATATTTTTTTGTTTTAATTAACACATTTTTTAGTTCCAGTGAAACGTCTGATGATTTTTTTTTTGTTATTTCTTATTTGTGTAGAAACCTTTTTCAATTGAACCAATTTCCGAAATGATGTACAACTATCTTCTTACATTAGCAAAATTTTTAACATTTATAACATAGGTACATATGTATAAAACTATTAAGCAATTAAGGTAGATATCCATATTATGTGTGATAAGTTATAAATATGAAAAATACCTACATACATATGTACATATGTATGATAAAAACACACTGATTATTTTATAGATTATTGAACAATAAATGAACTTTATAAGCAACAACTTTAGATCAAACATTTGTGTATTTTTACTTGTGCTTGTTAGTCAAAAGTTTCACGTCAAAATAAAAAAAATTGCCACACCGATCTGTGGTACTGAAAAAATAATTAAGTTTTACTCAGTGTGCAACGATAAAAATAATAAAATGCAAAAGAACAGCACAAAAATTCAATTTCATGGTCCGTAAAAACGAATATTAGTAGGACTTCATTTCCAGATAAATTATTTTTGGGGAACGGGCGTTCACGCTTTAACTAAAACGAATGCCCGCCTACCTCTTATGTCACGTTTGGTTATGGCACATTCATAATATAATACCGCTGAACCTTGTACTAACGAAAGTGTTCATACATACATATGTATGTATGCATGCTTGTTTATTATAATTGTTACTGTAGGGTGGAAATATAATTATACATATATGTACGTTCATTTATAACTGTACAAATGCTTGGAACAATATTTTGTTAAAACATCAAACTGAAAATGAAGGAAAAATTTATATATTTATAAAGAGATTTGTACAGGTAATTGGTTTCGTAGCAATTGTGGTTGTCAATGACAGTACTGAAATCGAACACATAAACTATACACACATATAAAAATAGCTACATTAAATCGAGGGCAAAGACATTGACTAACAGTTTCTTAAGATTACAACAAATGTGGGGTGGAATAAAAGAAAAAAAAACGAAAACTAATATGGGATGCAAGGATGATTCATATAACCAAAGTTATGACACAAATGTTTTTAAGGCTGGAATGATATCGTCTGAAATCTGCGTGAAGGTTTGAAATAGAGTGATTTTCAGACAAAGATGCTTCACCTAAGTCTTTTTATTGCTCCAGAAGTAAGTGTTTAGGTGCTTTATGTTAACAAGGTGAGAGCAATAAAAACGGTTACTTCGCTACTGCCAACACATAAATATAAAGCATTATTTTAGTGCGCTGGCAGAATAGGGCGTCTTATGATGAGGCAAAACGATAATATATTTTCCTTTCTGGAACAATGTGCACTATTGTCAAGAAGTACCTTAAAAATAACAGTTGTTAAGCACATGACTCGGAGATGTACATATGAACATATACATATGTACATACATATGTTTAGTTATATGTATTCACAAGTGAATAATTTTTCTTACGATAATTCTTTATAGTATTCAGGTTCGCTCCAAACATTGTTTTACTAAAATATTTTATGTTTTCAAATTCTTTAAGCAAGTGTGTATATAACATGTTATTTATTCATCGATTTGGGCCGTAGCTAGAAAATATGCATAGGGTGATTTGGCTCTTGGAAATTAATATTTGCCATTTATTTTAATTATACATGGTCAAACCTGTCCACCTAGTCAATTTCTCGTAATTCTTTTTAAGTAGTTATTAACGTCAAAATACTTACGTCGACATTTATTCCGGAAACTGGAAATACCAAAGTGGGCGGCAATTCTTTTGGAACATATCTATAAAACTCTTCCGTTTCAAAGTACCAACGCACTGAATAAAGAGCTGCCTGTAATAATACAAACAAAAATATAAAAACTAAATACGTGTTTAATATAAGTATAAGTATAATATTATAAATAAGTATAAGAAAACTTCATTAAAAAAATTTCTAACCGCCTACAACCGTGTTACTTTCTTTCTGAACTTTGTTTAACAAAACTCATGTAAATAATTAATTCTAATAAATTTTAAATTCAAATTTAGAGAGTCGTTTATAATGAGTAACGAAATTGGTGAGAAATATGTCAAATAGACGGAATTTACAGTCTCCCGCATAATTTGTATTGCGAAGTTAGCGCGAGCGAACCAAAGATGAAGTATAATTTGACATTGAACTTGCAATCCCGAAAATTGAGAAACAAATGTGCCTAAATACATGTGAAAAAGTTAGCTTAAGTTTCTGCAGGCTACATACACAAGCTCAATCAAATTTAGTGCTGCTGTTTACCCGAAATTGCGGGAGACTCCCATAATTTCACCTTAAACAGATAGATTTGTCAAGTTCCGAAGATTGTTGGAAAAACTTTTAGGTTCAAAACCGTTATTTGTAAAGAAAAACCTGGTGTAAGAGTCATTCTTTGTACGTACATATGTTCCCAGAAACTTCGGGATGAGAGATTCTGAAAATGAAGTACATACCTACCAAACTCTGAAGGTAGAAATACAGCGGCAAAAATTGAGATGAAGAAATTGTCCGACATATACAAATTTGACAAAAGAAAAGCAGGTTGCCACAAGAGAGGCACTGAAAAATATATTCCTTGAACACTCCGAAAGATTTTTACGCAAATATTGATAGCCTGCCAATTGAAACTGAATTGAAAATTTCATAAAAAATATAAATACATAGGACTCAGTATAAAAAATAGGCTTTGGTATTTGTACCTTTCTAGTCATCTAATCTGTACACAATTTCTTTTTTATGTTGATGAATATACATATGTCGATTAAGATTCGCCGTACAAAACTTACCTGCTCCAGATCATATTGGCATGACAACGTTGCCGCGTTCCCCATGATGACAGCTTCTGGCACAAATATCTTTAAGTCCTTTAGGCAAAGAGCTTTGTGATCGAGAAAGAAAGAATAGGAAACATTGTGAGTGCATTCATAAAATACTCCTCTTTAAAACTATGAAAAAAATCTCAAATGCTCTACCTAACAGATAAGCAGAAGATTTTTAAGGATATTGGTTATAATATTATGGACGGAATATTACACTTTCATTGGTAAAATGTATTCTTACAGTGTGTTTTTGCAATGTTCATTTTTTGACGAGATTTCTTAGAGTTCATATGGTCACTCCTGCGACCCAAGCTTCAGTTATTGTGTATTATATTCAGTAAAATTGAAACAAAGATAGATGATTATCAATGACCAGTTTAGATCGTCGTAAAACTACTCTCTTAATATTTTCCTTTATAATGCAGATAAACCAAACAGGCTCAATGAAGTTGAGTTGTAATTTCTTTCTGCTCCTGGTCTCCACAGTTTCCACAGAAATCATTAGAGACTAAAACCAGTCTTCAGACACATTTGCAATTATAAAATGCGCATTTAAGACTCCGTTCATTGAGAGAAATCTGTATGCTTTACTTGAATCCATCCCAAATTTCTTTTTGACGGGAGAACCATATTGATCTGATTTCGCCACTGTCGACGTTTTAGTAAAAATTTAGAATTTGTTCGATTCTAAGACCATCATCAGAGCAAAATTCTAGATTTGCTTATACCAGCACGTTTCTGTCATCTTTTTTGAAGCACGGTTCTTTGTAGCTTATGGTATTTTCGGCTACCTCCTTGATGATGGTGAGGCAATGGAACCGTTGGTTTCTTCTCGTATGTTAGCCGAGCTGGTCCGAGTCGACAGAAGAGTTTGCACATATGTGTGTTTAATGCTGATGTTGTAGAATGTAGCCTTGATGCGGTTCACAGCAAGGCGGTCGCTAATGGGCTTAAAGTCAATGTCTTTTGCCCGCACCTTATTCCCAACGACGAATCCGCAACCCAACATAGGCAGCTTTTTGTGGCAGCTGTAATAAATAGCGCAACTCTGATTTTTCATTAATCCATATCCTGTCCAACGTATCTCTTAGATCGCAAGAATGTCAACCTTGTTCTGCTCGATGACAGTTTCAAGTTTTAAGCTAGCTCCGGAGTGTACAGAGTACGTACATTCCAGGTGAAGACTCTCAAATCGTAGTCTGTGTGCCTGTTAAAGGGTTTCACCATCAGAGGTCTGGTCTCACAACTATGACTTTTTGGGTTTTTCGACGTGGACGGGCAGTTACCCCGACGCGAAACCTTCAACTAGGAAGGCAAATGCTTTTGGATATCCCTTGGACAGAAGGGGCCATGTGTTCACCAAGTAGTTCGACCTGACTGGCACTGTGGACTACACCTTTGATTCCATTCTTCTAAGATCCATAACAGTTAACTTTTGAATGTAGTGAAAAATATCATTGCAATAGAATTCAGAAGTTGACAACACCATAATTACTTTTATAGGGTAGGTTAAAGGATGAGGGATAATGCATAGGCATAGGTTCCGTATATGTATTTATTCTTTCAATAACATGTTTTCACATTTGGGCCGTCATACTAAAATGGGACGGAGTTCCAATTTTTATGGACCTACAACTTATAATCAAGCATAACTCTCCGTCTAAAGCAGTAGTCAAAGTTAAATTAATTGTGAAATTAACTTAACTGGTTTCTTTTTTAGATTTGCAGACACCATTATCACAACAATTACTACACATTCAATAGAAAGACTCTATCGAGGGTCTATCAGAAAACTTCACAGCTTTCAGCAACTGCTCTCTATTAATTCCTTCAATATTTTTCCTACAAGTTAAAATTAATTAGTCAACAACAATATCCCTTCAATTCAAAGCCTACGAACTGTTGTGGGTACTCTCCAATTGACAATCGAATTGAATTATTATATTGTGTAAAATTTAATTACAGCAAAAAATTTTAATTTATGACAGGGTGGGTTTTGTCCTTTGGTTGAATCAGGCAGGAGCTTCAGTGGAAAAAATTTCATTGCAAAATGCAGTCTGCGTCCTGTATTTTATTACACCACACATGCATACACATCCATACATATGTAAGCTTTTATGTGGTACATTGGTTTCAATTTAAAATTGCAAATCCGAAACAAAAGGAAAGCTGCTGTTGCCGTTCTGTACCTGAACAAATTCGGTAAATCATTAATTAACTTACCATCGCGCTTGCGATGTACACGCACGAATATGATATCATTATCCCACCTGACACAAATGTTTTTTTTTTATTTCGTACCTCTTCTTAAAAATCGCAATTTTATTGCAAATCGATAGCATACATTGTGCAAGTCACAATCAAAATCTCAATTAAGTTATATTGTAAAAAAAATTGTAAGCGCTGGTGTGCAAATTACTTTTGGTATAGCGACGTAGACGTTGCGCAAACTGGTATCAAAAATTAAAATAAATTAATTCGTTTTCTCCATGTTGGTCGATAGATATTGATTAAAATCGTGTTGAATACGCTACAGGGAGGCAACGAGTTTGCTCTCTAAAGTATTAAGACATTACTACTGGACAAATTTAACTCCACCGAATTAGAATAGTAGTTGGGATGCTTTTAAAGCAGAAGCATTTATTTTAATGGACCTTGATAATATGGAACACGAAGGCAATGACTGCAACATCTAGGAAATATGCATACATGGTATACATAACGACATAAACTTGTATTATTGAGCTCAGTTTCTGAAGTAGCTTTATTACAGAATAATTGAGTTACATGTAGAGTAGTAATATGGAATTGTGATTATCTCGATGATTGGAATATACTAACTATTTAAATAATATTTTTATATACATTTAAACAGTTATACAATTGGTGGACTACTGCGCGGAAGGTTTGACGTTTGAGTTTCTTCCCCGTTTCACTTTCCAACTCAGAGTGGTTAAGATAACAAAAATCAAGACTTTTCATGGGTCAGGAGCCCGTTGGGTGAGAAAGTAAATAAATAGTAGACAGGGGCATTACCTTCACAAGCCCTCATTCGTTTTTTAGGCAAATTTGTATATATTCTTTCATAGCTTTGCTGAGTCCAATCGTGTGGAAGTTTTAAGAATTATGTTTTATCACCCACTGTTATCTATCCACTGTGCGAAGGTTTTGGTGTTTCCCGCCATCCTAGTGCCTACTGATTGAACATGTATAAAATAGAGCTGAATTCAATCTTACTACTTGGTGGTTTACGAAAGATTTCGGAAAACCCATGATATAAGAAGAGTTATTGAATCTTAAACTCGTTCCCAAAAATTAAACAAAAATAATATGAGTCAGCCTTATGTACATATATTGAGTGGCGTACAAAAATGTTGGTTCCACATATGAATCACTTGACTGAATTAAATTATGACTCAAACCCCCAAAGGATGTATGTATGTGCATATTTATATGCTTCAATGATGATTATCAACAATCGAATCTATTGAGCCATGTTCATCTGTCTCCTTGTCGCAAGTTCTCCAACATTTTTGATGAAATATGAAAATTTATACATATGTATAATATAGGCATATGCTGTTTGGAGTAGATTATCTTGAAAAACAGATTGCATTTCTTTGTTGTAATTTAAATCTTAAAATATTTTAGATATCATCAGAATACTTTAGTTTCGGTTAAATACACTAGTACATATGTAGGTTCATATTTAGATAGTGCCTTTATTCTTCTATAAAAAATCATAACAACATAACAATCAATTGTTATGATGTTGATGAAAAATAATTTGCAATAGAGTCAAGGAACTGACAACACAGTAATTACTTTTATAGGGTGAAGCTGGGCCCTAGGGTCTGTATAGGCTGTTTGGGCCATATGTATTTTTTTTTAGCTTCAAATTTTACTGCATACTCCTCACATCAGACATGCTAAAAAATATGCATGTCTATTGTAGAACTTACTAAATTTGGAGGGAACCATTCTATACAATGACTTTTTTTTCTTTTTTTATACATTTTTTTAAATGTAAGGAAAAAGTGAATACGCACTTTTGAAAAATCGATTTCTTTTTTAGTGCTTATTAAATTTTTCAATTGCCTTTTGATGACTATTACATGGAACTACTCGTAGAATTATTATTTTATGTGATTTGAACATACATACATAAAAAAAATTTCATGCAATTAAAATTCAATCTGACTTTCTGGAGTTCAGCGTTTCAAAGGGAAAATAAAAAAGATCTGACTTGTATATCCACGTCCAAAGTAACAATAACAATATATAATTGCACTTTTTACATACCATTTAGACATATGTCTGAAAAAACGATCCATGTGAGTGCCAGCAGATTAAACCACTCATAATAACATTTTCGCTTCCTTGCCATCGATGGTAACGGAGACTCTGCAATAATTAAAAAGAAGTATATATTAAATCAAAAATATTAAATAAAACAGAAAGGCTCAGTATATTATTTGATCTCAATTCTCAGGAAATTAATTAAAATAACAATAATGGCCCGCTGCACTATAGATAATCTTTCATCTTTCATTTATTCTTAATCATTTTCGGGTAGGATGAGATATTCAGTATAGTACTTCCCTGTGCTAAAAAATGTTTTTTTTTTTAATGACTCAACTTCCCTTGAAAATACACAACGTAAGTATGGAAAAAAAAAGAATTTCTGAAGCCAGAGACACTCGTTAGATGCGAACGCTAGAAGTATTATTTTAAGAAATTAAAAATTACAATTTTCATGACTATGAACACTAAATCATCACCGTCAATACAATTATAAAAAGGTAATTTTATATTAATATTAATTTGTTTAACTGCTCAGTATAAAAGGACCTTAATATACGTACATTTATATACACTTTTGCACCAAGCCTATTGCTAGGGAGAGTGTAAAAGTATAACATTGTATCTTATCACTTGAGATTTTGTAAACAAAAATCAGCTGACATTAACATAAACTTCAGTGTTGCTACAAATACGAAAGAGGGTGCGCCAAAATGCACTTTTGTAAGACTAAATACAAGAAACGTGAATAACCCTTATACAATATTGTTTTTATACTTTCGTAATGAGGATCAATAGTTACCACTGCTAAACTTGTCTGTTTGTGCATAAATGCATGTGTAGAGTAACAAATATGTACATGCATATGTATGTAAATTGTTTTTGTTTAATTGAAGTCATTTTATGATACATTAATTGATCCCCGTCGGGCTTCGCCATTTCCACCTAAAAGACTTTAATTCTCTCCTTATAAACCTGAGCCTTTTATATACCCTCTTCGCTCAGCAGTTCCATAGCGAAATTTAATGATACGTTGCCAATGCATATCCGTTCGCTGAACAGTTGTCTACACATTGGTGAAAACCGCATCAAAATCGGTCCTGTGGTTTGGGAGTGCTTGACGAAAAAGGAATTTGTATTAAGATGTGTAGTAGAGTTGCTTTATATGTAATTTGTTTGAAATTTTGGTTCGGTGATTTGTAGGTATTTAAGCTAACTTCAACCGTACAGGTTGTAGTCACTACACCAACTAAATCTCAAATGTAATAAGTTAGGTATAAGTATTTGTAGAACTGACATAACTTTGCAAAATAGTAAAGACCGCGTTTGTATCAATTAAGTCTAATATAATCATCGAAAATACCGCAAATAAAACTACAAAGCCTTATTTTAATATAAAAATTCTAATTGTTTAAGTTGCCTACCTTTGTGAAAAATTATAGTCTATTTAAATGAAAGTAATGCGGCGAAACAATTCGACCCACACAACTTTTTGAGTTCGTTATGTTAATTATTTTCGTCACTCCAGAGTATTTTTTTTTACATAAAAAAAAAACTCGGACCTAAAATAGTGTAACAGACTTTAAATAGAAAATACAGAATTCCTAAGCCTATTGGTCGCTTACGAAAACTTTCTGGTGGAAAACATTAAAAGTATCTAGTCTAGAAGTACATGTTTATGTTCATGTATATCTACTTACATAAAACCTTTACTCAGTTCTGCGATAAAAAAAAAAAAAAAAAACAGGAGGGAGAACGAAGAAAAAATCTTCATATTATCGTCTTTTTGTGCTCTTCCTTTTAATTTAATTAAAGTCATATAATATAAAATATTGCTTTTTCGTGGAAACATTTTCCTCCCCTTTTCCGGCATCCTTTAGCTTTGTGTATACACAAGCACAAGCAAATAAAATTTAATTCCAAGAATTCGCATTTTCCGTCATCGCAGATGAACCGAAATTTGTATCAGTCATTATATACAGAGTGTGCCAACTTTTCATTAGCTTAATATAGTAACAAACGCATAGTAGATATATTGTGAAGAAATTTGCAACCTCAATCGATTGATGTTTGTTATCAGTATTTAGGGCTCTATTGCATGCAAACGAGTATGTACATACATACCTATGTACGTTCGAGTACTATATGCGTATTACTTAACAATTGAATCAGCGGTTTTCTAATAAAATTGAATAGCAACGTACTTGTTGTATTTATGTATAAATATATTTTTATAAATGTCTTAACACATAAAGTACAATATTTATGTCTCATAAACGATAACAAGAAAGTTCAAAATTGACAATAAACTCAAACAACAAGATACCAGTTAATACACAATTTACTATGTTTGCTGAGTTGTTGATGACGATAACGATATGTTAAAATTTAACACAAACACAACTTTCGATTTAAAATTATCTGAGAGTGTTTTCGAAAGCACAAACCAAAAATAGGAGTAAAGCAATTAATCTAAAAGAAAACTCCATACGATATATCCATATATCTACAATAACCTGAAATCCCAAACAAAGAAAAGAAGAATTCCAAAGACGAAAGAATTGTGGTATTTTCTTTCATATACGAGTATACGAGTATAGAGTAGAGAAAATGTGAAACCTTAACCTTAGCCAACCCCTTAATCAACTTATCCCCAACTCACCCTACGAACCCATATAGCCTGTAAGGAACATAAAACATTTGGCGCCAGATTAAGATTTAGGATGTCCCTGATTTTGTGGTTACCCACGAAGAGAAACGAATATATGTACATATGTATGAATGTACGTATAAACTGTCCAGTTCTTTTATGGAATTCCATTTCGATTTCATCTAAGTGCTACTTGTGCGAGTATTTTTAAATCCTTGATAACACCGCGATTTTGGAAACGTAAAATCTTTTTCAAACGTAATGCATTCGGATGAATAAAACATTTTTTCCTTGTAAAAAGAGGATGCAGGAAACAATGCAGTTCTTGTTCGCGGGGCCATTGAAGTTGGTTAAAGAATTAGAAATACATATGTATAAGAATAACTTCTAGCACAAAACACAGTAGGCAAATACTTTACTTTCTGAACTCCTAACATACTTTGGGCATCTGTCTGTGACAAAGTTCCCTTATGTACATATGCAATCAATTTCTTAATATGAGAAAATGAAAGGCCAAGAATAGATATTGAGTGTACCTACTGCTGGACGGACTTTCTTCGCACTAATTGTCTCTGATCCGTACGATCACAATTTGTGATGATATTTGAGTTGATATGAATGGTAGCTGAATCCAAAGAGGTGGTAGTTTTCTAAAATGATAAATTTTGATCAATTTTCACGAAAGTGGCTCAAAAGTTTTTATTTAAATTTTTTATACATATGTACATAGATTCTTGATTTGGCTATATTTCCCAGACGGTGAGAGGAAAGTGCATAGAATAGCACCAAACTTCTTTTTTAATAACATCGTTTTCTCGAATTAGTTTTTTTTTTAAAAAAAAAGTGAATGAAAAAAAACAGCGTTTTCAAAATATAATTACATATTTGATAATTTTTAGAACTTAGGTTAATTTTATAATACGAAAGATTTGCAAACAAAAAGCATGTAAGAGAAAATGGGAGCCCAGTCGAACAGTTAATTATTTGGTACATATATTTTGTATATAAGAATCGTAATTAATAGCGCTCATATCGGTTTTGACTTTAAATTATTTTTAGTTAAAGTCAGAAGCGATAAAAGTGTATTGTTGTGTATCATTTGCTTTCATAGAAGGAGGCACTTTCGTCCAAATGTCTAGTCTTAATATAAAATGTACATGGTTTAAGATTCAGATGATATGGTTGTAAATGTTTACTACAGATACATACATATGTACGTTAAGATATGGCAAAAGTCGTAAGAGTTTAGACATCTTGAAAAGGAGAATGAAGTCCGAGGTAAAGCTGTGGATAAATCAGAATGATAGATTCGTATAAGTTCAGAATAAGTGTTTAAACCAGAAATTTGAAATTCGGTAATAGGATAGAATGCAATAAGCTAAATATAATGGAGAAAAACATTATATGGGTCAGTTTAGGAGGACCTACGAAAAAGATATACATATATATCAGATGCACGCTGGCATATCTCATATCAAACTCAGCCGATTTCCCGTTTTAAACCATTAACTTATCGGTCAGAGCTTGAACATAAATGCAAAAACTTATGTACATATGCATACAAATTTGCTAGAATTTATAAAAATATACATCACACACTGTGAAATTTTCTTTGAATTTAACATTAAACATTACATTTCGTATTGAGAAAGATGTTATTCCAAAACCTACCAAAAAAATAACAATACGTTATATGTACATATGTGTGTACGTGCAATAATCACCTCTGATTGATAATGCTCCTCAAATACAAAAAAAAATAATCTGTAACATTGAAAGTAGTATTCGCAAGAAACCAGAAAACAATTTAAAATCCTTTGAATCATTACTTAAGCTTCCGGTTTCTGGTCTGAGTCCCAAAGTTATTCAAACGTTTCGTTTGACAATACCAATCATTTTGCCAATTCAAACCATCCCTTATTTCCCATATAAATGAAAGCACAAAGCAACTGAAAATAACCATAACCACGTAGACTGCACATAATGGTTCGATTGAGTTGATGGTGAGTTCCTGATTTTTTTCTCATCTTTGAGTATATTTACAGGGTATTCCGTTTTAAATGAACCAATTTTAGTAGGTAGAAGGCATTTAAATGAAGCTGTGTATCACTCTTAAACAATTTCATACCTCACAGGAGGTATTAAAAAATTATGAATCGAATTGGAAGGACCAGATGTGTGTTCGATAAATGGATCTTCGCCATGTATCCAAAATTTGCTCTTTTAACTAACGAACTTGCGTTGGATACTAATGACTTTTAATAACTACCTATCGTGCAACTTACAAACATCATATCCATTTTTAAATTTTTTTTCAGAAATTCATTGCTATAAGTAACATTTTTATATGCATACACATACATATGTAGGTATTTTAACGGACGTTTTGCAACACAGTGCATCAATGAATGTATTTGAAGCACTAATCTAAGCGATTATTTCTATTTCCTGAATTTGGGAGAGTTTGGGATCAGAGTTCTTTATCGTGTACATACATGATGACTGAAAATGCATGAAATGCATGCAAAAACACAAAATTATCTACATAAAAACACATATGAGAAATATTTTAATGAAAATACAAGAAAAACTAAGGATAAGATAATAAATATGAGAAACATGCTTCGTATTTCTGTTTTATACGAGTAGTAGCACCCTATTTGATCTGACATTGCTTTTATTTTGTTTTTCGTTTTGTTTCAATTCCTATTGATTAGAGGGAAAATATAATTGAATCGCCCTCAAGTGACGCAAATCCATTTTAAGAATAATATAAGCAAAGCGAGCTTTACGGACAATTATGTTGGAAAAAAGGACTTGGTATCATAGTGTACATATACCTAATATGCATTATCTATTGAAACGATAAACTTTTCCATCTTAAGATGTCATTTAAGTTTTTATGAGGTCAATTTTTTATATTAAATAAAAAATTGATTTGCATATATAATAGAAAAATTCAATTGTGACTTTGAATAACTACAAAACAAATTTTGAAAATAAAAAAATAGAATTCTTTAACACTACGATTAAGTGGGAAAATCTAGACAATTAGGTATTTGAACACAATTCTCTTGGACCACGAAGACTACCCTTGGATATACTCATAGTACCTTAAGATTGAGGACGCTAGCAATAAAACTTTATTTTTCATTTTTTAATTCCTACAGTTTTGAAAGGGAAATTGACTTTCTCATGACAGTTCTTACTCTCCGATTCGATCTTCGAACCTTACGCTCAGTAGTTCAACACGGACTAAACATTGAGCTGCTACAGCGCATAGAGAACACTAAAATGTCAAAATAGACATCTAATGATTTCATAGCAAGGGATCTGCACTGATTGGTATTTGGCCTGCATTGTTAGTCTAATGTTGTTAAGAATTATAAAAAATACGTATAATCGCATTAAGTGCACTGCAACAACAGTAACCCAGAAATGGATTCAAATAATTGAAAGCAGTTAAAATACACACTTTCAGTAATAGTATACAAAATATGTACGTTCATATTTCTTGGTTAAATTAACCCAAAGTTATACCTTACAGTAGATACATTTGGGATTGGCATGCGAAACGAAACCAAAATAACACTAAAAAGACAAAACTAATCAACAGAAACAGCATCCGTTCTCACACAAGGATCAATCAATTATTGCGATGATACCCAACCAGTAAATTAGACCTTGCCATAGAAGTGCTCACGTATGTCAGAATAGCGATAATTTTTCTTTTGAATTGTTTATAATGTTATCAATTAATCAACGCGAACGTGATGTAGGATACAATACATGTGTATGCGCATCAGTAAATCCACCTGCTACACTGAGTACACCACAAGTTTTCCAAGTTATGTTGATGAAGTTCTTTGAAGCATAATAAATTGGATAAAATAAAAGCAAAGAAAAATACATACACAAATACGCGTTTGAATTTTTCTTAAAATGTTTGTGTTTTAGAATACTTAAATAGTATATTTTCCCAAAAAAGTAATTACCCAATAAAAATATGTGGCACTCGTAACCCAGTTAATACATCACTATACATATGTCCTAGCCATCTTAGGCGAAGCATTCATAAGCGCAATTTGAAAATATTTTCAAAATAAGGCACAGTCACCATTGTCAATAGCGTTATATACCGATGAACTCTTAGATTGAGGTGGAAATGGAGAATATTTTCCACCTTCTGTATATTTATGTTTTGTTTTCCCCTTTCTTCGCCTAGAAGAATTCTTTTTTTCACTCGGACCTCCTAAGCTTCATAGGAGTTGCAAAGAATTGTAACGAATTGAAAAGGGAAATTGATTAACACCCTTGTGGTATCACAATAGAGATCTCACTGCTCTTAGAGTGCGTTTCTTACTGACAGCCACTCTACCCTGATCTCGTCAGATATATTTAGCGTTTATTCATACGTAGGGTAGATAAATAAAAAAATCAATGGAATCTTAAAATTCACTATGTTACCAATGGCACAAGAATCTAAAAGTAACAAAGCATCACAAAGAAGTGTTTAAATTTTCTTTTACAAACATCATTTAAAAATGGCTATAAATTCTTTGTAAGAATTCCTTTATTGTCAATTTGTAGCCAATTTCCACTGACTTGAATTTCCCTACTATTTTAAATTATGATTAGTTTGTTTTTTTGTTATTCAATTGGGCAAGATGCCAATAAGAAACCAACTTGGCAGTATAGTGCCAAATATGCAGATAGCATAAAATTAAGTCGTTAACGACCAAGAAGCTTTGAGATCAAATAATTTACACAGGACATGAAGAAATTGCCTTAACTGTGGACATGCGAGTAAGTATTCATTCATGAGTTATTATTATAATGTAACTTAGTAAACAGTGGGAAGATGCGGGCTGGGTAATTTTGGATTTTAAATTTGATCTTGGGAATCGTGAGAGGAACTCAAAAGCAATATGACATATCTAATGCGTGGGGCTTTGAAATGTCGACAACAATTCGCTCCCTTGGTAGTTGTACAAAAGGACAGTGGTTTGAATGAAACAGATGTCTCACAATCTCGAGACTGACAATGTTCGTAAAACAGTACAGGTAAGTATTACACATTCAGTGTAGTCAAAGTAAATATTAATAAAAAAAAACGACAATTTGCCGCTCAGTGATCTCAAATATACTGCCAACCATTACTATAATTCAACTCCTGGCAAGAAATTTAATTAAAAAAAAAAGCAAAGTTTCGCAATAGCTAAATGCCAACTATGAATAAGTAGATATATGTGTGTATATAGACGTACTATTGCCGCACGCACATTATGCACACAGTTGTAGTTGAATGTGTAGCACAAGTTGAATAGATTTCTAGTCGCAGCTGAGCTTCAATTCAATTGAGAATCATACGAAAATACTTTTCGGTTCAACGTACTGCTTCTTAACTCAAAAACTCGAGGACAACGAGTAATAATTGAATAATACAAAGATAGAAACGCACTATTTCATTTTACACAACGTTTCAATCCTACAAGGACGGACTATTGCGAATACAAATGTTTTTAAAGTAGATAACAATTGCACTTTCAAAACAGAATGTAATTGAATTATGTAATCTAACATTTCATTTTCTTCTCTGCTACAAAACATTAAACAATCAGTGTCACAATTAAAACTCGATCAGCTTTCGAATACTCCACCATATTATCAACCATACAAGCATATTGCAAACAAGAACCACTTCTCTCTTAATATTAACTCATTTTGAAATTATTATTCCTCTTTCGTCTTATACATCTAGTTAAGAATTTGAAACACGTCCCGGGTAAAGTTCCTATATATAATATAACATCACATTTTCTACCTTAAAGAGCTATAAAAATGATAACATTCGTGTTCAAAATATCTCACTATTACAGTAATTTTATGTCATTCTTTAAGGATTTAACTTAAAATCCTCTGAGTTATACGCAGTTAAATCCTTGTGAGTGATACTTTCAACGATATGTAATCAAAATTCATGAGCCCAGTGGAAAATTTAAAGAAAAACTTTTTTAATAGTGCTCTACTTTTCATAATGAATTATGACAGAAAGGAGCAAGTTAACAGGCAGAGAAATAAAGCTGCGGAAAAGAACTACGTCCCCACTGCATTCGTAAAAGAAAATCTCCCTTCACAAACCAATTTTTCTCTCACACCATTCTTATATTTATGTTAGATATACCATATACATTTTTTTCCTTAAATGCAAAAGAAATATTTGCAAAGTTTGAGCCAAAAGAAAAAAAAAACTATAAAGCTAAAAAAATTTAAAAGTTTCTCAAAAGTTAGGAACGGGGTTCCTTAAACTTTCGAAATGCCACTTTATCCTTGAGTCTTCCAAGTGTCTACAACGAATATGCATTCTCTTGTTTCTTGTTATTATTTTCTTTAAATTTCCAATAAAATGTTAAGCTAGTGTATATCTTCACTAAAGGATTTATATTATTATTTTTCTTTTCCAAGAAAGAGAACACACTTGCACCATTCAATCTTTAAGTGGTGTTGGCTTATTTCGCTGCTACCTTATTAAAGTTATATGCGATATCCTACCGATAAGGCACGAATAAGGATTTTGCAGATAGGTGTGCGACATACAATAGTAAGCGTTGTTAGTTGTGTTTCAATTTTTCGCAGCGTAAACAACACAATAAATTGTTAAATCAGATGACACTTATTCTCCACACGGAAATTGCGACGACTAAACTTGGAATTTTATTGACCACCAAGTTCCGTTGGGAAAAGAATCCTTGTGCAGAGTTTTGGCATCAACAGCTACCCGGAAGTATAACTTTTATAAAGTATCCGATATTCTTGAAAAATATTTCATGTTGCATACATACCTACTTGTTGAAAAACGTTTGCGCTCCATCGCATTGAAACATTCATAATTTATGGTACATACACCTTTTTATAGAATGTGCTTTGGACTAAAAAAAAATTTAACTGTAAAATTTATTTTACAAAGGTATATGAGCGATTGAAAAGAAGATTAATACCGTACGTAACGTGGATTAATAATATTCGTACGCAAAGACATGAAGACATGAATGATACATACATATATATCGGAAATGTGTATGAATAGACCCATTCTGATATATCACATAATGCAGACTTTGAATGAAAAGTGACGAATTTAAACAGATTTTTGAACAACGCTTCCATTTAAATTCGGTAGTACAAAGATTTTAACGTTATTTCTTAAAAATCGTATACATATTGATTTTGTATCAGTGCAAAGGTACCGAAGATGTACTTAAAATCCGCAAAAAAATCTGCTATTAGTTCATGTACTCGTATGGGTATACATACAGTTTTACGTACAAATTTACGTACGATACGATTATACTTTCAAGAACAATTTAATTTCGTGAAAGAAAAACTACTCGATAAGTTAGAACTTACAGTCGTGTGTGAAAAATTAAGACCATTAGCAAATTTTGATGAAATCGTACCTTTTGAGTCTTCCGCTTTTGTTATTTAATTTTTTTTTAAATAGAAAAAAATTGGCTTATTATATGCATTGTGCTCTATTAATTTAATATTTTTTTTCAACTTAAGCAGAAGCACTTCATTCAGAAATAAATAAAGTTCTTTTCAACTTTTTCCGAATAGTTTCCCTCGGTGCAGTACATTTCGTCATGTGTTCAACACGTCGACAAGGTGGTGGAGAAAATGTCACGGTATGGGGTGGTACTTCGTGATATGGTCTCACAACTGTAGAAATCATCTCAGGCACAGTTGACCAAGATATGGACATTTTCAGAAGAAATATGCTACTCTTTCTTGAAGACGAAATGCTTCTGACAGGCTCTTTATTCCAACAAGAGAATGCACGTCCCCACACCGCTGGAACAACTATAGCATTTCTTAATGAAAATAATGTCAATAATCTCCCTTGGCCTACCTGCAGTCATGATTTAAACATTATCGACAATATTTGGAAGATGTTGGGAGATAGGGTAGCAAAAATGCGACTAAAGAATATCAATGATTTGAAAAGAATATTAATACTGGAGTGGAACAACATTCCATTCGAAGCGGTACACAATTTAGTGACTTCCCTTCATTGATTCATTCGGGCCAAGGGTTATTATTTCAAAGGCTAAAGAGGTCTTATTATTTTACACAGGAGTATACTTTTGTTTTTATTTATTTCCAAATAAAGTGTTTTGCTAAAGTTGAAAAAAGTTATTAAATTAATAGAGAAGAAACTAAGTATTATTTATGCAATTTTTGTTTCCTAATTTGAAAAGCTTTTTAAAAGTTGTAAGAGTTAGTAATCATGATTTCATAAAACTTCGTTCTTGGTCTTAATTTCTTACACACGACTGTAGTTACAGTAACAGTACAGTAAGTAAATATCTCACTCTACTATGAGCTTACACTGAAGATCCTCACTGAAGATTTTCACCTACCCTCGGAGAAAGAACAAAACTTACATTCTCCGTTTTAGACGGCATAGTCGGAGTTTTTAAAGCGAGACTTTGTCGGAGCAGTGAAAAGTTTTCCCATGCATGTAGTGCGTGCTGCGATAGACGTTTGGCCAGAGCGTCTAACATCCTTTCTGAAGGCTAAAGCGTGCATTTCGAATAATCTATTCTACGACTTGTATAATTAAATGCTCGGTCTCATTTGGCATCAACTTTTACTTGTATCAATATTTACATACATACATATATATAGAATTATAAGGAATAAGTATTTAAAAAAATACTATCAAGATTTAAACCATAGGATTAAGACATCAGGTGAAGAATTTTAATAGAATACAGTCATAAAATCAAAACTAATCCCAAATGCTTCTCTCACCTTATGAAAACTTTAATTACTATAAAAGTGATAATGGCCCGAGCAATGTCTCAGCGAACATACATAAATACGCATGTATGTACGACACGTTACATATCGCAGGAGCATTCACTGAACATTAACTCTATTTCAAGTTTATGTCAAACTTTAGCACTTAAAGTGGGAAACTTAAATTGAAAAATCAGAAGTGGGACATTTTTAAAATGACATTTTTTCATTGGGAATTTCTAAGACTTTTGAATTAATTTTATAGACAAAGGACTAAGCAAATGATTTCACACTACTAAGATAAGTCTAGAAAACAATGTTTAAAGCATAATGAACACAAGCGTATTAAAAAGGAATGCGAAACAACAAATTTAGGATTAATGCCTTGAAACGAATCAGTAAACAAAGACAATAAGAAAGACAACGGATTCGGTTTCTATTGTTATAACACATCTGGTTTATTACCAAAAGGTTTTCAACTTGTACTGCATTTCTTACGAAGGAGCGACAATTTTCAAGAATTTGTTCAATTTGGTATTTTTTCTTATAATTTAGTTGCTCTTTCTAATTGTTAAGAGCAGTAAATTATGTATAGCAAAGCACACAAGGATACGTACGACGATGATGTGTGAGCTTTTTTAGAGGTGAATTATAGAAAAAAGTTTGTTTTTTGGGAGTTTTAAATAATTATCATGCGAACGCCACCTCAAAAGTCTGTCTGTCTGTAGCCTTATTATGCTTCTATGTGATGGTCTTGCTATACTCGGTAAAAGCTGAGAATATGCACGTATTCATTATCGACGGTCCTATCGTTACTCGTTGTTCAAACTGCTGTTCCAATGTAATCAGTTTTATGAAAATCGACATGTTGTTTTTTCCGCAGGAGTTGCCGCTCTTATCACTTATTGCAGCTCCAAAATGAATACAACCTAAGGACTCCAACAAAAAAGAAGAAAAATTTGGTAGCGATATTCGATATTTCGAGTTTATGCATGCATTTATCACATCTTATATTCCACAATCAAAAGAAAATAAATAACTTTTAAAAATAAATTAAAAATATTAAAAATATAAATATATAAAATATATAAATATGTATAAAAATAAAAATATTGAATCAGAGCTGCAAATTTTCTAAGCAAAAAAAGCAAATTTGTTAAATATATTGTTTCAGTATATTGTTTCCGAATGTAAATAAATATCTATCTATCTTTATATCCTACACCACTACATTAACTTTAATGTGTAGTAAAGCCCTTGGAATTTTTGCCAAAGTCTGATGGCAATCTCTTTGAAGTTTGCTACAGTCGATCGTTTAGGCTATAATCGATGGTACTCATAGACGGACAGACAGAAAAAAACGGATATGTGTATCAACGACTTGGTATACCAAATTTTGAAAACTTTTCAAAACAAGTTCTAAGTTTTTTGACACACTTTTCAGAAATTTTATACTTTCTCGGTTTTTGACTTTCAGTTTTTTATAAATGACTTGTATGTACATAAGAAGGTGAAAGTATTCTTATCATTACATTTTCTCTATTTTGAGTAAACATTTTGGGGTAACAGGACAGATTTGGTGGGATTGCGCTCTGACATCGCATCAAAAAAAAGCAACAGCGATATCCTTTTCTACAAAGAGACTATTGCATCATGTTTGACTTACATATACGGCTAGCAGGAATCTATATTTTTTTTTTTTTTTTTTTGTAATTTACCCGCACTCAAGGGGTTATGAATAAATACCCTTTTACATGTTATTCACATGGTGCGGGCGTCGGAAATGTAGATAGAGAGAGAGAAAGAGATTGGTGCAGTGGTTTGAAACTCAGATGTGTTAGGTTTCACATTAGCTCCAGGGGTGGTGTCCAGAATAACTGGGGAGATTTGATGCTGTCATGTATTTTTTTGCCTTCGCTTCTGATTCACAGTATTTTTTTCCCGATCCACCTGATGTCATAAGCATATCAAATATCAACAGAGCGATCAATTTCTCCAGCCATATGACAAACCTACTGCCAGTGTTATGCCTTCGCAGTAGTGTTGTCACAAACTTTCTCAATTGATCGGACTGCCTCTTATCATATAATGCTTACTGACATCAGGGATTGAACCGTGAACCATTGAGGAAAAGTAGAAGAGAAAGTAACTATAAATTATTGTGGACTGGAAACCTCTATAGAATAAGCAGGAAAAAGAAGTAGTGAAAAAAATCTGTCGGATAAGACTTACAGACTATTGTATTGTATTTGTGTAGGGTCATCTTGCACTGCGACCTAATGGTCTATTGTGTCCCCTGCTATTGCCTCGCATCTTGATTCCATCAGAATTGTGTTTGAGGGTCATATCCTCTAGGTTTGCCTTGGCGAAAATAATTCACCTTATAGCTCTTTCTCCAGACCAGTTCTTTTAAGAATCTGAGTATGAGAAGCGGTTCCATGGTTGGCATATCCTCAGCTGATAATTTATACTTGCCCAATTACTTCAGTCTTTTGTGGGTCAGTGCCCCACATGATTCCAGAAGATACTCCGGAAACTCACTTGACTCGTTGCAGAATTTGCAAAGGTCTTCATTTGTTATTCCTATTTTCCTTAAATGCTCCCTGAGTTTGCAATGCCCCGTAAGGAAGCCTGTTAGGATTCGTAGGTAGACAGACAGGATTCGTAGACTAACAGACTAACTGAGCACTGGCTCAGGCCAAAAGAATAGGCAAAATATAATTAAATCTGTTCTTTTCCAAATATAAAAAGTAAAAATGGTAACCTGGCATATTAATTCTAATTTGAAAAAATTATAAATTATAAATACAAAGACAAATAAAGCAGTTCCACTAAAGTGCATTTCCATTAGTTAACACAAATAAATTTTTAGTCAAATGCTGCAATAAATGAAAGCAAAATACCTTTGTATCAGCCAGAAGCCCTAAGGTGTTACAAATCTAATGCAAAGTTTTCTGTTTGTGCTCGTTCCGCGGTTAAGCGTTGCCGCTTAATTTTCAATTTTCCCACACCCAAAAACATTATTTGAAGTGACACAGCAATTCTTAGGGTGGTAGTGCTGTTATTTATACTTTTCTGGGATACATACAGGTAACAGCTGGAACATATTTTTTGCATTTTATTTACATTTGCTCTTGGTGGCGTTGAAAACATAGTATTTTAGATAATGCGCTGTGTGGGGATAAATTTCTTTGGCTTTTTATGTCACAAGAAAATTTTTAAATAATAAGCTTGTATGTATTCTTTTCAAACGAAATCTTATAACCATAAGGAAATTTCGAACATTTAATAATTTAAGAGCATTCATTTTCTACTACATGGGTTCAATGTATTTTATAAAATGTATTTATTACCGCATGCTAAGTAAAATACTTTTAATCATTGTCTACACGCGCAGCACCGTTCGCAAGGACGAAATAGAATAACGTTCAGATTAAAAGGCAACAACAGTATCAGTGCTTGAATAAATACCCATATGAGTTGTACTATCTGCGTTCCTCATAAATTCATGTATAAGTTTTATACAAGGCGCAGTCGTATTGTTATGTACGCATGTTGGGTTCCAGCGATTTTTTTAATGATTAAATTTCCATTTTTATCGAAGAGTGGGCCATAGAACTGTGATATAGTTGACTTGATTATAGTTATACATATATGTGTATAAATATAAATAGAATTTTTAACTTCAGGTTAACGTGAACTGCTATAGCCACAAGCGAAGCTAAAATCAATAATTTGCACAACGCAAATTATTATTACTTTCTACAATTTCTTTTGCATAATTCCTTTGTTCATTGCTGGCCATATATCAGTTGAACTATGTATGTGGTTTCAAGAAATTAAAAAAAAAATCGATATTCTGATTAATATAAATCTAAATGAATAAGATTAAAATACTATTTTTTATTGTAATATATTATTTATAGTCTTTAAGGTAAAATTAATTTCTCTAGAAAGTACTTTGAAGGTCCATTGGAATTTAGACGGACATGTTGTTGTGAAATTATTTGATAATCGCTGTACGGAGTTAAAACAGAAACGCATAACTCACTTTACAAAATAAAATTAAACAACGAAATAAACTATCCGTACAATAAGGACACAAATGATTACCTCCCAACACATCGTACGTTTTATTCGTCGAGTAAAATATTTTAAATGTGATCACTCACTCTTCCTGGCTACAAATTATGTATTTCTAGATGCAATATCAGAATCTCCTAATGAAGTCTAGTGTACTAGAGAGCTGTATAAAATGCACACAGTTTAGTTATCTTAAAACATAAAACCAAAAGCACATAGTTATTTATTGATAACGACCAAAGGGGAGAGCCTTTCAATTGTAGCTGTCTCAGCAGAAAAGAGAGTTGAGTTAAAATGTCAATATCGTGCTTGGAGAAGAAATGGACAAAATATAATACATATCGGAATGATTTCTGTCCCACCCATAAGGAATGCAAGTGGAAAAATAAAAACGGAAGCTTTCCAATAGAGTGGAAAAGGGGAAAAACGCCATTCTGTTCGCAGTTAACAAATAATACCTTTGTAATATGAATATATACATACCTACATACATAGGCCTGATGTCCTTGCAAAAGGAATTCGACCGTCAGACCGAATTTTATAGCAATTGCTTCGGATGCGGTAAGGTAATTTAAAAAGACGTATAGTTATTATTAAGGCTAACTATAATCATCACTAATAATATAATATTGGAGGACTCTAAATCCCAAACGAAGTCTTATAAAAGCAAACAAATCAAATACCTTAAGAATTTAATTCTCATTTTGTATTTGGTTGGATGACGTAAATTAACTTAAGTTAGCTCAAGGAACTGAAATACATTTTATTAAATCGTCTGAGTCGAGTCGAACAAATTGAATGCGTGCAATACTCGTATATGTAGCAATAAGGTTGAAAAAAACAAACATTTCAAATATATTTCTACATATCTTTGTCAACAACATGGCATCCCCTTCAAGTACTTAGCTTGGTTCTATTATCAATCATAACACTGATAGTAGGCCGGTGCGTACCCTTTGGGATAGAGAAAGGGATCACTTCATCAATAGAACAACCATGAAGAGAAACTTTTACTACGCCAGTAAAAACCAAACAAAAAACTTTATCCAAAGGCTTCCGTTTGCAATTTTCATTATTTTATTAGGTCATTACATTTCGGCAACTACCAAGTCCAATACTATATTATCTTATGTCTTTTTTGCATCTCTGTCTGCCGCAATAACATCCAAACAAAGGAACCCTCTTTTAAGAAAACAATTTGGCAAATAATAAGGGTGGTTAAGGGTGGTGCTTAGTTGTGTATAGAATTTTAGTATTTTTCCCACAATTTCAGCATAGATAGGAGTGTTTTTACTGTTTACCACATTTTACAAGATAAATGGTCAAGTATGTTTGTCTGTAGATTTTGATTGTAGTTAATTTGGAGGCAAGATTGCGGAGGTCAATGTTATTTTTCTATAGAGAGCATACTTAAACATGTACATATGTACATATAATAGTGATTTCTGTCTTAAACTGTTTTTTTAACCAATATTCTTTCATGTTTTCAAAATTTTGATATCTACAAACCTTTTTGTGTATGTGTACATATTAGTGCATATTCATAAAAGCACGCAATATAACACATCATGGCTTAAAAAAACACCTATGCACGAATAATGAGTTGAATAGTATTAAGCAATAGTTGCAGTCATAGTAGTTTTTTAAGTAAATGTACAATAAATGGGTAAACATGCTACATATTTCGAAGTAGTCCATCTTTTCGATTTATAATGTGAATTAAAAACAAACAAAAATTTTCAAACACACATAAATGTAATAGTAGCTACTTACAGATTCTAGATATGTAGATTCACTACGCGAAAATTTATCAACTAAATACACATGTACGGAATTACATTTTCTTAAGCCGAAGATATACAACGTACAGCTGAACGTTTGCGTAATCATCAGTTTTTTTCTAGTATGTACCCTTATGTCTAACATTCATATACATATATATATTATTTTATTCTGGCTAAATAATATGCATTTATGCACATATGTATGTATGCATTTACCAAGAGTAGTTTTCGTATAAGAAGAATTTTTATTTGTGAACTAATTTAGAGAGATGAGTAAAAACAAATAAAATAATTTATGTAGCACAAGACAGCCTATCCAAAATAATAAATAGTTGAATGCAAAAGCGAATTCACATTTCTTTTTTCAAAACCATGTCCATATCAAATTTATGTATTTATGAACATCTGTAGAAGAACACAAGTCAAAATCAGTTGCCGACGCGCGAAGTAGGCTACTGTTTAAGCGCATATATGTGCACATACATAGTTATATACATATGTACATATTTATATGAAAAAAAGTTTTAAGAAGAAAGAGATTTCGTCTATGCTTTTGTGTTGTGTAGGTTCTTTAGATTGCGGCAACAACAGCTTTTAAAATGCAGGAAAATTATAGAATACAGATACAACAAGCCTTAACTATCAGTTGCAGAGTCTGAACTGAAGTGTTAATGGCTTTTGGCGGTGCGATTAAAACTCCCATATGCGGAATGTGTCTTGAATGCCACGAGGGCGCAACCCGTTTAACTAAAGTAGAGTAATTTTCTACTACTTACAGGAAGAAGGAAGTGAAGATTGTACATATGAACATACATACATACTTACACACATTAAATTGATTTTGTGCGGCGACCAACTGTTTTATCAACCTTAAGCCAAGGAAAGGAAAGACAGTTCATGGATAACAGAGCATATTAAATATATCCTTCTTGTCCGCTATTAACTAACAGTTTAAGAATAGGTGAAGATATTAATAACGAACAAGCTCACTGAAGTGGACACAAAAAATATTTTTTTTAGGTTAGGTTAGGTAAATGTGTGCCCTTGTTGACAGGATTGTCAACGGCTCACTCAGACCACTAAGAGTCCATTGTGCCCAATATTTAAAAAAACTGAGACCCTTAATATCAATCTTCGACCGCTAAGTTAAACCACCCAGATAAATGTATGAATCTCAGGAGTTTGCTTAGCTCAATATTACCTAACTCGTCCAGTTCTGAAAAGAAGAAACTGCCAAGAGCACGTCTTCTTTTAGTGGCCAGGGCTGGACAGTCACAAAGGAGGTGACGAACGGATTCTATTTCCCCTTCGTCCCTGCAGCTGCTACAGTAGTCGTTGTGCGGTAATCCTAGCCGTGCTGTGTAATTACCTATCACAGAGTGTCCTGTCACGACGCCAACAGCTATTCGGATATTCCTTCGACTTAGTTTCATAAGATTGATAGATCTGTTTTTGTCATAGATTGGCCATAATGATTTGGCTGTTGCGCATGTATTTAATCGGTACCAGCGTTTATTACCCTCCTCATTGGCCTCGATGTCTATTTCTCTTTGCAGTGTACTCAGCGGTACACTGGCCTCAGAAAGGGCCAGTGAAGAGTTCATAAGCGACCCTTCTCTGGCTAGTTCGTCCGCTTTTTCGTTACCGGAGATATCCGTGCGGCCAGGTACCCAACACAGAGTCACCGTATTGGCCGCTAAGATGTCATCCAGTCGCTTTTTACATATTTTTAAGAGCTTAGATCTTATCGATGTGAACTGCAAAGCCTTAATGGCTGCTTGACTGTCGACATACAGATGCTGATTATTTTTTCTGAAATATTTTCCTCAATAATCATGTCCGCAGCTTGTTTTATTGCAGCAACTTCAGCTTGGAAAACACTGCACCTGTCCTCAAGTCTAAACGAGTGAAATGTGTTTCGAGACTCACAGTATACACCGGCACCCGTACCAGCGATCATTTTACATCCGTCGGTGAAGATAGCCAGTTCATTCTCGAAAGGGACACTGCCTTTATTCCATTCCGCTCTGCTAGGAATTCTAATAGAGAATCTCCGGTTTCAGTTCGGTAGTGCGATGATGTAGTCCGTTTCCGTCCGGATTCTCGATGCATTCCATCGATTTAGAAATAAAGCATGATCATAAGTTTTAGCTATCCATAGACCGGCTTCCCTTAGTCTTAGTGCACTTTTAGCTGCCGAGTTCGCACAGTATGTCAAGTGCAAGCAGATTCCGTATTGTTTCCAGAGCTGCTGTTGGTGTTGATCTCATCGACCCCGTCACCCCCAGACAGCAAGTTCAAGTTCAAGTTAACTTTATTGAGACATATAAATCAATTACATTTTCTTCTTAAAATTAAGGGTTTATTTTTGGTCGACTTAAAGATATGTCTGACTTAAACTATACTTTAAACAAAATGTTTTCAACTTTTCAATCATAGAATTCAATAAATTAAATTTAAAAATGTGTATGTGTACACTAAGTCCCGGCGTACAATCGCAACATTGCTCTTTGAGGCATTCTTAACTTATGACTAGAACCTAAAACTAAAATAAAACTAAAACTATAAGGGGTTACCCTATCTAAGAGATATGAACGTAAAAAGTATAATTAAAACTACGTTCATAGGGAGCATGAGTCATACAATTTTTTAGAGATACATATAAATCTTATAGCGTCCAAAGAAAATTTACAACCTTATGCATGTTAAATGCAGGTTTTTTTTTTATAATTTACCCGCACTCAAGGGGTTATGAATACCCTTTTAATGTTTATACACAGTGCGGGCGTTGAAAGGAAGATAGAGAGAGATAAAGAGATTGGTGTAGTGGTTTGAAACTCAGGTGTATTACGTTTCACACATTAGCTCCAGGGGTGGTGTCCAGATAACTGGGGAGATTGTTTGTTGTCATTTACTTGTTTTGCCTTCGCTTCTGATTCACAGTATTTTTTTCCCGCTCCACCTGATGTTATGAGCATATCAATTATCAACAGAGCGATCAATTTCTCCAGCCATATGACAAACCTACTGCCAGTGTTATGCCTTGGCAGTAGTATTGTCACAAACTGTCGCAATTGATCGGACTGCATCTTATCATATAATGCTTGCTGACATCAGGGATTGAACTGTGAACCATTAGCTCGACAAACGATGACGCTACCACTACACCATTGCCACCCTTATACAATTTTTGCTTGTTATCTTCTTCAAATCAATAACATCCCCGAAAGTTTAAGGAGGATGCTTTTTCATAAAATGGTACGGACAGTGTCCTAATTGCATCAGGTCTTAACAGAGACCTAGAATGGTCATTTAGCAGATTTAAAGGAGATAAATAATAATTGTCATTTAAACTTTGGCCAATATTAGAATCGATTAAGGATCTAACAAGTGGGTTGGGATGTGACTTATTCGTTTAATTTTTTTAAGAGAAGTTCAATTTGGTATATGTATCATTAAAGGTATTACTTTTGTTGATTCATATACGACTTTATTTGAAAACCATTTTTTGTCCGGTTTTCTGAAGTTTCCTACAGCAAAAACTTAGCAATTTTACGTGAGAATGGGTCTAATCAGAGTCTTATAAATCAGTGTTTTAGTTTTCCCCGGCATCTGCTTAGAGTTAAGTAATGGTTTCAAGGTCATAGATACTACGCTTGCTCTGTTTAGGACTTTTCCTGCATGCATATTAAAAGAAATCGGTTATGGAAATTTATACCTAGATACTTAGTTTTACAACGCAATGGTATCAGGCTATCATTCATTTTCAAGGAAATAGATTTACTTTCATTAACCGCTAGGGAGTGTCCTTTCCACTGGCATTTCTAAAACATTTAAGACCACATTTATCAGTGTTTATTTTGAGTCTCCACTTCTTAAAATAATTTTCAACATGTGGAAGTTTTTGCTTAATTTTTTAAGAACAACGCTTGGCCGTATATCACTAGCTAATATAGTGGTATCATCAGCATAGTGAATAGATCCAGGCTCCTCTGCAGTGGGATCTGAAAGAGGGAAGTCTTGGAGGTAAATGTTAAATAAGGATGGACCGATGATTGATCCTTGCGGAACATCTGAAGACACAAGAAAAGAGTCGGATTTCTCGGATCCAATAAAAATTGACGTACTTCTGTGAGTCAAAAAGCTGTATATCAATTTTATAAGCCAATCTTAATTTCATGAGCTTGAAAATAAGATCATTATGCCATATCGAGTCAAAAGCCTTTCAAAGGTCAATATCCAAGCTCACAGTTCATTTTTTATGTACAATCCTGTTAATTGGCTGTTATATTGTAAAATTATGATTTTTTTTTGTCAATTCTTGTATTTATTGTTGGAAAATAAACAAAAATACCAGGTAATTTCGATGTTCACTCTTCAACAAAGCACCTTAAATTAATAGATTATGATATTAAAACATTTAAGTTTTCTTATTTTTGTCAGTTGTCAGTTTTCCAATAAATTAAGAATCCTTACTTTATAATGAGGTAGGGCACTGAATTTCGACCAAACTTGAGCATTGCTCCGTTCTTTACAATTGTAAGATTATATCCGTTTAACGCTAGCTTCAATTATAATGTAGGGTATACACACATACATACATATGTATGTACATAAGAAACATATTCAATGGATCGGCGAGTTTTCTTTTTAAAGAAAAATTTGCTGAGTCCATTTGGAACGTTAAAATTATTATAACACCAATTTATGATTTTGAGTCGGACACAAGGCCATAATTCCATAAGTCCACAATATGTTTGGTCTAAAATGGGACATAAGTCCACAATTTTCAGCATGTAAAATGTCAAATAAGAAGACATTTAACTACATGCCGCGTAGCTGCATCCTGAGTACCTGCATGTGAGGCCGAAGGCCGTCCGGTGTATGAATGTCCATAGCTTTTTTTTTAGCGAGAGTAGCGAACTCAATTACCCCGACTTTCAGGCTTTCGCCCGCTAGTCACTTCAATACTGATTTGGGCCGGGTGGGCTCACTTTTACAAAGCGACCAAAGACTAAATCTTAAAATTTGGCCTAATGTCACTTGGCCTTATGTCACGGCACCACCCGAATCTAGTGGCGCACATAATTATCGCATATATTGGGTTTAGGTTTATCGACAAAATAAGTGAATATAACGTTATAATACAATTTATTTTACACATGACAAGAGACAATTTTAAAATATCTGCCATTCGATCCATGTACCAATCATTTAAAAGATGCAATACCGATTTTAATTTTCTCTTGTCTTAACGGCGTTACATTTTTATTTGTATAATGAAAACTTCATTCGCAGAAAACAGGGTGGGAATACACGTGATGAAAATCGATATTTGTACCCAACTATTGGGCATTTTTAATAAAATTTAAGAATTCAGTACATATGTCAGTCTTAATGACAGCGTTCAAGTATTCCAAAATGAGTAGGAAAATCTATCTAATATGGGTATGAAGAGAAATATTAATGGAATGCATAGTCAGGTGCATATGGAGCTTACGTCATACATGCTACATACAATATTTCAGGGGATCAAATGAGATAGAAACAGAATCCCTACAGCTTTCAGAATTATTGAGGTAAGTCACAAGACAACCTTAACTATGGATTTGAGTTCAGGTTCCTAATTTCAAATTGCAAGCCATTGAAAAAATTTTAAATGCTGTTTATTTAGTTTGCATATTTATTTTACTTGTACGAGTATATTTTTATATTTAGATCTCGGGTATGTACTTCAGATCTGTCAAAAACTTCAAGTAAAAGGAAAGATTCAATACAATACATTGTCCTCATATTGTATTCACGTACGATCTTTGTACTTTCAGCTCAATTTGAAATCAATAAATTATAACTATACAAAGCGTCTCTATGTATGAGCACTGTTGCTTAATTTGATGGCTTGTGGTGTTTTATTCATGTAGCTACAAAGCAGAGAGCACCTATTTTTGATACGGACTGAAAGCGCTTACAAAATATTTACTATTACTAGTATACAATAATGCAACATATTTCTCTTCTTCAACGTTTGCAACGCTATAAGTCAACAACGGCTAAATCAATTTCTATACCGATTTCATTTTCATAAAGGCATTTCTCAAAAAAGTTAACAAGTAGAAAAATATCCACTCCAGTCCAAAAATCATCTGTCCAAAAAAAGAGCAAGTTATATGTTTAAAAATCTAACAAATCCGTATCATTTGCATGCGCATATTTCCTTAATATAATATTGAATTTTGACTAGTCTAGTTATAGCTTTCGTCAAAAATATATCACCGTTGACCGGGGCTACTGGCAGGTGACTAATTTATTAATGGATTTCAGCGTTTGCGTAGATTTTCAATTTTAATTATTGTCCGGCGATGAAGTTTACTTCATGGCTCGAGAAATCAAGCAGATACTAACAATTGTAAATGGAAAACTATGTCTAGACGGATTTTGGTCAACCAATTGTTTACAACAAAAAGATTTAAGAATAACAATTAATTATAAATTTTACAGCAATATACATACTTTCATATATACGATTAAATTTATACTAGTATATGTTACATACATACATACATGTATAGTATCGTATCATAGCTTTTGCTACCTTTATAGGAAGATAGAATTAAAATTATTTTAACTGTGCGACTCCGCAATAGCATACCTACTGGGTGTTTCAAAGGTTAAAGTTTGTTTTGAATAATCCGAATTATAAATTGTAGAACAGAAAAAAAAACACTCCCGAATCTGTTTAGCTGATCCTAGGTTGTACTCGAAGTTATATACCTACGAAATATCTGGACAAATGTATGTGTATATACTGCTATATTTTCTTAATAAGTACTTGTGTTAATTGCCAAATAGGCAGAGGATTGCATCTTTCCATAATTTTTTAGTAAATACTCTCTACCTGTGGTCTGTTAAACTGAAAAAATTCAACAATCGAAATGATCTCCTACCTATGGATATAAAAAAATTATCACTCGAGCCAGAGATAAGGAACATGAGAGAATCCTAAGAACAGTTATCATTTATTATAATTCTACTAAGTGCGAGATAGTCTTTTGTTGCTGCCTTACAAAATTAACTACGTTAAGCACTCTTCTCTTTTGAGGTTTTCTATGTTTCTGTTTCAATTGTTACTTTTAAATTTCTAAAGTTTTGGGTAAGGAATAAATATAAATAGACTTTAATAAATCCATAATATTTTACAAAACTATCGATATAGCATTCAATACAATACGGCTATGAGTAATTAGACGTTGAATTCAAAGTTTATTTAGAAATACACATGGATATATTATATCATTCACCTTACATAAAAAAGGTAATAATTAATTCTCATTGTAAACAACTAAAGTTGCTTATTTATTATTTAAATTGTTTTTATTATTATTCGTATATATATACTATATTTAGAATGTCAGCCTTTCAATCAAACAAGAAACAAGTAAACATAATGTTTATGTGCTTCTGATTCGATGTTATTTTTGTAGACAATCCTTTATATTGCCTCACGTCATGTATTAAAAAATATAAAAGCTCGTCCCAGAAGACTTATCCAGAATTCCTTTGTGCTTTCAAGAAGATATGTCTTGTCAACAGGAAAAATGAGCGCAGTGATGAATAAAATATCCAAGGTGTTTCGCGTTTTTTAAAGTTGTTCTATTTTCACAAGTTTGTAGGTATTTTGTTTACTTTTATTTATTTGTCTGGCCATTTTTATTTGGAATATTTATAAAACAAAGGACATACCTAACGGGTGACATTGAATTGAATGTTTTATACTTCCGTTAAAAGTTTGAGACTAGTATCTTTCTATTCTCCATTTAAATTGTAATATGAATAGCAGCTTGACACGCATTTTCTTACAGCCTTGATCTCATTCTAGTAGTCGTTTTTTCCTTGTAAACTGAAGTTGTTATTAATTTCTGTAATGTTCGCTTTCTAAGATTTGATAAACATTATTATAAAATTTTCTTCAAAATAGCCTTATAAAAAAGTGCATGTCGTATTCGTTTTTTAACAGCAATTTCTTCGTTGTGACGCTGAATGCTAAGGTTTCTTTTTAACTTTTCAAGAGGTGTCTTACACCAGACAAAATTCCATATTGTTGGATTTATCTTTAAGCCTGAAATCAAGTTATGCTATTTGGAAACTTGTCGTTGATGCAGAGGATGCAGCTTATATTCAAGCTTCTGATCAATAATTATTAAAATTACAGTTTACTCCAGAGTAGTACTTCAAACTACCCCGGGATCTTACATACATAGATTAACAAAAATTGACAAATAATCGCACTAGCGGCCAAGGTTGTATTTCGTGAGGGCCTATTTTAAATCATGCCTGTAACATTGACTTGGATTGAATTTTCGACACTAGAATGAAGATTTAATGTGGCATAGTTCACACACAGGAGAAAAGCGTGACAATATATTCCCTAAGACTCATAATAGGACAAATAACCTTGCTATAATTTATGTTTTACTCAATCTGTGATTTCGAACGTAAAAATCATACAAATCTTAATCGCCGGAAAATATCTCTCTAAAGAAAGGATGATTTGTGGATATGCCTTTGTTAATAGTCTTCGCTTTCTGAACACAGTGCAAGCAGAAGAGCGGATATTATCAAGTACAGGTCACTTAGAAAAACTCGAACGTACACTGCTTTCACTCAAAGAGCCATTCCATTGAAACCTCTTATAAACTTAAAACAAAATTATCAAAAATACAACAGAACTTTTTGAATTACGAATAGTCACATTTTTGCAGGCCAGTATCTGTTGGCAATAGAAACAAATACTGAATCGCATCGATAGTTACATAATTTCTTTGAAACTAAGTACATAAATACGAGAATGAAACTGCAAATTAATTGTATTTACGCACAAACATGGTGAACACGTAGATACGTAGATGAATCATTTAAATAATAAATCAAATCTCTTTTATTTTATTGTATGTGTTTCGCTAAAATACCATTAACATGCACATATGTATGTATCTATAAACAAATATTCAGTCTTATTTCAGATTAATTTAAAAACGAACTGTAATAGAACAAGTTATTATCCAATTATGTTTGGGAAGGAATGTATAAAAGTAATGGGGACTGCATAGGTAAGATTATATTTTATCACTCGAATTGTACTATTATTGCGCTGTGTAATATAATTAAACATTAATACAATGTAAATAATTTAATTTCTTTTTTTCTTAAATACGAGTATGGTCAGACATCACCACATGCCAGTCAAATTCATGCCAAGAATGCACATGACAGTTTTGCAAACGTTTCTCAACTCAAGTAGCTTTCAACAGCAGCAATTATATTAATAATGCCATATATACATATGTACATATATACAATCACACATAAATTTAAAACTGTTGTAAACGTGTCATCAAAGGTTAATAACAAAAATTGGTTTAAAAATGAAGTCTTCATTAACAATGCACATAGTAACATGTATACATACATGGATGTATATATATGCATATATTAGAGAAAGAGAGAGCCATGGTCTACAAGTTATTTTGCTGTAATTTATGCATACATATATGTATATAGTACATACATAGTTTTGTATTTGTATCTTCATATTAAAAATTCACCTTCTTTGATAGAAGAGGTATTGAATAGATGAAATCAAAAGAATATTGATGTGAATTGAATAAGTATAGATAATATTTCTGCATTTACCTTAATTCATATGTATACATGTATGTTAAGGCCGAGTTAAGGTTTTGTATTCTATGTTCAGAGAATTTGGTTCCTCGTATGCTACACAACGAAAATTGGAATGGTAAAAAACACAGTAATAATGCCGAACCGACTTCGAGAAAATAAAATCCGTTCGATATTTCATTTTAAATTCTATGCAGGTTCGTTGTTCTGCGCCCACACAAAAAATTTATCAAACAACTTATACAAGAACAAAGGTATTAACCATCTGTACACTACTGCATCACTAATTATTACTGACGCTGGGTCATAAGTCCACAGACCATAAGTCCACAAAATTTCGGGTCGTAATTCCACAATCCTAAAAAGCAAGTGGGCAATAAGTCCACAAATCTTTTTATGACTTATATAATGGATTAAAATAAAGAACAAATTTTGGAATACTGAACAGTTTATTTGCTGCATGATTGATTGCAATAATAGGTGCCGTGACACAAGACCAAGTCACATAAGAAGAACAAATATTTTCAGAATATAAAATGTCAGATAAGAGGAGACCTAACTATATGCCGCGTAGCGTCACCCTGAGCACCTGCATGTGAGGCCGAAGCCCGTCCGGTGTATGAGTCGGGGAAATGTCCATAGTTTTCTTTTTTTACCTTTACCCATATACATATGTATATATATACTGTCTACACTTACAAAAAATATTTGTTTTGTTTATTTATCCTTTTTTAAGTGTATTTTTGATAGTTTGTTATTTCTCAACACAGGATACCTGAATACATATTTAAATTATCAATACGCTATCAATACTTATTATTAATGCACTCAACCAGTTTTAATGAAGAAAAAGGGAACACACCGAGAAAGCGAAACATACATACATACATACATACATACATACATACATACATATGTACCTTTCTGCACCGCACTATTAAACTAAATGTATGATCAACATTTCTCAATTGTCAAGTGTCAAACAGATCAAAAGGCCCATAATGCATATACATACATATGTATGTTATGTATGTATCTGACCCTTTCTCACTTCTTGAACTCAATTACGCACTCACTAAATTAAATCATGACTGACTAAGTGAGAGGGAAACAACCTAAATTAAATGCAATTTACAATATTGTACGTGTTTACCTTTAAGGTCTTAACAGTGCAATTTGTGTAGAGCTTTTTATATATGTATGTGTGCATATTACCCAAAGGGGAAACCTCTGTATGCCTACACGAACAATGTAAAACTTAAATTTCAAAGATGATTGACCTCAGAGACATTGCAACAGCTAACAATTAAGCGTTGTGCATAGATGCTGCGGTTAATTCATTCTGAGGGAAAGGAATGATGAGGCACTTGCAAATTTTTCATCAAGGAGTAAGGGTAGCGCGGAAAAATCAAATGAAGACATATTATAACGTACAGTGAGTTGTAAACGTTCTTTGTTTATTTGAAGTTTATCTCTAACTTTTATTAATTGGTTCGGCTACACCTGAAAGCTGAGAGAGAGAGCTGAAACATATTTACATACTTAAATACAGAAGTCGACCGAATCTTTTCAAACATCAAAAATTAAACAAGTAAATATTTAGATGTGCACTGAAATAAATAAAAATACGTCCTTTCACTAGTAGTGCACTAAGGATACACGGTATACATCAAGGCATGGAAAGTGTTAAATGTTTACAATACAATATATCAATACCATTCAATATACATATAAATTTAGATTGTATATTAATATATTTGTTCACTATCAGAAACGAGTGACTACAACCTAAATTTCCTATTGCCAAGTCAGCCTTTGTTCCTACACACACTTATTGACCACTCTTGGCACAGTACGTTACAAAGGATCTCTAAGAGAAATAGTACTTAGAATATAACAGTGGTTCACTATTTTGTGGATGGAACATACATATGTATGAGTTGACATTCCAGTCGGGAGGGACGCGGTACGCTTCGATTCAGCCGAAAAAACAGAATTTTGGGAGCATAGTTTAAGATACCGGTGTTTTTTTTTTAATGTTATATCTGAATAACAACATGTTATGATTATACTCGAATTTTTTATTTTAAGTTTCATTAAATTTTATACTCGTAAGCAAGAGTATTTACAGAACTCTCATACTTTTACAATATTTTATTGCTAAAAAATGGCATTTACGGGTATATAAGTAAATATTCACGTATGTATGCATGTAAAGACATAAGTATGTATAGGTGCACATAGGCTACCAATTCAAAATGTCCAGTAGAGTGCATTATGCTGTTGAAAATATTTTTTAAATAACAAATTATGACGGCAACTATTATTCGGCTCCTCCCTTATGTACTCAAACATGCAGGTTAATTTCACAGCACTAAAATGCACAATACCCCGGGATTTGCAACCCGGCCAATACATGCACAATGCACATACATATATTTAAGAAAAGCAAGTTTAAAGCTTATTCTCTATGTTCTGACCGCATTTTGTACAAGTGATCTGGCAACTTTTCGTTAAGCCCTCTTACTGCTACACACCAACCCCAAACTCGTTTTGTGTTATAATCGACATGAATATTGAAAACATCTGTGCTTGCAATTTTCACTTTATCTCATCAAAATGCTTTCATTAACTCTAATAGTACTTGAAGGAACTGGCAAGGCACTGTTAGAGTAGCGTACATAAACGAAACTTGATGGTTAGGGAAAATGAAAATAACCGCAAGGCTAATTGGACTTCTCATTTCACCTTATTCATTTTCCCACTTTATAGGTAGATGGTTGAAGTATTTTTTAAATATCTGGAACTTCTAAGTAAATATATACTGGAAAGCAAGAATGGGAAAAATAATCAGCTAAAGTTCCACAGACTACTACTCCGATGGTCTTTAATTATCATCATAATGGAAACAGATTTATTTAATGTCCTGTTAATAGCTCTTTACAACCGAAAACGGAACTAAACCCTCTCTAAACATCGCTGAGCTATGACACATTATATATATGTAGAGTATTTCTAAGTTTTAAATTAAGACTTATATTCCAAACACAGTTGTATTTTAACAAGACATAAATATATTTTAATTTGTTCACTAAAACACATTCATGTTTGTTTTTTTAAGTGCTCTAGTAATAAATTTACATACTACTACAAGACAAAAATCATTTAATTCATGACTATGAGAATATCGTGCAATTTTTGTCCGTAATTAGTAAATATTATCATCTCGTTATCCTTCGCAAAGTGACAATAGCATTGTTTTCGGATAATTCCATCATTCGAATATATGCATTTCGAGCCTGCTTTGCAATCATTGAAATAAAAAAAAAAACATTATTTTTCTTATCTATAGAACTGGACTACTTGTCGTCTCAAAATATTTTCAGTTGTATCTTATAGCGATGTAATCGTTGAGTCCGTTTTGATGGTACGAATAATTAATATGAAAGTTCAAAAAATCCATACACCACACTACATATGTACATATATAGTAACTCGATACTTGCACAACTCAACACTTATTGTAACACTACTTTGGATTGTTATATTATTGATGTCATTTGTTGTTTTGCGAGGTTGTCATTCAGCCATATTTCAAATTAGTGCTACTATTTGAAACCTTTAATCTCAATAACCGCCAATATGTATTAAGGAACAAACTCGTATGCACACTACATAATATTAGCTGTCAAAAGCAAGAGACTGCGTTGTTAATACACACATAAAGCTCAAATAGAAGTCCGCTGCACTAAAACCCACCTTGCAAACGGCAAAACGGCAGTTTTAGAAAAATGTAGTCCTTAAGAGTATGTAGTATGTAGTATGTAGAGTAGAGTATTTTGTTTCACTGTGTGCAAGGATATGAATGTATGCATATGCATTTTTTTAAATAGACTATCTAGTAAGAACAATAACAGAATTTAATTTATAAAGAAAAATCTGGAACAACACAGTTTATAATTATCTCTCTTTTAGGCAACATGTAGGAGGCCATCCATACTCTTTAATAAAGATTAATTGCCCTTACTTTCTCGTAGTATTGTTACCTAAAGGGGTTATCAGACTACGAAATGGTAATTTATCATTTTTCTCTTGCCCACTTTCTTCTATTGACACTTTTGTTATTAGGTGTCACTAAAAGTTTGAGAAGATAATGACGTTTTCTACGATAAAATGAGTTGCCCGCCATAAATAAAAGGGAATATTGAAAATTAAATTACATTCAAAAATTATTTAAAAGTTTTTTTCTTTCATTGGAAAGGTTGTAGTAATTAATATAGAACGATTTGAAATCCACTTTGGAAAATTTACAGTGACTTTGTAGCAAAAAGTATTGTTTTACAATTGCAGTTCAAAATCATGATAAACGATGTCAAGATTTGAAGAAGAATGTCTATACCTACATATGTATGTACATACTCGTACAAACATCAACATTTTGTGCACCACATAGACATTTTATTCATCAACACTCAATCGTAATTAACAAGACTCAACAGAGAACACTTAAGAAAAATACCATTCACAAAAGAATAGAATTAAGTTAAGAGGTTTGAAACAAAAATAATATATGGATAAAACTATACATCGTAAGGAATTCATTTATTTGGAAATATATAATGAAAACAAAGAAAATAGTAACATCGTAAGGCTATCAGCATATTTACTTAGAGTTTGTTCAGGGCGGCGATAAGCAATAATCCCTCAATTATAGTAAACTTACTCAGGTCAAGCGCGCATTATGGACTTAAAACTGATATTATCTAGAAAGTCTTTCTTTTAACCCAACAGTTAGAAGCTTTACACATATTATAGCGATTGCACATAGATATAAAAATTATGAATTTTTGGATTGCTGATTCTCTTCATATTGCATCAATGATGTTAATGATTTAAAAAGCAGTCTGTTTGCTCTAAGCATACATATATGGGTTAAATAGGCCTCGCTGAGATACTTGTGTTTTCCCATTTAAGTTGTAAAAAAAAAGACAAGCATTGCACATATATGTATGTATATAATATACTCTCGTCAGTCCTGTCAAGTTGTTGTGAAATAAGGTTGAGTAAATTATGATTCTATAAAGAACGTTACTAAAAGGAAAGTAAGGTGATTCAAGAGTTGCACACTTATAAGGAAACTTCGTACATCTTTGAAGTTCATGCAGTTATTAAGAAAATTGATGAAAATACACAATTGTCTTTTTATGTCTTATTGCTTTTATCCGTCACAGCGATTTGACCACCTCCACTTGTACACTTGTGCCAATACAAATTTTCAGCAAAATAAAGAAAAATGCTTCGGTTTTCAATAGCTGTTCATTATGTACAAAATTATAATAAATTCGACTGACGACTGAAATAAAAATCAGCTCATTTTCTTAGACTCGTCCTTAGGAACCCATTAGATTACAACATAACAACTGAGTCCAGCTGTGTTGCTTAGAGTTTGTACAAAAATAGATATATACATATCTACATACCAAGTTCCAAGAAAAATTCATAACTAGGGGTATTGTGTGGCACGATATGTGTCCTGTTATGTTGCACTTGGAAGAAAGTAAAAAAAAACTTGTTAAAAGCTTTGTTCAGTTAGCAATTGGTCTTATTTGAAAATGATTTGAATGTATTGAAACAAACGGTCATTATGTTGTCCATTTTGATGGTTTTTATTTACTTATGCATGTTATCAAGACACATGCTCTGACTAATTGTACAAGCGTAGGAATGCCTGGTTTAGTTTGATTGAAAAATACGTGTCTAATAATAATATACGAAACGCTAATTAGACTAAAAAGTATATCACAGCCATCCAATAAGGGTAGCCTAGATACAGGTAATTCTTATATAATATTGTTGAAGACATAACAACCGTAACATACATATGCTTCTTGAGATGCACGCTTTTAGTTGTGTAATATCTACAAATGGAACGTTCTACTTTCAAAAGTAGTTACTAATTATTACTTCCTTAAACAAAAAACCCACATATAAATATGTATATGTTTATGTAAAAGAAACACTGAGGATACTTAAAAGGCAAACCCGATTTTATTCACGGTTCTCTAAAAATAATCATGTGTTATAGTTAGGGGCGAATTTATAAATTTCTTCTATGGAACTGGACAATACTAATCAAGCCACGCAGGTAATACATGATATTATAGACTAATATAAATATTCATAATACAGTACAAAACAAATCATTGAGTTATTATGCAAAGGAGGTACCCATTTTAAGACATACGAATATGTATGCACATAAACATAGAACAAAACTTAAAAATTAACGCTTGCAATGTTTCCCAATATGTGTTTATCAGCTTTCCCATCTAAAAAGTATATTAAAACTAAACGAAACTTTTCATTTCAAGAAAAATAAGTTCGATTCGTTTGAGGATTGAAATCTTCTATACATACGAGTTTGCAAAAATTAAATACTTTCGTGTTTAATGACCAAAGTGCCTATATGTACATTGAACAAAGGATTTGTTTGTCGGTCTAATTGAACCGCTGCCTGACGTAACACGGCAACAATTTGTTATAAATGTACCAGTCCAGTTATGACTAGAATATTTCAAGATAGGCCTAAAAATGAATAGATTAGAAAGACAAGTTGAACAAGTAGGATTTCACCCATATATAGAACACACTTTCTCTTAGAAAACTGCCATAAGTCCTTGAAATTTTATGCAGTACGCTGGTAAGTAGCAATTTTTAGGAACTTAGTTCTTCCAAACATTAACACGTATTTTTATGACATTAATTTTATTCCATACAGATCTTATATTCTGTAAGTCTATTACATTGAATTACAACATTGGGAATACATTTTTCTATTTTGACACGTACTCGAATGAAGTCAGAAATCTTACTACTTAACGGAAAAGCTTAACTATACCTTTTGTACAAGAATTAACTACTTACAACAAGAATTTGTTTATATATGACAACCCTAATTGCAATAAGCAAAATACCATAAATTCCATAGACAATAACTCAAACAATTCCCCTCTAATTATTACTATTGCTAACTTTTAATGTCCCAGGAAGAAATCAAGTTTGGGTTGTTTAAATTTGACTATCCACGGACACTGGTTCTGGTTCACAACAAAGAAAAAATGTTTTGATGCTTGTCACAAATTCCAAATTCCGCCTAAAATATACTACAACTTTATTAAATTCATTGAATATTACGTTAGATCTCTCTTAATGACTTCATTTTGACCCAAACAACTTTGTTAATTATTCCAAATCACATCCTCATTTCCGTATTGGGTTACATTTAATCTCAAAGTCATTGACCCACAAGCTTTGAATCCTGGCAAAATAACCTATTGTGTCAAGGGTTATAGGCTCAAAGGATAATTAAACTTCATTTCAATAGTTCTTGTAAAAATATGTCATAATGGAATTAGTTTCCTAGGAAAATTTATTTTCAAATTAAGTAAAGCTTAAATGAAAAACGAAAAAAAAGAAATAAAAAAATACGTTGACATTTTTGTTCTAAATTAGGAGTTGTGGTTGAAAAACATAATATTTAAAGTTTGCCAATTTATTTTAAAAAAAAATATAAAGCATTCGCACCTCATAAAGAAGGATAACAATAAAAAAATCTTAAGCGCTACACCTCGGAAATAATTACTGTTTACAACCGTCTTCCGATTACATTGCAGGGTAATAAAAACGCGATGCACATTTAGTTCTTTTTATTAATTGCAATAGTAATACTGCTATTATAATCTTTAAAATTTCGTTGAGTTTTCAGGAAAATAATCGTTTTTAGTCTCGAGTTTATTTTCGGAACTTTTCTTTTATCTGTTGCTTTCTTTCTTGATTACTTTAGGCTTACACTGCCTTTTTTCTTTCGTGTTTCTATTAAGTTGAATGAACAATCTTATTATTTTATTTTATTTCCAGCGTATGTTTCGTATCTAAACTACTCCATTTATTATAAAAATAAAAATGAATCAAGCAAAAAAATCCACGAATGAGATAAAGTACACTTCACGCCATCTAAAAAAAAAAACACATTTTTGATTTTCTTATCTAACCTTTTTATAAGCTTTTATATATTTTGCGAACGATTTAAACCACCGAACTAGGATACAAAGCTTAATATGACGTTTCAAAACTCCAATATAATGCAGAATCAATTAAGTATTAAGATTTACTTTCAGATCTGGGTAATTAATCAAAATTGTATCCACTTATTTCCGGGGAAGCGCGGTATAACCGAGTACAATATCATTGAACAATCTTCTACGACTGAGAGAAATCTCTCTGTTTCAATTTTATTTCGAATGCTACAGTAAGCTTAAAAACACAGAAAAGGCATTTCGAAATTTAATAATCCTTACTGCGCAAGGATATGGAAATGTATGTTCGAAAATAAAACCATACAAAACATTTGAACTTGTGAAGCTTTTAAATGTATTCTGTACTCCCTAAAAAGCTTCTAAATATATCCCTTTTCTTAAAAGACACTAATACATTCAATTGTACTAGATTGCGACTATCAGGGATACCCAAGCAAATCGGTAAATTCATATTTATCACGTATTATCCATATGTTCTAAAAAAAACATATTTTTCAGTAACTTAACCATTACAAGGAAAAAAAAGAAAAGAAAATTTATTGATTTAAATTCTCCACTAGTGTCTTCATTAAAGGAAAAATTCGATCTTCTACACTCGACAGAACCAGATTTTTGCTACATTCTGATAAGTTGGCTACTTGCATTCAAAGTTAAGAGTTTGACATCAATCTAATAAGCTTATAGCACAATTAACATTTGTGTCAGATTTATTCATATACATACATGAACATCTACTCCATACGTGCATAAACATTTAGATACGAGGGAATAAGCATTTTATTGCTAATTGAACTAAAACTCAGAATTATTTATTTATTTATTTATTTTTTGTTGATAATATTATTTTTACGGAATAAGTTCAACTTAAGGATTAATAAGGACTCGTATCTACAAGCCAAATGAATAAATTCGATAGGCGCAAAGATACATTTGCTCTTGATGGACTTAGAAACAAACTGTAGAAACAAACAGTTCAAAGAGCTTTTACAATTAACATCGAATTTCCCCTATTCGAAGCTTTGTTTTCGCCTTATAGAGAGAAACACTTCTACTAAGATGCAAGTCCACTCCCTTACCAAGTGCACAAAGAGATCGAAAAGCTGTTGCCAAATAAGGACGACACAATATTCTTATGTAGACCCGTTGTTGCTCGCACGATATCTTTCAACTTCTTTTGTTAACGAGCAAGCTAATGAGTCAAAACATTTTATTAGGTTATGAATTGTTCCCACAGATTACGGTAATACATGTCTACTTACAAAAAAATCTGCGAACATTAGCAAATCATATCTCCATGACCTGACATTTACCACAGATCATTTTTGACAGCTCTTTACTAGAAATCCTTTCCAATATACATACATAGGTACTGGTACAATATTATGAAGAAAACATGATACGATAAGGATAAGTTTCGCTAAACTTTCGGCGAGATGAGGGTTGTGACTGTGCGGTTAGCAAAAAGGGAAGCCAAAGCTAATCATACCCGGTGATTCAAATTCTAGAGAAATGAACTATTATAGGTATGTAGTAGAAATACATAATAAAGAAAAGCTTATAGACACAAGAGTTAAAAGAGGGGTGGAAATGGCTAGCGATCATCATTTCCTAGAATTAGTGCTTAATGACAGATGAGCGAGTTTACAAACAACGAAGAAAAGGGAACAAGAAAATAAAAAATAAAAATCATAGCTTACACCCAAGGAAAGGCGACATAAAGGAAATAAATATGTAGATATAATAGAGGTGAAAGAAAAGACATGAGAGAGACGATTATTATGCTGATGATTGGTTAAACATAGCCAGGAGAAATATATAGAGTAAAGAAAAATATAAGAGTAAAAAAAAGGCAAAAGGAAGTGTATGAAAAAACTAGATCGGAGAAAGGGACGATTGTGGGCGTGGCATTGCATGCACGGACTTGAAACTTGTCTCACACTCACACTTATTGATTGTCCAAGTGATGTTGAAAGGAAGATAAAGAACACTTCCTCTGCCACTGTTCTGCAACAGTGAGGTTATAACTGAAGATACTGCGAATCTCAACGATACCGGATCTAACACACCTCCCCATTATCCCAATACCGACATCCGCTCTCAACGCAAAATTTCCACATCACACACCACTATTCCTAACAATTTAACGCAAGAGACTATGTCCACTCTCGATGCTGATTGGCTCACCGTCTGAGTAACTTCTTTCCACTTCCACTTCTCTTCTTCTTCGTCTACCTTCTACCACGAGAGCGCTCCTAAGATCCAAATCTTTCATATACATAAGCCAATGACAAGCGTGGATGTAAACTAGTCGCTGTTAAGCGTTCGATGCATGAGGAGGTTGTTGGTGGACCTCTGCGAAGTGGTCTAACCGCCTTCGTACGCCAGTTGCTGTTAAGCGTTCGATGCACGAGGAGGCTGCTGGTAGATTTCTACCCGCCTTCGTACGCCACAGTCACTCTATGCCAGTTGATGGTGTATAACACCTGCAAGCAAGCATCTATCACGACGACACGTCGGTCGTGTAAAATCATACAAATCTTCGTGAAATACCAGGCCACCAGAAACACAGAGCAACGCGCTGTCTAACGCAGTCTCAGCATAGTGTCTTTATTCTTTAACGAAGGAGACTATGTCCACTCAGGGTGCTGATTGGTTGAGCATCTGAGTAACTTCTTTCCACTTCTACTTCTTTTCTACTTCGTCCACCTTCTACTACGAGAGCGCTTATAAGATCCAAATCTTTCATATAAGCCAATGACAGGCGTGGATGTAAACTAGTCGCTAGTCGTTCGATGCACGAGGCGGCTGCTGGTGGATTTCTACCCGCCTTCGTACGCCACAGTCACTATATGCCAGTTGATGGTGTATAACACCTGCAAGCAAACATCTATCACAACGACACGTCGGTCGTGTAAAATTCATACAAATCTTCGTGAAATACCAGGCCACCAGAAATACAGAGCAACGCGCTGTCTAACGCAATCTCAGCATAGTGTCTTTATTCTTTAACGAAGGAGACTATGTCCACTCAGGGTGCTGATTGTGTGAGCATCTGAGAAAGTTCTTTCCACTTCTACTTCTTTTCTACTTCGTCCACCTTCTACTACGAGAGCGCTCCTAAGATCCAAATCTTTCATATAAGCCAATGACAAGCGTGGATGTAAACTAGTCGCTGTTAAGCGTTCGATGCACGAAGAGGCTGTAGGTGGACCTGTGCGAAGTGGTCTACCCGCCTTCGTACGCCAGTCGCTGTTAAGCGTTCGATACACGAGGCGGCTACTGGTGGATTTCTACCCACCTTCGTACGCCACAGTCACTCTATGCCAGTTGATGGTGTATAACACCTGCAAGCAAGCATCTATCACGACGACACGTCGGTCGTGTAAAATCATACAAATCTTCGTGAAATACCAGGCCACCAGAAACACAGAGCAACGCGCTGTCTAACGCAGTCTCAGCATAGTGTCTTTATTCTTTAACGAAGGAGACTATGTCCACTCAGGGTGCTGATTGGTTGAGCATCTGAGTAACTTCTTTCCACTTCTACTTCTTTTCTACTTCGTCCACCTTCTACTACGAGAGCGCTTATAAGATCCAAATCTTTCATATAAGCTAATGACAGGCGTGGATGTAAACTAGTCGCTAGTCGTTCGATGCACGAGGCGGCTGCTGGTGGATTTCTACCCGCCTTCGTACGCCACAGTCACTATATGCCAGTTGATGGTGTATAACACCTGCAAGCAAACATCTATCACAACGACACGTCGGTCGTGTAAAATTCATACAAATCTTCGTGAAATACCAGGCCACCAGAAACACAGAGCAACGCGCTGTCTAACGCAGTCTCAGCATAATCTCTTTATTCTTTAACGCATGAGACTATGTCCACTCAGGGTGCTGATTGGTTGAGCATCTGAGAAAGTTCTTTCCACTTCTACTTCTTTTCTACTTCGTCCACCTTCTACTACGCGAGCGCTTATAAGATCCAAATCTTTCATATAAGCCAATGACAGGCGTGGATGTAAACTAGTCGCTGTTAAGCGTTCGATGCATGAGGAGGCTGTTGGTGGACCTCTGCGAAGTGACCTACCCGCCTTCGTACGCCAGTCGCTGTTAAGCGCTCGATACGTGAGGAGGCTGTTGGTTGACCTCTGCGAAGTGTTCTACTCGCCTTCGTACGCCAGTCGCTGTTATGCGTCCGATGCATGAGGAGGCTGTTGGTGGACCTGTGCGAAGTGGTCTAGCCGCCTTCGTACGCCAGTCGCCGTTAAGCGTTCGATGCACGAGAGGGCTACTGAGCGATTTCTACCCGCCTTCGTACGCCACAGTGACTCTATGCCAGTTGATGGTGTATAACACCTGCAAGCAAGCATCTATCACGACGACGCGTCGGTCGTGTAAAATTCATACAAATCTTCTTGAAATACCAGGGTACCAGAAACACAGAGCAACGCGCTGTCTAACGCAGTCTCAGCATAATCTCTTTACTCTTTAACACATGAGACTATGTCCACTCAGGGTGCTGATTGGTTGAGCATCTGAGAAAGTTCTTTCCACTTCTACTTCTTTTCTACTTCGTCCACCTTCTACTACGAGAGCGCTTATAAGATCCAAATCTTTCATATAAGCCAATGACAAGGGCGGATGTAAACTAGTCGCTGTTAAGCGTTCGATGCACCTGGGGGTTACTGGCGGATTTCTACCCGCCTTCGTACGCCACGGTCACTCTATGCCAGTTGATGGTGTATAACACCTGCAAGCAAGCATCTATCACGACGACACGTCGGTCGTGTAAAATCATACAAATCTTCGTGAAATACCAGGCCACCAGAAATACAGAGCAACGCGCTGTCTAACGCAGTCTCAGCATAATCTCTTTACTCTTTAACGCATGAGACTATGTCCACTCTCGATGCTGATTGGCTGAGCATCTGAGTAACTTCTTTCCACTTCTACTTCTTTTCTACTTCGTTCACCTTCTACTACGAGAGCGCTTATAAGATCCAAATCTTTCATATAAGCCAATGACAAGGGCGGATGTAAACTAGTCGCTGTTAAGCGTTCGATGCACCTGGGGGTTACTGGCGGATTTCTACCCGCCTTCGTACGCCACGGTCACTCTATGCCAGTTGATGGTGTATAACACCTGCAAGCAAGCATCTATCACGACGACGCGTCGGTCGTGTAAAATCATACAAATCTTCGTGAAATACCAGGCCACCAGAAACACAGAGCAACGCGCTGTCTAACGCAGTCTCAGCATAGTCTCTTTATTCTTTAACGCATGAGACTATGTCCACTCAGGGTGCTGATTGGTTGAGCATCTGAGAAAGTTCTTTCCACTTCTACTTCTTTTCTACTTCGTCCACCTTCTACTACGCGAGCGCTTATAAGATCCAAATCTTTCATATAAGCCAATGACAGGCGTGGATGTAAACTAGTCGCTAGTCGTTCGATGCACGAGGCGGCTGCTGGTGGATTTCTACCCGCCTTCGTACGCCACAGTCACTCTATGCCAGTTGATGGTGTATAACACCTGCAAGCAAGCATCTATCACGACGACACGTCGGTCGTGTAAAATCATACAAATCTTCGTGAAATACCAGGCCACCAGAAATACAGAGCAACGCGCTGTCTAACGCAGTCTCAGCATAATCTCTTTACTCTTTAACGCATGAGACTATGTCCACTCTCGATGCTGATTGGCTGAGCATCTGAGTAACTTCTTTCCACTTCTACTTCTTTTCTACTTCGTCCACCTTCTACTACGAGAGCGCTCTTAAGATGCAAATCTTTCATATAAGCCAATGACAAGCGTGGATGTAAACTAGTCGCTGTTAAGCGTTCGATGCATGAGGAGGCTGCTGGTGGATTTCTACCCGCCTTCGTACGCCACAGTCACTCTATGCCAGTTGATGGTGTATAACACCTGCAAGCAAAAATCTATCACGACGACACATCGGTCGTGTAAAATCATACAAATCTTCGTGAAATATAAGGCCACCAGAAATACAGAGCAACGCGCTGTCTAACGCAGTCTCAGCATAGTCTCTTTATTCATTAACGAAGGAGACTATGTCCACTCAGGGTGCTGATTGGTTGAGCATCTGAGAAAGTTCTTTCGACTTCTACTTCTTTTCTACTTCGTCCACCTTCTACTACGCGAGCGCTTATAAGATCCAAATCTTTCATATAAGCCAATGACAGGCGTGGATGTAAACTAGTCGCTAGTCGTTCGATGCACGAGGCGGCTGCTGGTGGATTTCTACCCGCCTTCGTACGCCACAGTCACTATATGCCAGTTGATGGTGTATAACACCTGCAAGCAAACATCTATCACAACGACACGTCGGTCGTGTAAAAATCATACAAATCTTCGTGAAATACCAGGCCACCAGAAACACAGAGCAACGCGCTGTCTAACGCAGTCTCAGCATAGTCTCTTTATTCTTTAACACATGAGACTATGTCCACTCAGGGTGCTGATTGGTTGAGCATCTGAGAAAGTTCTTTCCACTTCTACTTCTTTTCTACTTCGTCCACCTTCTACTACGCGAGCGCTTATAAGATCCAAATCTTTCATATAAGCCAATGACAGGCGTGGATGTAAACTAGTCGCTAGTCGTTCGATGCACGAGGCGGCTGCTGGTGGATTTCTACCCGCCTTCGTACGCCACAGTCACTATATGCCAGTTGATGATGTATAACACCTGCAAGCAAACATCTATCACAACGACACGTCGGTCGTGTAAAATTCATACAAATCTTCGTGAAATACCAGGCCACCAGAAATACAGAGCAACGCGCTGTCTAACGCAGTCTCAGCATAGTCTCTTTATGCTTTAACGCATGGGACTATGTCCACTCTCGATGCTGATTGGCCGAGCATCTGAGTAACTTCTTTCCACTTCTACTTCTTTTCTACTTCGTCCACCTTCTACTACGAGAGTGCTTATAAGATCCAAATCTTTCATATAAGCCAATGACAGGCGTGGATGTAAACTAGTCGCTGTTAAGCGTTCGATGCATATGGAGGCTGTTGGTGGACCTGTGCTAAGTGGTCTACTCGCCCTCGTACGCCAGTCGCTGTCAAGCGTTCGATGCATGAGGAGGCTGTTGGTGGACCTCTGCGAAGTGGTCTACCCGCCTTCGTACGCCACAGTGACTCTATGCCAGTTGATGGTGTATAACACCTGCAAGCAAGCATCTATCACGACGACACGTCGGTCGTGTAAAATCGTACAAATCTTCGTGAAATACCAGGCCACTAGAAACACAGAGCAACGCGCTGTCTAACGCAGTCTCAGCATAATCTCTTTATTCTTTAACGCATGAGACTATGTCCACTCAGGGTGCTTATTGGTTGAGCATCTGAGAAAGTTCTTTCCACTTCTACTTCTTTTCTACTTCGTCCACCTTCTACTACGCGAGCGCTTATAAGATCCAAATCTTTCATATAAGCCAATGACAAGCGTGGATGTAAACTAGTCGCTGTTAAGCGTTCGATGCACGAAGAGGCTGTTGGTGGACCTGTGCGAAGTGGTCTACCCGCCTTCGTACGCCAGTCGCTGTTAAGCGCTCGATACGTGAGGAGGCTGTTGGTTGACCTCTGCGAAGTGTTCTACTCGCCTTCGTACGCCAGTCGCTGTTATGCGTCCGATGCATAAGGAGGCTGTTGGTGGACCTGTGCGAAGTGGTCTACCCGCCTTCGTACGCCAGTCGCTGTTAAGCGTTCGATGCACGAGGAGGCTGCTGGTAGATTTCTACCCGCCTTCGTACGCCACAGTCACTCTATGCCAGTTGATGGTGTATAACACCTGCAAGCAAGCATCTATCACGACGACACGTCGGTCGTGTAAAATCGTACAAATCTTCGTGAAATACCAGGCCACTAGAAACACAGAGCAACGCGCTGTCTAACGCAGTCTCAGCATAATCTCTTTATTCTTTAACGCATGAGACTATGTCCACTCTCGATGCTGATTGGTTGACCGTCTGAGTAACTTCTTTCACTTCTACTTCTTTTCTACTTCGTCCACCTTCTACTACGAGAGCGCTTATAAGATCCAAATCTTTCATATAAGCCAATGACAGGCGTGGATGTAAACTAGTCGCTAGTCGTTCGATGCACGAGGCGGCTGCTGGTGGATTTCTACCCGCCTTCGTACGCCACAGTCACTATATGCCAGTTGATGGTGTATAACACCTGCAAGCAAACATCTATCACAACGACACGTCGGTCGTGTAAAATTCATACAAATCTTCGTGAAATACCAGGCCACCAGAAACACAGAGCAACGCGCTGTCTAACGCAGTCTCAGCATAGTGTCTTTATTCTTTAACGAAGGAGACTATGTCCACTCAGGGTGCTGATTGGTTGAGCATCTGAGTAACTTCTTTCCACTTCTACTTCTTTTCTACTTCGTCCACCTTCTACTACGAGAGCGCTTATAAGATCCAAATCTTTCATATAAGCTAATGACAGGCGTGGATGTAAACTAGTCGCTAGTCGTTCGATGCACGAGGCGGCTGCTGGTGGATTTCTACCCGCCTTCGTACGCCACAGTCACTATATGCCAGTTGATGGTGTATAACACCTGCAAGCAAACATCTATCACAACGACACGTCGGTCGTGTAAAATTCATACAAATCTTCGTGAAATACCAGGCCACCAGAAACACAGAGCAACGCGCTGTCTAACGCAGTCTCAGCATAATCTCTTTATTCTTTAACGCATGAGACTATGTCCACTCAGGGTGCTGATTGGTTGAGCATCTGAGAAAGTTCTTTCCACTTCTACTTCTTTTCTACTTCGTCCACCTTCTACTACGCGAGCGCTTATAAGATCCAAATCTTTCATATAAGCCAATGACAGGCGTGGATGTAAACTAGTCGCTGTTAAGCGTTCGATGCATGAGGAGGCTGTTGGTGGACCTGTGCGAAGTGGTCTACCCGCCTTCGTACGCCAGTCGCTGTTAAGCGCTCGATACGTGAGGAGGCTGTTGGTTGACCTCTGCGAAGTGTTCTACTCGCCTTCGTACGCCAGTCGCTGTTATGCGTCCGATGCATAAGGAGGCTGTTGGTGGACCTGTGCGAAGTGGTCTACCCGCCTTCGTACGCCAGTCGCTGTTAAGCGCTCGATACGCGAGGAGGCTGTTGGTTGACCTCTGCGAAGTGTTCTACTCGCCTCCGTACGCCAGTCGCTGTTATGCGTCCGATGCATGAGGAGGCTGTTGGTGGACCTGTGCGAAGTGGTCTACCCGCCTTCGTACGCCAGTCGCTGTTAAGCGTTCGATGCACGAGGTGGCTGCTGGTAGATTTCTACCCGCCTTCGTACGCCACAGTCACTCTATGCCAGTTGATGGTGTATAACACCTGCAAGCAAGCATCTATCACGACGACACGTCGGTCGTGTAAAATCGTACAAATCTTCGTGAAATACCAGGCCACCAGAAACACAGAGCAACGCGCTGTCTAACGCAGTCTCAGCATAATCTCTTTATTCTTTAACGCATGAGACTATGCCCACTATGTCTCGATGCTGATTGGCTGAGCATCTGAGTAACTTCTTTCCACTTCTACTTCTTTTCTACTTCGTCCACCTTCTACTACGAGAGCGCTCCTAAGATCCAAATCTTTCATATAAGGCAATGACAGGCGTGGATGTAAACTAGTCGCTGTTAAGCGTTCGATGCAAGAGTAGGCTGCTGGTGGATTTCTACCCGCCTTCGTACGCCACAGTCACTCTATGCCAGTTGATGGTGTATAACACCTGCAAGCAAGCATCTATCACAACGACACGTCGGTCGTGTAAAATTCATACAAATCTTCGTGAAATACCAGGCCACCAGAAACACAGAGCAACGCGCTGTCTAACGCAGTCTCAGCATAATCTCTTTATTCTTTAACGCATGAGACTATGTCCACTCTCGATGCTGATTGGCTGAGCATCTGAGTAACTTCTTTCCACTTCTACTTCTTTTCTACTTCGTTCACCTTCTACTACGAGAGCGCTTATAAGATCCAAATCTTTCATATAAGCCAATGACAAGGGCGGATGTAAACTAGTCGCTGTTAAGCGTTCGATGCACCTGGGGGTTACTGGCGGATTTCTACCCGCCTTCGTACGCCACGGTCACTCTATGCCAGTTGATGGTGTATAACACCTGCAAGCAAGCATCTATCACGACGACGCGTCGGTCGTGTAAAATCATACAAATCTTCGTGAAATACCAGGCCACCAGAAACACAGAGCAACGCGCTGTCTAACGCAGTCTCAGCATAGTCTCTTTATTCTTTAACGCATGAGACTATGTCCACTCAGGGTGCTGATTGGTTGAGCATCTGAGAAAGTTCTTTCCACTTCTACTTCTTTTCTACTTCGTCCACCTTCTACTACGCGAGCGCTTATAAGATCCAAATCTTTCATATAAGCCAATGACAGGCGTGGATGTAAACTAGTCGCTAGTCGTTCGATGCACGAGGCGGCTGCTGGTGGATTTCTACCCGCCTTCGTACGCCACAGTCACTCTATGCCAGTTGATGGTGTATAACACCTGCAAGCAAGCATCTATCACGACGACACGTCGGTCGTGTAAAATCATACAAATCTTCGTGAAATACCAGGCCACCAGAAATACAGAGCAACGCGCTGTCTAACGCAGTCTCAGCATAATCTCTTTACTCTTTAACGCATGAGACTATGTCCACTCTCGATGCTGATTGGCTGAGCATCTGAGTAACTTCTTTCCACTTCTACTTCTTTTCTACTTCGTCCACCTTCTACTACGAGAGCGCTCTTAAGATGCAAATCTTTCATATAAGCCAATGACAAGCGTGGATGTAAACTAGTCGCTGTTAAGCGTTCGATGCATGAGGAGGCTGCTGGTGGATTTCTACCCGCCTTCGTACGCCACGGTCACTCTATGCCAGTTGATGGTGTATAACACCTGCAAGCAAGCATCTATCACAACGACACGTCGGTCGTGTAAAATTCATACAAATCTTCGTGAAATACCAGGCCACCAGAAACACAGAGCAACGCGCTGTCTAACGCAGTCTCAGCATAATCTCTTTATTCTTTAACGCATGAGACTATGTCCACTCTCGATGCTGATTGGCTGAGCATCTGAGTAACTTCTTTCCACTTCTACTTCTTTTCTACTTCGTTCACCTTCTACTACGAGAGCGCTTATAAGATCCAAATCTTTCATATAAGCCAATGACAAGGGCGGATGTAAACTAGTCGCTGTTAAGCGTTCGATGCACCTGGGGGTTACTGGCGGATTTCTACCCGCCTTCGTACGCCACGGTCACTCTATGCCAGTTGATGGTGTATAACACCTGCAAGCAAGCATCTATCACGACGACGCGTCGGTCGTGTAAAATCATACAAATCTTCGTGAAATACCAGGCCACCAGAAACACAGAGCAACGCGCTGTCTAACGCAGTCTCAGCATAGTCTCTTTATTCTTTAACGCATGAGACTATGTCCACTCAGGGTGCTGATTGGTTGAGCATCTGAGAAAGTTCTTTCCACTTCTACTTCTTTTCTACTTCGTCCACCTTCTACTACGCGAGCGCTTATAAGATCCAAATCTTTCATATAAGCCAATGACAGGCGTGGATGTAAACTAGTCGCTAGTCGTTCGATGCACGAATCGGCTGCTGGTGGATTTCTACCCGCCTTCGTACGCCACAGTCACTCTATGCCAGTTGATGGTGTATAACACCTGCAAGCAAGCATCTATCACGACGACACGTCGGTCGTGTAAAATCATACAAATCTTCGTGAAATACCAGGCCACCAGAAATACAGAGCAACGCGCTGTCTAACGCAGTCTCAGCATAATCTCTTTACTCTTTAACGCATGAGACTATGTCCACTCTCGATGCTGATTGGCTGAGCATCTGAGTAACTTCTTTCCACTTCTACTTCTTTTCTACTTCGTCCACCTTCTACTACGAGAGCGCTCTTAAGATGCAAATCTTTCATATAAGCCAATGACAAGCGTGGATGTAAACTAGTCGCTGTTAAGCGTTCGATGCATGAGGAGGCTGCTGGTGGATTTCTACCCGCCTTCGTACGCCACAGTCACTCTATGCCAGTTGATGGTGTATAACACCTGCAAGCAAGCATCTATCACGACGACACATCGGTCGTGTAAAATCATACAAATCTTCGTGAAATATAAGGCCACCAGAAATACAGAGCAACGCGCTGTCTAACGCAGTCTCAGCATAGTCTCTTTATTCATTAACGAAGGAGACTATGTCCACTCAGGGTGCTGATTGGTTGAGCATCTGAGAAAGTTCTTTCCACTTCTACTTCTTTTCTACTTCGTCCACCTTCTACTACGCGAGCGCTTATAAGATCCAAATCTTTCATATAAGCCAATGACAGGCGTGGATGTAAACTAGTCGCTAGTCGTTCGATGCACGAGGCGGCTGCTGGTGGATTTCTACCCGCCTTCGTACGCCACAGTCACTATATGCCAGTTGATGGTGTATAACACCTGCAAGCAAACATCTATCACAACGACACGTCGGTCGTGTAAAAATCATACAAATCTTCGTGAAATACCAGGCCACCAGAAACACAGAGCAACGCGCTGTCTAACGCAGTCTCAGCATAGTCTCTTTATTCTTTAACACATGAGACTATGTCCACTCAGGGTGCTGATTGGTTGAGCATCTGAGAAAGTTCTTTCCACTTCTACTTCTTTTCTACTTCGTCCACCTTCTACTACGCGAGCGCTTATAAGATCCAAATCTTTCATATAAGCCAATGACAGGCGTGGATGTAAACTAGTCGCTAGTCGTTCGATGCACGAGGCGGCTGCTGGTGGATTTCTACCCGCCTTCGTACGCCACAGTCACTATATGCCAGTTGATGATGTATAACACCTGCAAGCAAACATCTATCACAACGACACGTCGGTCGTGTAAAATTCATACAAATCTTCGTGAAATACCAGGCCACCAGAAATACAGAGCAACGCGCTGTCTAACGCAGTCTCAGCATAGTCTCTTTATGCTTTAACGCATGGGACTATGTCCACTCTCGATGCTGATTGGCCGAGCATCTGAGTAACTTCTTTCCACTTCTACTTCTTTTCTACTTCGTCCACCTTCTACTACGAGAGTGCTTATAAGATCCAAATCTTTCATATAAGCCAATGACAGGCGTGGATGTAAACTAGTCGCTGTTAAGCGTTCGATGCATATGGAGGCTGTTGGTGGACCTGTGCTAAGTGGTCTACTCGCCCTCGTACGCCAGTCGCTGTCAAGCGTTCGATGCATGAGGAGGCTGTTGGTGGACCTCTGCGAAGTGGTCTACCCGCCTTCGTACGCCACAGTGACTCTATGCCAGTTGATGGTGTATAACACCTGCAAGCAAGCATCTATCACGACGACACGTCGGTCGTGTAAAATCGTACAAATCTTCGTGAAATACCAGGCCACTAGAAACACAGAGCAACGCGCTGTCTAACGCAGTCTCAGCATAATCTCTTTATTCTTTAACGCATGAGACTATGTCCACTCTCGATGCTGATTGGTTGACCGTCTGAGTAACTTCTTTCACTTCTACTTCTTTTCTACTTCGTCCACCTTCTACTACGAGAGCGCTTATAAGATCCAAATCTTTCATATAAGCCAATGACAGGCGTGGATGTAAACTAGTCGCTAGTCGTTCGATGCACGAGGCGGCTGCTGGTGGATTTCTACCCGCCTTCGTACGCCACAGTCACTATATGCCAGTTGATGGTGTATAACACCTGCAAGCAAACATCTATCACAACGACACGTCGGTCGTGTAAAATTCATACAAATCTTCGTGAAATACCAGGCCACCAGAAACACAGAGCAACGCGCTGTCTAACGCAGTCTCAGCATAGTGTCTTTATTCTTTAACGAAGGAGACTATGTCCACTCAGGGTGCTGATTGGTTGAGCATCTGAGTAACTTCTTTCCACTTCTACTTCTTTTCTACTTCGTCCACCTTCTACTACGAGAGCGCTTATAAGATCCAAATCTTTCATATAAGCTAATGACAGGCGTGGATGTAAACTAGTCGCTAGTCGTTCGATGCACGAGGCGGCTGCTGGTGGATTTCTACCCGCCTTCGTACGCCACAGTCACTATATGCCAGTTGATGGTGTATAACACCTGCAAGCAAACATCTATCACAACGACACGTCGGTCGTGTAAAATTCATACAAATCTTCGTGAAATACCAGGCCACCAGAAACACAGAGCAACGCGCTGTCTAACGCAGTCTCAGCATAATCTCTTTATTCTTTAACGCATGAGACTATGTCCACTCAGGGTGCTGATTGGTTGAGCATCTGAGAAAGTTCTTTCCACTTCTACTTCTTTTCTACTTCGTCCACCTTCTACTACGCGAGCGCTTATAAGATCCAAATCTTTCATATAAGCCAATGACAGGCGTGGATGTAAACTAGTCGCTGTTAAGCGTTCGATGCATGAGGAGGTTGTTGGTGGACCTGTGCGAAGTGGTCTACCCGCCTTCGTACGCCAGTCGCTGTTAAGCGCTCGATACGTGAGGAGGCTGTTGGTTGACCTCTGCGAAGTGTTCTACTCGCCTTCGTACGCCAGTCGCTGTTATGCGTCCAATGCATAAGGAGGCTGTTGGTGGACCTGTGCGAAGTGGTCTACCCGCCTTCGTACGCCAGTCGCTGTTAAGCGCTCGATACGCGAGGAGGCTGTTGGTTGACCTCTGCGAAGTGTTCTACTCGCCTCCGTACGCCAGTCGCTGTTATGCGTCCGATGCATGAGGAGGCTGTTGGTGGACCTGTGCGAAGTGGTCTACCCGCCTTCGTACGCCAGTCGCTGTTAAGCGTTCGATGCACGAGGAGGCTGCTGGTAGATTTCTACCCGCCTTCGTACGCCACAGTCACTCTATGCCAGTTGATGGTGTATAACACCTGCAAGCAAGCATCTATCACGACGACACGTCGGTCGTGTAAAATCGTACAAATCTTCGTGAAATACCAGGCCACCAGAAACACAGAGCAACGCGCTGTCTAACGCAGTCTCAGCATAATCTCTTTATTCTTTAACGCATGAGACTATGTCCACTCTCGATGCTGATTGGCTGAGCATCTGAGTAACTTCTTTCCACTTCTACTTCTTTTCTACTTCGTCCACCTTCTACTACGCGAGCGCTTATAAGATCCAAATCTTTCATATAAGCCAATGACAGGCGTGGATGTAAACTAGTCGCTGTTAAGCGTTCGATGCATGAGGAGGCTGCTGGCGGATTTCTACCCGCCTTCGTACGCAACAGTCACTATATGCCAGTTGATGGTGTATAACACCTGCAAGCAAGCATCTATCACGACGACACGTCGGTCGTGTAAAATTCATACAAATCTTCGTGAAATTCCAGGCCACCAGAAACACAGAGCAACGCGCTGTCTAACGCAGTCTCAGCATAGTCTCTTTATGCTTTAACGCATGAGACTATGTCCACTCTCGATGCTGATTGGCTGAGCATCTGAGTAACTTCTTTCCACTTCTACTTCTTTTCTACTTCGTCCACCTTCTACTACGAGAGCGCTCCTAAGATCCAAATCTTTTATATAAGCCAATGACAAGCGTGGATGTAAACTAGTCGCTGTTAAGCGTTCGATGCACGAAGAGGCTGTTGGTGGACCTCTGCGAAGTGGTGTACCCGCCTTCGTACGCCAGTCGCTGTTAGGCGTTCGATGCACCAGGGGGTTACTGGTGGATTTCTACCTGCCTTCGTACGCCACAGTCACTCTATGCCAGTTGATGGTGTAAAACACCTGCAAGCAAGCATCTATCACGACGACGCGTCGGTCGTGTAAAATTCATACAAATCTTTGTGAGATACCAGGCCACCAGAAACACAGAGCAACGCGCTGTCTAACGCAGTCTCATTATAGTCTCTTTATTCTTTAACGAAGGAGACCATGTCCACTCAGGGTGCTGATTGGCTGAGCATCTGAGTAACTTCTTTCCACTTCTACCTCTTTTCTACTTCGTCCACCTTCTACTACGAGAGCGCTCCTAAGATCGAAATCTTTCATATAAGCCAATGACAAGCGTGGATGTAAACTAGTCGCTGTTAGGCGTTCGATGCATTAGGGGGCTGTTGGTGGACCTCTGCGAAGTGGTCTACCCGCCTTCGTACGCCAGTCGCTGTTAGGCGTTCGATGCACCAGGGGGTTACTGGTGGATTTCTACCTGCCTTCGTACGCCACAGTCACTCTATGCCAGTTGATGGTGTATAACACCTGCAAGCTAGCATCTATCACGACGACACGTCGGTCGTGTAAAATTCATACAAATCTTTGTGAAATACCAGGCCACCAGAAACACAGAGCAACGCGGTGTCTAACGCAGTCTCAGCATAGTCTCTTTATTCTTTAACGCATGAGACTATCTCCACTCTCGATGCTGATTGGCTGAGCATCTGAGTAACTTCTTTCCACTTCTACTTCTTTTCTACTTCGTCCGCCTTCTACTACGAGAGCGCTCCTAAGATCCAAATCTTTCATATAAGCCAATGACAAGGGTGGATGTAAACTAGTCGCTGTTAAGCGTTCGATGCACGAAGAGGCTGTTGGTGGACCTGTGCGAAGTGGTCTACCCGCCCTCGAACGCCAGTCGCTGTTAAGCGTTCGATGAACGAAGAAGCTGTTGGTGGACCTCTGCGAAGTGGTCTACTCGCCTTCGTACGCCAGTCGCTGTTAGGCGTTCGATGCACCAGGGGGTTACTGGTGGATTTCTACCTGCCTTCGTACGCCACAGTCACTCTATGCCAGTTGATGGTGTATAACACCTGCAAGCTAGCATCTATCACGACGACACGTCGGTCGTGTAAAATTCATACAAATCTTCGTGAAATACCAGGCCACCAGAAACACAGAGCAACGCGCTGTCTAACGCAGTCTCAGCATAATCTCTTTATTCTTTAACGCATGAGACTATGTCCACTCTCGATGCTGATTGGCTGAGCATCTGAGTAACTTCTTTCCACTTCTACTTCTTTTCTTCTTCGTCCACCTTCTACTACGAGCGCGTTCCTAAGATCCAAATCTTTCATATAAGCCAATGTCAGGCGTGGATGTAAACTAGTCGCTGTTAAGCGTTCGATGCATGAGGAGCCTGCTGGTGGATTTCTACCCGCCTTCGTACGCCACAGTCACTATATGCCAGTTGATGGTGTATAACACCTGCAAGCAAACATCTATCACAACGACACGTCGGTCGTGTAAAATTCATACAAATCTTCGTGAAATTCCAGGCCACCAGAAACACAGAGCAACGCGCTGTCTAACGCAGTCTCAGCATAGTCTCTTTATGCTTTAACGCATGAGACTATGTCCACTCTCGATGCTGATTGGCTGAGCATCTGAGTAACTTCTTTCCACTTCTACTTCTTTTCTACTTCGTCCACCTTCTACTACGAGAGCGCTCCTAAGATCCAAATCTTTCATATAAGCCAATGACAAGCGTGGATGTAAACTAGTCGCTGTTAAGCGTTCGATGCACGAAGAGGCTGTAGGTGGACCTGTGCGAAGTGGCCTACCCGCCTTCGTACGCCAGTCGCTGTTAAGCGTTCGATGCACGAGGCGGCTGCTGGTGGATTTCTACCCGCCTTCGTACGCCACAGTCACTATATGCCAGTTGATGGTGTATAACACCTGCAAGCAAACATCTATCACAACGACACGTCGGTCGTGTAAAATTCATACAAATCTTCGTGAAATACCAGGCCACCAGAAACACAGAGCAACGCGCTGTCTAACGCAGTCTCAGCATAATCTCTTTATTCTTTAACGCATGAGACTATGTCCACTCAGGGTGCTGATTGGTTGAGCATCTGAGAAAGTTCTTTCCACTTCTACTTCTTTTCTACTTCGTCCACCTTCTACTACGCGAGCGCTTATAAGATCCAAATCTTTCATATAAGCCAATGACAGGCGTGGATGTAAACTAGTCGCTGTTAAGCGTTCGATGCATGAGGAGGCTGTTGGTGGACCTGTGCGAAGTGGTCTACCCGCCTTCGTACGCCAGTCGCTGTTAAGCGCTCGATACGTGAGGAGGCTGTTGGTTGACCTCTGCGAAGTGTTCTACTCGCCTTCGTACGCCAGTCGCTGTTATGCGTCCGATGCATAAGGAGGCTGTTGGTGGACCTGTGCGAAGTGGTCTACCCGCCTTCGTACGCCAGTCGCTGTTAAGCGCTCGATACGTGAGGAGGCTGTTGGTTGACCTCTGCGAAGTGTTCTACTCGCCTTCGTACGCCAGTCGCTGTTATGCGTCCGATGCATAAGGAGGCTGTTGGTGGACCTGTGCGAAGTGGTCTACCCGCCTTCGTACGCCAGTCGCTGTTAAGCGTTCGATGCACGAGGAGGCTGCTGGTAGATTTCTACCCGCCTTCGTACGCCACAGTCACTCTATGCCAGTTGATGGTGTATAACACCTGCAAGCAAGCATCTATCACGACGACACGTCGGTCGTGTAAAATCGTACAAATCTTCGTGGAATACCAGGCCACTAGAAACACAGAGCAACGCGCTGTCTAACGCAGTCTCAGCATAATCTCTTTATTCTTTAACGCATGAGACTATGTCCACTCTCGATGCTGATTGGTTGACCGTCTGAGTAACTTCTTTCACTTCTACTTCTTTTCTACTTCGTCCACCTTCTACTACGAGAGCGCTTATAAGATCCAAATCTTTCATATAAGCCAATGACAGGCGTGGATGTAAACTAGTCGCTAGTCGTTCGATGCACGAGGCGGCTGCTGGTGGATTTCTACCCGCCTTCGTACGCCACAGTCACTATATGCCAGTTGATGGTGTATAACACCTGCAAGCAAACATCTATCACAACGACACGTCGGTCGTGTAAAATTCATACAAATCTTCGTGAAATACCAGGCCACCAGAAACACAGAGCAACGCGCTGTCTAACGCAGTCTCAGCATAGTGTCTTTATTCTTTAACGAAGGAGACTATGTCCACTCAGGGTGCTGATTGGTTGAGCATCTGAGTAACTTCTTTCCACTTCTACTTCTTTTCTACTTCGTCCACCTTCTACTACGAGAGCGCTTATAAGATCCAAATCTTTCATATAAGCCAATGACAGGCGTGGATGTAAACTAGTCGCTAGTCGTTCGATGCACGAGGCGGCTGCTGGTGGATTTCTACCCGCCTTCGTACGCCACAGTCACTATATGCCAGTTGATGGTGTATAACACCTGCAAGCAAACATCTATCACAACGACACGTCGGTCGTGTAAAATTCATACAAATCTTCGTGAAATACCAGGCCACCAGAAACACAGAGCAACGCGCTGTCTAACGCAGTCTCAGCATAGTGTCTTTATTCTTTAACGAAGGAGACTATGTCCACTCAGGGTGCTGATTGGTTGAGCATCTGAGTAACTTCTTTCCACTTCTACTTCTTTTCTACTTCGTCCACCTTCTACTACGAGAGCGCTCCTAAGATCCAAATCTTTCATATAAGCCAATGACAGGCGTGGATGTAAACTAGTCGCTGTTAAGCGTTCGATGCATGAGGAGGCTGTTGGTGGACCTGTGCGAAGTGGTCTACCCGCCTTCGTACGCCAGTCGCTGTTAAGCGCTCGATACGTGAGGAGGCTGTTGGTTGACCTCTGTGAAGTGTTCTACTCGCCTTCGTACGCCAGTCGCTGTTATGCGTCCGATGCATAAGGAGGCTGTTGGTGGACCTGTGCGAAGTGGTCTACCCGCCTTCGTACGCCAGTCGCTGTTAAGCGTTCGATGCACGAGGAGGCTGCTGGTAGATTTCTACCCGCCTTCGTACGCCACAGTCACTCTATGCCAGTTGATGGTGTATAACACCTGCAAGCAAGCATCTATCACGACGACACGTCGGTCGTGTAAAATCGTACAAATCTTCGTGAAATACCAGGCCACTAGAAACACAGAGCAACGCGCTGTCTAACGCAGTCTCAGCATAATCTCTTTATTCTTTAACGCATGAGACTATGTCCACTCTCGATGCTGATTGGTTGACCGTCTGAGTAACTTCTTTCACTTCTACTTCTTTTCTACTTCGTCCACCTTCTACTACGAGAGCGCTTATAAGATCCAAATCTTTCATATAAGCCAATGACAGGCGTGGATGTAAACTAGTCGCTAGTCGTTCGATGCACGAGGCGGCTGCTGGTGGATTTCTACCCGCCTTCGTACGCCACAGTCACTATATGCCAGTTGATGGTGTATAACACCTGCAAGCAAACATCTATCACAACGACACGTCGGTCGTGTAAAATTCATACAAATCTTCGTGAAATACCAGGCCACCAGAAACACAGAGCAACGCGCTGTCTAACGCAGTCTCAGCATAGTGTCTTTATTCTTTAACGAAGGAGACTATGTCCACTCAGGGTGCTGATTGGTTGAGCATATGAGTAACTTCTTTCCACTTCTACTTCTTTTCTACTTCGTCCACCTTCTACTACGAGAGCGCTTATAAGATCCAAATCTTTCATATAAGCCAATGACAGGCGTGGATGTAAACTAGTCGCTAGTCGTTCGATGCACGAGGCGGCTGCTGGTGGATTTCTACCCGCCTTCGTACGCCACAGTCACTATATGCCAGTTGATGGTGTATAACACCTGCAAGCAAACATATATCACAACGACACGTCGGTCGTGTAAAATTCATACAAATCTTCGTGAAATACCAGGCCACCAGAAACACAGAGCAACGCGCTGTCTAACGCAGTCTCAGCATAGTGTCTTTATTCTTTAACGAAGGAGACTATGTCCACTCAGGGTGCTGATTGGTTGAGCATCTGAGTAACTTCTTTCCACTTCTACTTCTTTTCTACTTCGTCCACCTTCTACTACGAGAGCGCTCCTAAGATCCAAATCTTTCATATAAGCCAATGACAGGCGTGGATGTAAACTAGTCGCTGTTAAGCGTTCGATGCATGAGGAGGCTGTTGGTGGACCTGTGCGAAGTGGTCTACCCGCCTTCGTACGCCAGTCGCTGTTAAGCGCTCGATACGTGAGGAGGCTGTTGGTTGACCTCTGCGAAGTGTTCTACTCGCCTTCGTACGCCAGTCGCTGTTATGCGTCCGATGCATAAGGAGGCTGTTGGTGGACCTGTGCGAAGTGGTCTACCCGCCTTCGTACGCCAGTCGCTGTTAAGCGTTCGATGCACGAGGAGGCTGCTGGTAGATTTCTACCCGCCTTCGTACGCCACAGTCACTCTATGCCAGTTGATGGTGTATAACACCTGCAAGCAAGCATCTATCACGACGACACGTCGGTCGTGTAAAATCGTACAAATCTTCGTGAAATACCAGGCCACTAGAAACACAGAGCAACGCGCTGTCTAACGCAGTCTCAGCATAATCTCTTTATTCTTTAACGCATGAGACTATGTCCACTCTCGATGCTGATTGGTTGACCGTCTGAGTAACTTCTTTCACTTCTACTTCTTTTCTACTTCGTCCACCTTCTACTACGAGAGCGCTTATAAGATCCAAATCTTTCATATAAGCCAATGACAGGCGTGGATGTAAACTAGTCGCTAGTCGTTCGATGCACGAGGCGGCTGCTGGTGGATTTCTACCCGCCTTCGTACGCCACAGTCACTATATGCCAGTTGATGGTGTATAACACCTGCAAGCAAACATCTATCACAACGACACGTCGGTCGTGTAAAATTCATACAAATCTTCGTGAAATACCAGGCCACCAGAAACACAGAGCAACGCGCTGTCTAACGCAGTCTCAGCATAGTGTCTTTATTCTTTAACGAAGGAGACTATGTCCACTCAAGGTGCTGATTGGTTGAGCATCTGAGTAACTTCTTTCCACTTCTACTTCTTTTCTACTTCGTCCACCTTCTACTACGAGAGCGCTTATAAGATCCAAATCTTTCATATAAGCCAATGACAGGCGTGGATGTAAACTAGTCGCTAGTCGTTCGATGCACGAGGCGGCTGCTGGTGGATTTCTACCCGCCTTCGTACGCCACAGTCACTATATGCCAGTTGATGGTGTATAACACCTGCAAGCAAACATCTATCACAACGACACGTCGGTCGTGTAAAATTCATACAAATCTTCGTGAAATACCAGGCCACCAGAAACACAGAGCAACGCGCTGTCTAACGCAGTCTCAGCATAGTGTCTTTATTCTTTAACGAAGGAGACTATGTCCACTCAGGGTGCTGATTGGTTGAGCATCTGAGTAACTTCTTTCCACTTCTACTTCTTTTCTACTTCGTCCACCTTCTACTACGAGAGCGCTTATAAGATCCAAATCTTTCATATAAGCTAATGACAGGCGTGGATGTAAACTAGTCGCTAGTCGTTCGATGCACGAGGCGGCTGCTGGTGGATTTCTACCCGCCTTCGTACGCCACAGTCACTATATGCCAGTTGATGGTGTATAACACCTGCAAGCAAACATCTATCACAACGACACGTCGGTCGTGTAAAATTCATACAAATCTTCGTGAAATACCAGGCCACCAGAAACACAGAGCAACGCGCTGTCTAACGCAGTCTCAGCATAATCTCTTTATTCTTTAACGCATGAGACTACGTCCACTCTCGATGCTGATTGGCTGAGCATCTGAGTAACTTCTTTCCACTTCTACTTCTTTTCTACTTCGTCCACCTTCTACTACGAGAGCGCTCCTAAGATCCAAATCTTTTATATAAGCCAATGACAAGCGTGGATGTAAACTAGTCGCTGTTAAGCGTTCGATGCAGGAAGAGGCTGTTGGTGGACCTCTGCGAAGTGGTGTACCCGCCTTCGTACGCCAGTCGCTGTTAGGCGTTCGATGCACCAGGGGGTTACTGGTGGATTTCTACCTGCCTTCGTACGCCACAGTCACTCTATGCCAGTTGATGGTGTAAAACACCTGCAAGCAAGCATCTATCACGACGACGCGTCGGTCGTGTAAAATTCATACAAATCTTTGTGAGATACCAGGCCACCAGAAACACAGAGCAACGCGGTGTCTAACGCAGTCTCATTATAGTCTCTTTATTCTTTAACGAAGGAGACCATGTCCACTCAGGGTGCTGATTGGCTGAGCATCTGAGTAACTTCTTTCCACTTCTACCTCTTTTCTACTTCGTCCACCTTCTACTACGAGAGCGCTCCTAAGATCGAAATCTTTCATATAAGCCAATGACAAGCGTGGATGTAAACTAGTCGCTGTTAGGCGTTCGATGCATTAGGGGGCTGTTGGTGGACCTCTGCGAAGTGGTCTACCCGCCTTCGTACGCCAGTCGCTGTTAGGCGTTCGATGCACCAGGGGGTTACTGGTGGATTTCTACCTGCCTTCGTACGCCACAGTCACTCTATGCCAGTTGATGGTGTATAACACCTGCAAGCTAGCATCTATCACGACGACACGTCGGTCGTGTAAAATTCATACAAATCTTCGTGAAATACCAGGCCACCAGAAACACAGAGCAACGCGGTGTCTAACGCAGTCTCAGCATAGTCTCTTTATTCTTTAACGCATGAGACTATCTCCACTCTCGATGCTGATTGGCTGAGCATCTGAGTAACTTCTTTCCACTTCTACTTCTTTTCTACTTCGTCCGCCTTCTACTACGAGAGCGCTCCTAAGATCCAAATCTTTCATATAAGCCAATGACAAGGGTGGATGTAAACTAGTCGCTGTTAAGCGTTCGATGCACGAAGAGGCTGTTGGTGGACCTGTGCGAAGTGGTCTACCCGCCCTCGAACGCCAGTCGCTGTTAAGCGTTCGATGAACGAAGAAGCTGTTGGTGGACCTCTGCGAAGTGGTCTACTCGCCTTCGTACGCCAGTCGCTGTTAGGCGTTCGATGCACCAGGGGGTTACTGGTGGATTTCTACCTGCCTTCGTACGCCACAGTCACTCTATGCCAGTTGATGGTGTATAACACCTGCAAGCTAGCATCTATCACGACGACACGTCGGTCGTGTAAAATTCATACAAATCTTCGTGAAATACCAGGCCACCAGAAACACAGAGCAACGCGCTGTCTAACGCAGTCTCAGCATAATCTCTTTATTCTTTAACGCATGAGACTATGTCCACTCTCGATGCTGATTGGCTGAGCATCTGAGTAACTTCTTTCCACTTCTACTTCTTTTCTTCTTCGTCCACCTTCTACTACGAGAGCGCTCCTAAGATCCAAATCTTTCATATAAGCCAATGTCAGGCGTGGATGTAAACTAGTCGCTGTTAAGCGTTCGATGCATGAGGAAGCTGCTGGTGGATTTCTACCCGCCTTCGTACGCCACAGTCACTATATGCCAGTTGATGGTGTATAACACCTGCAAGCAAACATCTATCACAACGACACGTCGGTCGTGTAAAATTCATACAAATCTTCGTGAAATACCAGGCCACCAGAAACACAGAGCAACGCGCTGTCTAACGCAGTCTCAGCATAGTCTATTTATGCTTTAACACATGAGACTATGTCCACTCAGGGTGCTGATTGGTTGAGCATCTGAGAAAGTTCTTTCCACTTCTACTTCTTTTCTACTTCGTCCACCTTCTACTACGCGAGCGCTTATAAGATCCAAATCTTTCATATAAGCCAAGACAGGCGTGGATGTAAACTAGTCGCTAGTCGTTCGATGCACGAGGCGGCTGCTGGTGGATTTCTACCCGCCTTCGTACGCCACAGTCACTATATGCCAGTTGATGGTGTATAACACCTGCAAGCAAACATCTATCACAACGACACGTCGGTCGTGTAAAATTCATACAAATCTTCGTGAAATACCAGGCCACCAGAAATACAGAGCAACGCGCTGTCTAACGCAGTCTCAGCATAGTCTCTTTATGCTTTAACGCATGAGACTATGTCCACTCTCGATGCTGATTGGCTGAGCATCTGAGTAACTTCTTTCCACTTCTACTTCTTTTCTACTTCGTCCACCTTCTACTACGAGAGCGCTCCTAAGATCCAAATCTTTCATATAAGCCAATGACAAGGGCGGATGTAAACTAGTCGCTGTTAAGCGTTCGAGGCACCAGGGGGTTACTGGCGGATTTCTACCAGCCTTCGTACGCCACAGTCACTCTATGCCAGTTGATGGTGTATAACACCTGCAAGCAAGCATCTATCACAACGACACGTCGGTCGTGTAAAATCATACAAATCTTCGTGAAATACCAGGCCACCAGGAACACAGAGCAACGCGCTGTCTAACGCAGTCTCAGCATAATCTCTTTATTCTTTAACGCATGAGACTATGTCCACTCAGGGTGCTGATTGGTTGAGCATCTGAGAAAGTTCTTTCCACTTCTACTTCTTTTCTACTTCGTCCACCTTCTACTACGCGAGCGCTTATAAGATCCAAATCTTTCATATAAGCCAATGACAGGCGTGGATGTAAACTAGTCGCTAGTCGTTCGATGCACGAGGCGGCTGCTGGTGGATTTCTACCCGCCTTCGTACGCCACAGTCACTATATGCCAGTTGATGGTGTATAACACCTGCAAGCAAACATCTATCACAACGACACGTCGGTCGTGTAAAATTCATACAAATCTTCGTGAAATACCAGGCCACCAGAAATACAGAGCAACGCGCTGTCTAACGCAGTCTCAGCATAGTCTATTTATGCTTTAACACATGAGACTATGTCCACTCAGGGTGCTGATTGGTTGAGCATCTGAGAAAGTTCTTTCCACTTCTACTTCTTTTCTACTTCGTCCACCTTCTACTACGCGAGCGCTTATAAGATCTAAATCTTTCATATAAGCCAATGACAGGCGTGGATGTAAACTAGTCGCTAGTCGTTCGATGCACGAGGCGGCTGCTGGTGGATTTCTACCCGCCTTCGTACGCCACAGTCACTATATGCCAGTTGATGGTGTATAACACCTGCAAGCAAACATCTATCACAACGACACGTCGGTCGTGTAAAATTCATACAAATCTTCGTGAAATACCAGGCCACCAGAAATACAGAGCAACGCGCTGTCTAACGCAGTCTCAGCATAGTCTCTTTATGCTTTAACGCATGAGACTATGTCCACTCTCGATGCTGATTGGCTGAGCATCTGAGTAACTTCTTTCCACTTCTACTTCTTTTCTACTTCGTCCACCTTCTACTACGCGAGCGCTTATAAGATCCAAATCTTTCATATAAGCCAATGACAGGCGTGGATGTAAACTAGTCGCTAGTCGTTCGATGCACGAGGCGGCTGCTGGTGGATTTCTACCCGCCTTCGTACGCCACAGTCACTATATGCCAGTTGATGGTGTATAACACCTGCAAGCAAGCATCTATCACGACGACACGTCGGTCGTGTAAAATCATACAAATCTTCGTGAAATACCAGTCCACCAGAAACACAGAGCAACGCGCTGTCTAACGCAGTCTCAGCATAGTGTCTTTATTCTTTAACGAAGGAGACTATGTCCACTCAGGGTGCTGATTGGTTGAGCATCTGAGTAACTTCTTTCCACTTCTACTTCTTTTCTACTTCGTCCACCTTCTACTACGAGAGCGCTTATAAGATCCAAATCTTTCATATAAGCCAATGACAGGCGTGGATGTAAACTAGTCGCTAGTCGTTCGATGCACGAGGCGGCTGCTGGTGGATTTCTACCCGCCTTCGTACGAAACAGTCACTATATGCCAGTTGATGGTGTATAACACCTGCAAGCAAACATCTATCACAACGACACGTCGGTCGTGTAAAATTCATACAAATCTTCGTGAAATACCAGGCCACCAGAAACACAGAGCAACGCGCTGTCTAACGCAGTCGCAGCATAATCTCTTTATTCTTTAACGCATGAGACTATGTCCACTCAGGGTGCTGATTGGTTGAGCATCTGAGAAAGTTCTTTCCACTTCTACTTCTTTTCTACTTCGTCCACCTTCTACTACGCGAGCGCTTATAAGATCCAAATCTTTCATATAAGCCAATGACAGGCGTGGATGTAAACTAGTCGCTGTTAAGCGTTCGATGCACGAAGAGGCTGTAGGTGGACCTGTGCGAAGTGGTCTACCCGCCTTCGTACGCCAGTCGCTGTTAAGCGTTCGATACACGAGGCGGCTACTGGTGGATTTCTACCCACCTTCGTACGCCACAGTCACTCTATGCCAGTTGATGGTGTATAACACCTGCAAGCAAGCATCTATCACGACGACACGTCGGTCGTGTAAAATCATACAAATCTTCGTGAAATACCAGGCCACCAGGAACACAGAGCAACGCGCTGTCTAACGCAGTCTCAGCATTATCTCTTTATTCTTTAGCGCATAAGACTATGTGTAAGCGTTCGATGCACGAGCCGGCTACTGGTGGATTTCTACCCACCTTCGTACGCCACAGTCACTATATGCCAGTTGATGGTGTATAACACCTGCAAGCAAACATCTATCACAACGACATGTCGGTCATGTAAAATTCATACAAATCTTCGTGAAATACCAGGCCACCAGAAACACAGAGCAACGCGCTGTCTAAAGCAGTCGCAGCATAATCTCTTTATTCTTTAACGCATGAGACTATGTCCACTCAGGGTGCTGATTGGTTGTGCATCTGAGAAAGTTCTTTCCACTTCTACTTCTTTTCTACTTCGTCCACCTTCTACTACGCGAGCGCTTATAAGATCCAAATCTTTCATATAAGCCAATGACAGGCGTGGATGTAAACTAGTCGCTGTTAAGCGTTCGATGCACGAAGAGGCTGTAGGTGGACCTGTGCGAAGTGGTCTACCCGCCTTCGTACGCCAGTCGCTGTTAAGCGTTCGATACACGAGGCGGCTACTGGTGGATTTCTACCCACCTTCGTACGCCACAGTCACTCTATGCCAGTTGATGGTGTATAACACCTGCAAGCAAGCATCTATCACGACGACACGTCGGTCGTGTAAAATCATACAAATCTTCGTGAAATACCAGGCCACCAGAAACACAGAGCAACGCGCTGTCTAACGCAGTCTCAGCATAGTGTCTTTATTCTTTAACGAAGGAGACTATGTCCACTCAGGGTGCTGATTGGTTGAGCATCTGAGTAACTTCTTTCCACTTCTACTTCTTTTCTACTTCGTCCACCTTCTACTACGAGAGCGCTTATAAGATCCAAATCTTTCATATAAGCTAATGACAGGCGTGGATGTAAACTAGTCGCTAGTCGTTCGATGCACGAGGCGGCTGCTGGTGGATTTCTACCCGCCTTCGTACGCCACAGTCACTATATGCCAGTTGATGGTGTATAACACCTGCAAGCAAACATCTATCACAACGACACGTCGGTCGTGTAAAATTCATACAAATCTTCGTGAAATACCAGGCCACCAGAAACACAGAGCAACGCGCTGTCTAACGCAGTCTCAGCATAATCTCTTTATTCTTTAACGCATGAGACTATGTCCACTCAGGGTGCTGATTGGTTGAGCATCTGAGAAAGTTCTTTCCACTTCTACTTCTTTTCTACTTCGTCCACCTTCTACTACGCGAGCGCTTATAAGATCCAAATCTTTCATATAAGCCAATGACAGGCGTGGATGTAAACTAGTCGCTGTTAAGCGTTCGATGCATGAGGAGGCTGTTGGTGGACCTGTGCGAAGTGGTCTACCCGCCTTCGTACGCCAGTCGCTGTTAAGCGCTCGATACGCGAGGAGGCTGTTGGTTGACCTCTGCGAAGTGTTCTACTCGCCTTCGTACGCCAGTCGCTGTTATGCGTCCGATGCATAAGGAGGCTGTTGGTGGACCTGTGCGAAGTGGTCTACCCGCCTTCGTACGCCAGTCGCTGTTAAGCGCTCGATACGCGAGGAGGCTGTTTTTTGACCTCTGCGAAGTGTTCTACTCGCCTTCGTACGCCAGTCGCTGTTATGCGTCCGATGCATGAGGAGGCTGTTGGTGGACCTGTGCGAAGTGGTCTACCCGCCTTCGTACGCCAGTCGCTGTTAAGCGTTCGATACACGAGGCGGCTACTGGTGGATTTCTACCCACCTTCGTACGCCACAGTCACTCTATGCCAGTTGATGGTGTATAACACCTGCAAGCAAGCATCTATCACGACGACACGTCGGTCGTGTAAAATCATACAAATCTTCGTGAAATACCAGGCCACCAGAAACACAGAGCAACGCGCTGTCTAACGCAGTCTCAGCATAATCTCTTTATTCTTTAACGCATGAGACTATGCCCACTATGTCTCGATGCTGATTGGCTGAGCATCTGAGTAACTTCTTTCCACTTCTACTTCTTTTCTACTTCGTCCACCTTCTACTACGAGAGCGCTCCTAAGATCCAAATCTTTCATATAAGGCAATGACAGGCGTGGATGTAAACTAGTCGCTGTTAAGCGTTCGATGCAAGAGTAGGCTGCTGGTGGATTTCTACCCGCCTTCGTACGCCACAGTCACTCTATGCCAGTTGATGGTGTATAACACCTGCAAGCAAGCATCTATCACAACGACACGTCGGTCGTGTAAAATTCATACAAATCTTCGTGAAATACCAGGCCACCAGAAACACAGAGCAACGCGCTGTCTAACGCAGTCTCAGCATAATCTCTTTATTCTTTAACGCATGAGACTATGTCCACTCTCGATGCTGATTGGCTGAGCATCTGAGTAACTTCTTTCCACTTCTACTTCTTTTCTACTTCGTCCACCTTCTACTACGCGAGCGCTTATAAGATCCAAATCTTTCATATAAGCCAATGACAGGCGTGGATGTAAACTAGTCGCTGTTAAGCGTTCGATGCATGAGGAGGCTGCTGGCGGATTTCTACCCGCCTTCGTACGCAACAGTCACTATATGCCAGTTGATGGTGTATAACACCTGCAAGCAAGCATCTATCACGACGACATGTCGGTCGTGTAAAATCATACAAATCTTCGTGAAATACCAGGCCACCAGAAACACAGAGCAACGCGGTGTCTAACGCAGTCTCAGCATTATCTCTTTATTCTTTAGCGCATAAGACTATGTCTAAGCGTTCGATGCACGAGCCGGCTACTGGTGGATTTCTACCCACCTTCGTACGCCACAGTCACTTTATGCCAGTTGATGGTGTATAACACCTGCAAGCAAGCATCTATCACGACGACACGTCGGTCGTGTAAAATCATACAAATCTTCGTGAAATACCAGGCCACCAGAAACACAGAGCAACGCGCTGTCTAACGCAGTCTCAGCATAATCTCTTTATTCTTTAACGCATGAGACTATGTCCACTCTCGATGCTGATTGGCTGAGCATCTGAGTAACTTCTTTCCACTTCTACTTCTTTTCTACTTCGTCCACCTTCTACTACGAGAGCGCTCCTAAGATCCAAATCTTTTATATAAGCCAATGACAAGCGTGGATGTAAACTAGTCGCTGTTAAGCGTTCGATGCACGAAGAGGCTGTTGGTGGACCTCTGCGAAGTGGTGTACCCGCCTTCGTACGCCAGTCGCTGTTAGGCGTTCGATGCACCAGGGGGTTACTGGTGGATTTCTACCTGCCTTCGTACGCCACAGTCACTCTATGCCAGTTGATGGTGTAAAACACCTGCAAGCAAGCATCTATCACGACGACGCGTCGGTCGTGTAAAATTCATACAAATCTTTGTGAGATACCAGGCCACCAGAAACACAGAGCAACGCGCTGTCTAACGCAGTCTCATTATAGTCTCTTTATTCTTTAACGAAGGAGACCATGTCCACTCAGGGTGCTGATTGGCTGAGCATCTGAGTAACTTCTTTCCACTTCTACCTCTTTTCTACTTCGTCCACCTTCTACTACGAGAGCGCTCCTAAGATCCAAATCTTTCATATAAGCCAATGACAAGCGTGGATGTAAACTAGTCGCTGTTAGGCGTTCGATGCATTAGGGGGCTGTTGGTGGACCTCTGCGAAGTGGTCTACCCGCCTTCGTACGCCAGTCGCTGTTAGGCGTTCGATGCACCAGGGGGTTACTGGTGGATTTCTACCTGCCTTCGTACGCCACAGTCACTCTATGCCAGTTGATGGTGTATAACACCTGCACGCTAGCATCTATCACGACGACACGTCGGTCGTGTAAAATTCATACAAATCTTCGTGAAATACCAGGCCACCAGAAACACAGAGCAACGCGGTGTCTAACGCAGTCTCAGCATAGTCTCTTTATTCTTTAACGCATGAGACTATCTCCACTCTCGATGCTGATTGGCTGAGCATCTGAGTAACTTCTTTCCACTTCTACTTCTTTTCTACTTCGTCCGCCTTCTACTACGAGAGCGCTCCTAAGATCCAAATCTTTCATATAAGCCAATGACAAGGGTGGATGTAAACTAGTCGCTGTTAAGCGTTCGATGCACGAAGAGGCTGTTGGTGGACCTGTGCGAAGTGGTCTACCCGCCCTCGAACGCCAGTCGCTGTTAAGCGTTCGATGAACGAAGAAGCTGTTGGTGGACCTCTGCGAAGTGGTCTACTCGCCTTCGTACGCCAGTCGCTGTTAGGCGTTCGATGCACCAGGGGGTTACTGGTGGATTTCTACCTGCCTTCGTACGCCACAGTCACTCTATGCCAGTTGATGGTGTATAACACCTGCAAGCTAGCATCTATCACGACGACACGTCGGTCGTGTAAAATTCATACAAATCTTCGTGAAATACCAGGCCACCAGAAACACAGAGCAACGCGCTGTCTAACGCAGTCTCAGCATAATCTCTTTATTCTTTAACGCATGAGACTATGTCCACTCTCGATGCTGATTGGCTGAGCATCTGAGTAACTTCTTTCCACTTCTACTTCTTTTCTTCTTCGTCCACCTTCTACTACGAGAGCGCTCCTAAGATCCAAATCTTTCATATAAGCCAATGTCAGGCGTGGATGTAAACTAGTCGCTGTTAAGCGTTCGATGCATGAGGAGGCTGCTGGTGGATTTCTACCCGCCTTCGTACGCCACAGTCACTATATGCCAGTTGATGGTGTATAACACCTGCAAGCAAACATCTATCACAACGACACGTCGGTCGTGTAAAATTCATACAAATCTTCGTGAAATTCCAGGCCACCAGAAACACAGAGCAACGCGCTGTCTAACGCAGTCTCAGCATAGTCTCTTTATGCTTTAACGCATGAGACTATGTCCACTCTCGATGCTGATTGGCTGAGCATCTGAGTAACTTCTTTCCACTTCTACTTCTTTTCTTCTTCGTCCACCTTCTACTACGAGAGCGCTCCTAAGATCCAAATCTTTCATATAAGCCAATGTCAGGCGTGGATGTAAACTAGTCGCTGTTAAGCGTTCGATGCATGAGGAAGCTGCTGGTGGATTTCTACCCGCCTTCGTACGCCACAGTCACTATATGCCAGTTGATGGTGTATAACACCTGCAAGCAAACATCTATCACAACGACACGTCGGTCGTGTAAAATTCATACAAATCTTCGTGAAATACCAGGCCACCAGAAACACAGAGCAACGCGCTGTCTAACGCAGTCTCAGCATAGTCTATTTATGCTTTAACACATGAGACTATGTCCACTCAGGGTGCTGATTGGTTGAGCATCTGAGAAAGTTCTTTCCACTTCTACTTCTTTTCTACTTCGTCCACCTTCTACTACGCGAGCGCTTATAAGATCCAAATCTTTCATATAAGCCAAGACAGGCGTGGATGTAAACTAGTCGCTAGTCGTTCGATGCACGAGGCGGCTGCTGGTGGATTTCTACCCGCCTTCGTACGCCACAGTCACTATATGCCAGTTGATGGTGTATAACACCTGCAAGCAAACATCTATCACAACGACACGTCGGTCGTGTAAAAATCATACAAATCTTCGTGAAATACCAGGCCACCAGAAATACAGAGCAACGCGCTGTCTAACGCAGTCTCAGCATAGTCTCTTTATGCTTTAACGCATGAGACTATGTCCACTCTCGATGCTGATTGGCTGAGCATCTGAGTAACTTCTTTCCACTTCTACTTCTTTTCTACTTCGTCCACCTTCTACTACGAGAGCGCTCCTAAGATCCAAATCTTTCATATAAGCCAATGACAAGGGCGGATGTAAACTAGTCGCTGTTAAGCGTTCGAGGCACCAGGGGGTTACTGGCGGATTTCTACCAGCCTTCGTACGCCACAGTCACTCTATGCCAGTTGATGGTGTATAACACCTGCAAGCAAGCATCTATCACAACGACACGTCGGTCGTGTAAAATCATACAAATCTTCGTGAAATACCAGGCCACCAGGAACACAGAGCAACGCGCTGTCTAACGCAGTCTCAGCATAATCTCTTTATTCTTTAACGCATGAGACTATGTCCACTCAGGGTGCTGATTGGTTGAGCATCTGAGAAAGTTCTTTCCACTTCTACTTCTTTTCTACTTCGTCCACCTTCTACTACGCGAGCGCTTATAAGATCCAAATCTTTCATATAAGCCAATGACAGGCGTGGATGTAAACTAGTCGCTAGTCGTTCGATGCACGAGGCGGCTGCTGGTGGATTTCTACCCGCCTTCGTACGCCACAGTCACTATATGCCAGTTGATGGTGTATAACACCTGCAAGCAAACATCTATCACAACGACACGTCGGTCGTGTAAAATTCATACAAATCTTCGTGAAATACCAGGCCACCAGAAATACAGAGCAACGCGCTGTCTAACGCAGTCTCAGCATAGTCTCTTTATGCTTTAACGCATGAGACTATGTCCACTCTCGATGCTGATTGGCTGAGCATCTGAGTAACTTCTTTCCACTTCTACTTCTTTTCTACTTCGTCCACCTTCTACTACGCGAGCGCTTATAAGATCCAAATCTTTCATATAAGCCAATGACAGGCGTGGATGTAAACTAGTCGCTAGTCGTTCGATGCACGAGGCGGCTGCTGGTGGATTTCTACCCGCCTTCGTACGCCACAGTCACTATATGCCAGTTGATGGTGTATAACACCTGCAAGCAAGCATCTATCACGACGACACGTCGGTCGTGTAAAATCATACAAATCTTCGTGAAATACCAGGCCACCAGAAACACAGAGCAACGCGCTGTCTAACGCAGTCTCAGCATAGTGTCTTTATTCTTTAACGAAGGAGACTATGTCCACTCAGGGTGCTGATTGGTTGAGCATCTGAGTAACTTCTTTCCACTTCTACTTCTTTTCTACTTCGTCCACCTTCTACTACGAGAGCGCTTATAAGATCCAAATCTTTCATATAAGCCAATGACAGGCGTGGATGTAAACTAGTCGCTAGTCGTTCGATGCACGAGGCGGCTGCTGGTGGATTTCTACCCGCCTTCGTACGAAACAGTCACTATATGCCAGTTGATGGTGTATAACACCTGCAAGCAAACATCTATCACAACGACACGTCGGTCGTGTAAAATTCATACAAATCTTCGTGAAATACCAGGCCACCAGAAACACAGAGCAACGCGCTGTCTAACGCAGTCGCAGCATAATCTCTTTATTCTTTAACGCATGAGACTATGTCCACTCAGGGTGCTGATTGGTTGAGCATCTGAGAAAGTTCTTTCCACTTCTACTTCTTTTCTACTTCGTCCACCTTCTACTACGCGAGCGCTTATAAGATCCAAATCTTTCATATAAGCCAATGACAGGCGTGGATGTAAACTAGTCGCTGTTAAGCGTTCGATGCACGAAGAGGCTGTAGGTGGACCTGTGCGAAGTGGTCTACCCGCCTTCGTACGCCAGTCGCTGTTAAGCGTTCGATACACGAGGCGGCTACTGGTGGATTTCTACCCACCTTCGTACGCCACAGTCACTCTATGCCAGTTGATGGTGTATAACACCTGCAAGCAAGCATCTATCACGACGACACGTCGGTCGTGTAAAATCATACAAATCTTCGTGAAATACCAGGCCACCAGGAACACAGAGCAACGCGCTGTCTAACGCAGTCTCAGCATTATCTCTTTATTCTTTAGCGCATAAGACTATGTGTAAGCGTTCGATGCACGAGCCGGCTACTGGTGGATTTCTACCCACCTTCGTACGCCACAGTCACTATATGCCAGTTGATGGTGTATAACACCTGCAAGCAAACATCTATCACAACGACACGTCGGTCGTGTAAAATTCATACAAATCTTCGTGAAATACCAGGCCACCAGAAACACAGAGCAACGCGCTGTTTAACGCAGTCGCAGCATAATCTCTTTATTCTTTAACGCATGAGACTATGTCCACTCAGGGTGCTGATTGGTTGTGCATCTGAGAAAGTTCTTTCCACTTCTACTTCTTTTCTACTTCGTCCACCTTCTACTACGCGAGCGCTTATAAGATCCAAATCTTTCATATAAGCCAATGACAGGCGTGGATGTAAACTAGTCGCTGTTAAGCGTTCGATGCACGAAGAGGCTGTAGGTGGACCTGTGCGAAGTGGTCTACCCGCCTTCGTACGCCAGTCGCTGTTAAGCGTTCGATACACGAGGCGGCTACTGGTGGATTTCTACCCACCTTCGTACGCCACAGTCACTCTATGCCAGTTGATGGTGTATAACACCTGCAAGCAAGCATCTATCACGACGACACGTCGGTCGTGTAAAATCATACAAATCTTCGTGAAATACCAGGCCACCAGAAACACAGAGCAACGCGCTGTCTAACGCAGTCTCAGCATAGTGTCTTTATTCTTTAACGAAGGAGACTATGTCCACTCAGGGTGCTGATTGGTTGAGCATCTGAGTAACTTCTTTCCACTTCTACTTCTTTTCTACTTCGTCCACCTTCTACTACGAGAGCGCTTATAAGATCCAAATCTTTCATATAAGCTAATGACAGGCGTGGATGTAAACTAGTCGCTAGTCGTTCGATGCACGAGGCGGCTGCTGGTGGATTTCTACCCGCCTTCGTACGCCACAGTCACTATATGCCAGTTGATGGTGTATAACACCTGCAAGCAAACATCTATCACAACGACACGTCGGTCGTGTAAAATTCATACAAATCTTCGTGAAATACCAGGCCACCAGAAACACAGAGCAACGCGCTGTCTAACGCAGTCTCAGCATAATCTCTTTATTCTTTAACGCATGAGACTATGTCCACTCAGGGTGCTGATTGGTTGAGCATCTGAGAAAGTTCTTTCCACTTCTACTTCTTTTCTACTTCGTCCACCTTCTACTACGCGAGCGCTTATAAGATCCAAATCTTTCATATAAGCCAATGACAGGCGTGGATGTAAACTAGTCGCTGTTAAGCGTTCGATGCATGAGGAGGCTGTTGGTGGACCTGTGCGAAGTGGTCTACCCGCCTTCGTACGCCAGTCGCTGTTAAGCGCTCGATACGCGAGGAGGCTGTTGGTTGACCTCTGCGAAGTGTTCTACTCGCCTTCGTACGCCAGTCGCTGTTATGCGTCCGATGCATAAGGAGGCTGTTGGTGGACCTGTGCGAAGTGGTCTACCCGCCTTCGTACGCCAGTCGCTGTTAAGCGCTCGATACGCGAGGAGGCTGTTTTTTGACCTCTGCGAAGTGTTCTACTCGCCTTCGTACGCCAGTCGCTGTTATGCGTCCGATGCATGAGGAGGCTGTTGGTGGACCTGTGCGAAGTGGTCTACCCGCCTTCGTACGCCAGTCGCTGTTAAGCGTTCGATGCACGAGGAGGCTGCTGGTAGATTTCTACCCGCCTTCGTACGCCACAGTCACTCTATGCCAGTTGATGGTGTATAACACCTGCAAGCAAGCATCTATCACGACGACACGTCGGTCGTGTAAAATCGTACAAATCTTCGTGAAATACCAGGCCACCAGAAACACAGAGCAACGCGCTGTCTAACGCAGTCTCAGCATAATCTCTTTATTCTTTAACGCATGAGACTATGCCCACTATGTCTCGATGCTGATTGGCTGAGCATCTGAGTAACTTCTTTCCACTTCTACTTCTTTTCTACTTCATCCACCTTCTACTACGAGAGCGCTCCTAAGATCCAAATCTTTCATATAAGGCAATGACAGGCGTGGATGTAAACTAGTCGCTGTTAAGCGTTCGATGCAAGAGTAGGCTGCTGGTGGATTTCTACCCGCCTTCGTACGCCACAGTCACTCTATGCCAGTTGATGGTGTATAACACCTGCAAGCAAGCATCTATCACAACGACACGTCGGTCGTGTAAAATTCATACAAATCTTCGTGAAATACCAGGCCACCAGAAACACAGAGCAACGCGCTGTCTAACGCAGTCTCAGCATAATCTCTTTATTCTTTAACGCATGAGACTATGTCCACTCTCGATGCTGATTGGCTGAGCATCTGAGTAACTTCTTTCCACTTCTACTTCTTTTCTACTTCGTCCACCTTCTACTACGCGAGCGCTTATAAGATCCAAATCTTTCATATAAGCCAATGACAGGCGTGGATGTAAACTAGTCGCTGTTAAGCGTTCGATGCATGAGGAGGCTGCTGGCGGATTTCTACCCGCCTTCGTACGCAACAGTCACTATATGCCAGTTGATGGTGTATAACACCTGCAAGCAAGCATCTATCACGACGACATGTCGGTCGTGTAAAATCATACAAATCTTCGTGAAATACCAGGCCACCAGAAACACAGAGCAACGCGGTGTCTAACGCAGTCTCAGCATTATCTCTTTATTCTTTAGCGCATAAGACTATGTCTAAGCGTTCGATGCACGAGCCGGCTACTGGTGGATTTCTACCCACCTTCGTACGCCACAGTCACTTTATGCCAGTTGATGGTGTATAACACCTGCAAGCAAGCATCTATCACGACGACACGTCGGTCGTGTAAAATCATACAAATCTTCGTGAAATACCAGGCCACCAGAAACACAGAGCAACGCGCTGTCTAACGCAGTCTCAGCATAATCTCTTTATTCTTTAACGCATGAGACTATGTCCACTCTCGATGCTGATTGGCTGAGCATCTGAGTAACTTCTTTCCACTTCTACTTCTTTTCTACTTCGTCCACCTTCTACTACGAGAGCGCTCCTAAGATCCAAATCTTTTATATAAGCCAATGACAAGCGTGGATGTAAACTAGTCGCTGTTAAGCGTTCGATGCACGAAGAGGCTGATGGTGGACCTCTGCGAAGTGGTGTACCCGCCTTCGTACGCCAGTCGCTGTTAGGCGTTCGATGCACCAGGGGGTTACTGGTGGATTTCTACCTGCCTTCGTACGCCACAGTCACTCTATGCCAGTTGATGGTGTAAAACACCTGCAAGCAAGCATCTATCACGACGACGCGTCGGTCGTGTAAAATTCATACAAATCTTTGTGAGATACCAGGCCACCAGAAACACAGAGCAACGCGCTGTCTAACGCAGTCTCATTATAGTCTCTTTATTCTTTAACGAAGGAGACCATGTCCACTCAGGGTGCTGATTGGCTGAGCATCTGAGTAACTTCTTTCCACTTCTACCTCTTTTCTACTTCGTCCACCTTCTACTACGAGAGCGCTCCTAAGATCCAAATCTTTCATATAAGCCAATGACAAGCGTGGATGTATACTAGTCGCTGTTAGGCGTTCGATGCATTAGGAGGCTGTTGGTGGACCTCTGCGAAGTGGTCTACCCGCCTTCGTACGCCAGTCGCTGTTAGGCGTTCGATGCACCAGGGGGTTACTGGTGGATTTCTACCTGCCTTCGTACGCCACAGTCACTCTATGCCAGTTGATGGTGTATAACACCTGCACGCTAGCATCTATCACGACGACACGTCGGTCGTGTAAAATTCATACAAATCTTCGTGAAATACCAGGCCACCAGAAACACAGAGCAACGCGGTGTCTAACGCAGTCTCAGCATAGTCTCTTTATTCTTTAACGCATGAGACTATCTCCACTCTCGATGCTGATTGGCTGAGCATCTGAGTAACTTCTTTCCACTTCTACTTCTTTTCTACTTCGTCCGCCTTCTACTACGAGAGCGCTCCTAAGATCCAAATCTTTCATATAAGCCAATGACAAGGGTGGATGTAAACTAGTCGCTGTTAAGCGTTCGATGCACGAAGAGGCTGTTGGTGGACCTGTGCGAAGTGGTCTACCCGCCCTCGAACGCCAGTCGCTGTTAAGCGTTCGATGAACGAAGAAGCTGTTGGTGGACCTCTGCGAAGTGGTCTACTCGCCTTCGTACGCCAGTCGCTGTTAGGCGTTCGATGCACCAGGGGGTTACTGGTGGATTTCTACCTGCCTTCGTACGCCACAGTCACTATATGCCAGTTGATGGTGTATAACACCTGCAAGCTAGCATCTATCACGACGACACGTCGGTCGTGTAAAATTCATACAAATTTTCGTGAAATACCAGGCCACCAGAAACACAGAGCAACGCGCTGTCTAACGCAGTCTCAGCATAATCTCTTTATTCTTTAACGCATGAGACTATGTCCACTCTCGATGCTGATTGGCTGAGCATCTGAGTAACTTCTTTCCACTTCTACTTCTTTTCTTCTTCGTCCACCTTCTACTACGAGAGCGCTCCTAAGATCCAAATCTTTCATATAAGCCAATGTCAGGCGTGGATGTAAACTAGTCGCTGTTAAGCGTTCGATGCATGAGGAGGCTGCTGGTGGATTTCTACCCGCCTTCGTACGCCACAGTCACTCTATGCCAGTTGATTGTGTATAACACCTGCAAGCAAGCATCTATCACAACGACACGTCGGTCGTGTAAAATCATACAAATCTTCGTGAAATACCAGGCCACCAGAAACACAGAGCAACGCGCTGTCTAACGCAGTCTCAGCATAGTCTATTTATGCTTTAACACATGAGACTATGTCCACTCAGGGTGCTGATTGGTTGAGCATCTGAGAAAGTTCTTTCCACTTCTACTTCTTTTCTACTTCGTCCACCTTCTACTACGCGAGCGCTTATAAGATCCAAATCTTTCATATAAGCCAAGACAGGCGTGGATGTAAACTAGTCGCTAGTCGTTCGATGCACGAGGCGGCTGCTGGTGGATTTCTACCCGCCTTCGTACGCCACAGTCACTATATGCCAGTTGATGGTGTATAACAGCTGCAAGCAAACATCTATCACAACGACACGTCGGTCGTGTAAAATTCATACAAATCTTCGTGAAATACCAGGCCACCAGAAATACAGAGCAACGCGCTGTCTAACGCAGTCTCAGCATAGTCTCTTTATGCTTTAACGCATGAGACTATGTCCACTCTCGATGCTGATTGGCTGAGCATCTGAGTAACTTCTTTCCACTTCTACTTCTTTTCTACTTCGTCCACCTTCTACTACGAGAGCGCTCCTAAGATCCAAATCTTTCATATAAGCCAATGACAAGGGCGGATGTAAACTAGTCGCTGTTAAGCGTTCGAGGCACCAGGGGGTTACTGGCGGATTTCTACCAGCCTTCGTACGCCACAGTCACTCTATGCCAGTTGATGGTGTATAACACCTGCAAGCAAGCATCTATCACAACGACACGTCGGTCGTGTAAAATCATACAAATCTTCGTGAAATACCAGGCCACCAGGAACACAGAGCAACGCGCTGTCTAACGCAGTCTCAGCATAGTCTCTTTATGCTTTAACGCATGAGACTATGTCCACTCTCGATGCTGATTGGCTGAGCATCTGAGTAACTTCTTTCCACTTCTACTTCTTTTCTACTTCGTCCACCTTCTACTACGCGAGCGCTTATAAGATCCAAATCTTTCATATAAGCCAATGACAGGCGTGGATGTAAACTAGTCGCTAGTCGTTCGATGCACGAGGCGGCTGCTGGTGGATTTCTACCCGCCTTCGTACGCCACAGTCACTATATGCCAGTTGATGGTGTATAACACCTGCAAGCAAGCATCTATCACAACGACACGTCGGTCGTGTAAAATCATACAAATCTTCGTGAAATACCAGGCCACCAGAAACACAGAGCAACGCGCTGTCTAACGCAGTCTCAGCATAATCTCTTTATTCTTTAACGCATGAGACTATGTCCACTCTCGATGCTGATTGGCTGAGCATCTGAGTAACTTCTTTCCACTTCTACTTCTTTTCTACTTCGTCCACCTTCTACTACGCGAGCGCTTATAAGATCCAAATCTTTCATATAAGCCAATGACAAGGGCGGATGTAAACTAGTCGCTGTTAAGCGTTCGAGGCACCAGGGGGTTACTGGCGGATTTCTACCAGCCTTCGTACGCCACAGTCACTCTATGCCAGTTGATGGTGTATAACACCTGCAAGCAAGCATCTATCACGACGACACGTCGGTCGTGTAAAATCATACAAATCTTCGTGAAATACCAGGCCACCAGAAACACAGAGCAACGCGCTGTCTAACGCAGTCTCAGCATAGTCTCTTTATGCTTTAACGCATGTGACTATGTCCACTCTCGATGCTGATTGGCTGAGCATCTAAGTAACTTCTTACCACTTCTACTTCTTTTCTACTTCGTCCACCTTCTACTACGAGAGCGCTTATAAGATCCAAATCTTTCATATAAGCCAATGACAAGGGCGGATGTAAACTAGTCGCTGTTAAGCGTTCGATGCACCTGGGGGTTACTGGCGGATTTCTACCAGCCTTCGTACGCCACAGTCACTCTATGCCAGTTGATTGTGTATAACACCTGCAAGCAAGCATCTATCACAACGACACGTCGGTCGTGTAAAATCATACAAATCTTCGTGAAATACCAGGCCACCAGAAACACAGAGCAACGCGCTGTCTAACGCAGTCTCAGCATAATCTCTTTATTCTTTAACGCCAGAGACTATGTCCACTCAGGGTGCTGATTGGTTGAGCATCTGAGAAAGTTCTTTCCACTTCTACTTCTTTTCTACTTCGTCCACCTTCTACTACGCGAGCGCTTATAAGATCCAAATCTTTCATATAAGCCAATGACAGGCGTGGATGTAAACTAGTCGCTAGTCGTTCGATGCACGAGGCGGCTGCTGGTGGATTTCTACCCGCCTTCGTACGCCACAGTCACTATATGCCAGTTGATGGTGTATAACACCTGCAAGCAAACATCTATCAGAACGACACGTCGGTCGTGTAAAATTCATACAAATCTTCGTGAAATACCAGGCCACCAGAAATACAGAGCAACGCGCTGTCTAACGCAGTCTCAGCATAGTCTCTTTATGCTTTAACGCATGTGACTATGTCCACTCTCGATGCTGATTGGCTGAGCATCTAAGTAACTTCTTACCACTTCTACTTCTTTTCTACTTCGTCCACCTTCTACTACGAGAGCGCTTATAAGATCCAAATCTTTCATATAAGCCAATGACAAGGGCGGATGTAAACTAGTCGCTGTTAAGCGTTCGATGCACCTGGGGGTTACTGGCGGATTTCTACCAGCCTTCGTACGCCACAGTCACTCTATGCCAGTTGATTGTGTATAACACCTGCAAGCAAGCATCTATCACAACGACACGTCGGTCGTGTAAAATCATACAAATCTTCGTGAAATACCAGGCCACCAGAAACACAGAGCAACGCGCTGTCTAACGCAGTCTCAGCATAATCTCTTTATTCTTTAACGCCAGAGACTATGTCCACTCAGGGTGCTGATTGGTTGAGCATCTGAGAAAGTTCTTTCCACTTCTACTTCTTTTCTACTTCGTCCACCTTCTACTACGCGAGCGCTTATAAGATCCAAATCTTTCATATAAGCCAATGACAGGCGTGGATGTAAACTAGTCGCTAGTCGTTCGATGCACGAGGCGGCTGCTGGTGGATTTCTACCCGCCTTCGTACGCCACAGTCACTATATGCCAGTTGATGGTGTATAACACCTGCAAGCAAACATCTATCAGAACGACACGTCGGTCGTGTAAAATTCATACAAATCTTCGTGAAATACCAGGCCACCAGAAATACAGAGCAACGCGCTGTCTAACGCAGTCTCAGCATAGTCTCTTTATGCTTTAACGCATGAGACTATGTCCACTCTCGATGCTGATTGGCTGAGCATCTGAGTAACTTCTTTCCACTTCTACTTCTTTTCTACTTCGTCCACCTTCTACTACGCGAGCGCTTATAAGATCCAAATCTTTCATATAAGCCAATGACAGGCGTGGATGTAAACTAGTCGCTAGTCGTTCGATGCACGAGGCGGCTGCTGGTGGATTTCTACCCGCCTTCGTACGCCACAGTCACTATATGCCAGTTGATGGTGTATAACACCTGCAAGCAAACATCTATCAGAACGACACGTCGGTCGTGTAAAATTCACACAAATCTTCGTGAAATACCAGGCCACCAGAAATACAGAGCAACGCGCTGTCTAACGCAGTCTCAGCATAGTCTCTTTATGCTTTAACGCATGTGACTATGTCCACTCTCGATGCTGATTGGCTGAGCATCTAAGTAACTTCTTACCACTTCTACTTCTTTTCTACTTCGTCCACCTTCTACTACGAGAGCGCTTATAAGATCCAAATCTTTCATATAAGCCAATGACAAGGGCGGATGTAAACTAGTCGCTGTTAAGCGTTCGATGCACCTGGGGGTTACTGGCGGATTTCTACCAGCCTTCGTACGCCACAGTCACTCTATGCCAGTTGATTGTGTATAACACCTGCAAGCAAGCATCTATCACAACGACACGTCGGTCGTGTAAAATCATACAAATCTTCGTGAAATACCAGGCCACCAGAAACACAGAGCAACGCGCTGTCTAACGCAGTCTCAGCATAATCTCTTTATTCTTTAACGCCAGAGACTATGTCCACTCAGGGTGCTGATTGGTTGAGCATCTGAGAAAGTTCTTTCCACTTCTACTTCTTTTCTACTTCGTCCACCTTCTACTACGCGAGCGCTTATAAGATCCAAATCTTTCATATAAGCCAATGACAGGCGTGGATGTAAACTAGTCGCTAGTCGTTCGATGCACGAGGCGGCTGCTGGTGGATTTCTACCCGCCTTCGTACGCCACAGTCACTATATGCCAGTTGATGGTGTATAACACCTGCAAGCAAACATCTATCAGAACGACACGTCGGTCGTGTAAAATTCATACAAATCTTCGTGAAATACCAGGCCACCAGAAATACAGAGCAACGCGCTGTCTAACGCAGTCTCAGCATAGTCTCTTTATGCTTTAACGCATGAGACTATGTCCACTCTCGATGCTGATTGGCTGAGCATCTGAGTAACTTCTTTCCACTTCTACTTCTTTTCTACTTCGTCCACCTTCTACTACGCGAGCGCTTATAAGATCCAAATCTTTCATATAAGCCAATGACAGGCGTGGATGTAAACTAGTCGCTAGTCGTTCGATGCACGAGGCGGCTGCTGGTGGATTTCTACCCGCCTTCGTACGCCACAGTCACTATATGCCAGTTGATGGTGTATAACACCTGCAAGCAAACATCTATCACAACGACACGTCGGTCGTGTAAAATTCATACAAATCTTCGTGAAATACCAGGCCACCAGAAATACAGAGCAACGCGCTGTCTAACGCAGTCTCAGCATAGTCTCTTTATGCTTTAACGCATGAGACTATGTCCACTCTCGATGCTGATTGGCTGAGCATCTGAGTAACTTCTTTCCACTTCTACTTCTTTTCTACTTCGTCCACCTTCTACTACGAGAGCGCTTATAAGATCCAAATCTTTCATATAAGCCAATGACAAGGGCGATGTAAACTAGTCGCTGTTAAGCGTTCGATGCACCTGGGGGCTACTGGCGGATTTCTACCAGCCTTCGTACGCCACAGTCACTCTATGCCAGTTGATTGTGTATAACACCTGCAAGCAAGCATCTATCACAACGACACGTCGGTCGTGTAAAATCATACAAATCTTCGTGAAATACCAGGCCACCAGAAACACAGAGCAACGCGCTGTCTAACGCAGTCTCAGCATAATCTCTTTATTCTTTAACGCATGAGACTATGTCCACTCAGGGTGCTGATTGGTTGAGCATCTGAGAAAGTTCTTTCCACTTCTACTTCTTTTCTACTTCGTCCACCTTCTACTACGCGAGCGCTTATAAGATCCAAATCTTTCATATAAGCCAATGACAAGGGCGGATGTAAACTAGTCGCTGTTAAGCGTTCGAGGCACGAGGGGGTTACTGGCGGATTTCTACCAGCCTTCGTACGCCACAGTCACTCTATGCCAGTTGATGGTGTATAACACCTGCAAGCAAGCATCTATCACGACGACACGTCGGTCGTGTAAAATCATACAAATCTTCGTGAAATACCAGGCCACCAGAAACACAGAGCAACGCGCTGTCTAACGCAGTCTCAGCATAATCTCTTTATTCTTTAACGCATGAGACTATGTCCACTCTCGATGCTGATTGGCTGAGCATCTGAGTAACTTCTTTCCACTTCTACTTCTTTTCTACTTCGTCCACCTTCTACTACGAGAGCGCTCCTAAGATCCAAATCTTTCATATAAGCCAATGACAAGGGCGGATGTAAACTAGTCGCTGTTAAGCGTTCGAGGCACCAGGGGGTTACTGGCGGATTTCTACCAGCCTTCGTACGCCACAGTCACTCTATGCCAGTTGATGGTGTATAACACCTGCAAGCAAGCATCTATCACGACGACACGTCGGTCGTGTAAAATCGTACAAATCTTCGTGAAATACCAGGCCACCAGAAACACAGAGCAACGCGCTGTCTAACGCAGTCTCAGCATAGTCTCTTTACTCTTTAACACATGAGACTATGTCCACTCAGGGTGCTGATTGGTTGAGCATCTGAGAAAGTTCTTTCCACTTCTACTTCTTTTCTACTTCGTCCACCTTCTACTACGCGAGCGCTTATAAGATCCAAATCTTTCATATAAGCCAAGACAGGCGTGGATGTAAACTAGTCGCTAGTCGTTCGATGCACGAGGCGGCTGCTGGTGGATTTCTACCCGCCTTCGTACGCCACAGTCACTATATGCCAGTTGATGGTGTATAACACCTGCAAGCAAACATCTATCACAACGACACGTCGGTCGTGTAAAATTCATACAAATCTTCGTGAAATACCAGGCCACCAGAAATACAGAGCAACGCGCTGTCTAACGCAGTCTCAGCATAGTGTCTTTATTCTTTAACGAAGGAGACTATGTCCACTCAGGGTGCTGATTGTGTGAGCATCTGAGAAAGTTCTTTCCACTTCTACTTCTTTTCTACTTCGTCCACCTTCTACTACGAGAGCGCTCCTAAGATCCAAATCTTTCATATAAGCCAATGACAAGCGTGGATGTAAACTAGTCGCTGTTAAGCGTTCGATGCACGAAGAGGCTGTAGGTGGACCTGTGCGAAGTGGTCTACCCGCCTTCGTACGCCAGTCGCTGTTAAGCGTTCGATACACGAGGCGGCTACTGGTGGATTTCTACCCACCTTCGTACGCCACAGTCACTCTATGCCAGTTGATGGTGTATAACACCTGCAAGCAAGCATCTATCACGACGACACGTCGGTCGTGTAAAATTCATACAAATCTTTGTGAGATACCAGGCCACCAGAAACACAGAGCAACGCGCTGTCTAACGCAGTCTCAGCATAGTCTCTTTATTCTTTAACGAAGGAGACCATGTCCACTCAGGGTGCTGATTGGCTGAGCATCTGAGTAACTTCTTTCCACTTCTACCTCTTTTCTACTTCGTCCACCTTCTACTACGAGAGCGCTCCTAAGATCGAAATCTTTCATATAAGCCAATGACAAGCGTGGATGTAAACTAGTCGCTGTTAAGCGTTCGATGCACGAAGAAGCTGTTAGTGGACCTCTGCGAAGTGGTCTACTCGCCTTCGTACGCCAGTCGCTGTTAGGCGTTCGATGCACCAGGGGGTTACTGGTGGATTTCTACCTGCCTTCGTACGCCACAGTCACTCTATGCCAGTTGATGGTGTATAACACCTGCAAGCTAGCATCTATCACGACGACACGTCGGTCGTGTAAAATTCATACAAATCTTCGTGAAATACCATGCCACCAGAAACACAGAGCAACGCGCTGTCTAACGCAGTCTCAGCATAGTGTCTTTATTCTTTAACGAAGGAGACTATGTCCACTCAGGGTGCTGATTGGTTGAGCATCTGAGAAAATTCTTTCCACTTCTACTTCTTTTCTACATCGTCCACCTTCTACTACGCGAGCGCTTATAAGATCCAAATCTTTCATATAAGCCAATGACAGGCGTGGATGTAAACTAGTCGCTGTTAAGCGTTCGATGCATGAGGAGGCTGCTGGTGGATTTCTACCTGCCTTCGTACGCCACAGTCACTCTATGCCAGTTGATGGTGTATAACACCTGCAAGCAAGCATCTATCACAACGACACGTCGGTCGTGTAAAATTCATACAAATCTTCGTGAAATACCAGGCCACCAGAAACACAGAGCAACGCGCTGTCTAACGCACTCTCAGCATAGTGTCTCTATTCTTTAACGCATGAGACTATGTCCACTCTCGATGCTGATTGGCTGAGCATCTGAGTAACTTCTTTCCACTTCTACTTCTTTTCTACTTCGTCCATCTTCTACTACGCGAGCGCTTATAAGATCCAAATCTTTCATATAAGCCAATGACAGGCGTGGATGTAAACTAGTCGCTAGTCGTTCGATGCACGAGGCGGCTGCTGGTGGATTTCTACCCGCCTTCGTACGCCACAGTCACTATATGCCAGTTGATGGTGTATAACACCTGCAAGCAAACATCTATCACAACGACACGTCGGTCGTGTAAAATTCATACAAATCTTCGTGAAATACCAGGCCACCAGAAATACAGAGCAACGCGCTGTCTAACGCAGTCTCAGCATTTTCTCTTTATTCTTTAACGCATGGGACTATGTCCACTCTCGATGCTGATTGGCCGAGCATCTGAGTAACTTCTTTCCACTTCTACTTCTTTTCTACTTCGTCCACCTTCTACTACGAGAGCGCTTATAAGATCCAAATCTTTCATATAAGCCAATGACAAGCGTGGATGTAAACTAGTCGCTGTTAAGCGTTCGAGGCACCAGGGGGTTACTGGCGGATTTCTACCAGCCTTCGTACGCCACAGTCACTCTATGCCAGTTGATGGTGTATAACACCTGCAAGCAAGCATCTATCACGACGACACGTCGGTCGTGTAAAATCATACAAATCTTCGTGAAATACCAGGCCACCAGAAACACAGAGCAACGCGCTGTCTAACGCAGTCTCAGCATAGTCTCTTTATTCTTTAACGAAGGAGACTATGTCCACTCAGGGTGCTGATTGGTTGAGCATCTGAGAAAGTTCTTTCCACTTCTACTTCTTTTCTACTTCGTCCACCTTCTACTACGCGAGCGCTTATAAGATCCAAATCTTTCATATAAGCCAATGACAAGCGTGGATGTAAACTAGTCGCTGTTAAGCGTTCGAGGCACCAGGGGGTTACTGGCGGATTTCTACCAGCCTTCGTACGCCACAGTCACTCTATGCCAGTTGATGGTGTATAACACCTGCAAGCAAGCATCTATCACGACGACACGTCGGTCGTGTAAAATCATACAAATCTTCGTGAAATACCAGGCCACCAGAAACACAGAGCAACGCGCTGTCTAACGCAGTCTCAGCATAGTCTCTTTATTCTTTAACGAAGGAGACTATGTCCACTCAGGGTGCTGATTGGTTGAGCATCTGAGAAAGTTCTTTCCACTTCTACTTCTTTTCTACTTCGTCCACCTTCTACTACGAGAGCGCTCCTAAGATCCAAATCTTTCATATAAGCCAATGACAGGCGTGGATGTAAACTAGTCGCTGTTAAGCGTTCGAGGCACCAGGGGGTTACTGGCGGATTTCTACCAGCCTTCGTACGCCACAGTCACTCTATGCCAGTTGATGGTGTATAACACCTGCAAGCAAGCATCTATCACGACGACACGTCGGTCGTGTAAAATCATACAAATCTTCGTGAAATACCAGGCCACCAGAAACACAGAGCAACGCGCTGTCTAACGCAGTCTCAGCATAGTCTCTTTATTCTTTAACGAAGGAGACTATGTCCACTCAGGGTGCTGATTGGTTGAGCATCTGAGAAAGTTCTTTCCACTTCTACTTCTTTTCTACATCGTCCACCTTCTACTACGCGAGCGCTTATAAGATCCAAATCTTTCATATAAGCCAATGACAGGCGTGGATGTAAACTGGTCGCTGTTAAGCGTTCGATGCATGAGGAGGCTGCTGGTGGATTTCTACCTGCCTTCGTACGCCACAGTCACTCTATGCCAGTTGATGGTGTATAACACCTGCAAGCAAGCATCTATCACAACGACACGTCGGTCGTGTAAAATTCATACAAATCTTCGTGAAATACCATGCCACCAGAAACACAGAGCAACGCGCTGTCTAACGCACTCTCAGCATAGTGTCTCTATTCTTTAACGCATGAGACTATGTCCACTCTCGATGCTGATTGGCTGAGCATCTGAGTAACTTCTTTCCACTTCTACTTCTTTTCTACTTCGTCCATCTTCTACTACGCGAGCGCTTATAAGATCCAAATCTTTCATATAAGCCAATGACAGGCGTGGATGTAAACTAGTCGCTAGTCGTTCGATGCACGAGGCGGCTGCTGGTGGATTTCTACCCGCCTTCGTACGCCACAGTCACTATATGCCAGTTGATGGTGTATAACACCTGCAAGCAAACATCTATCACAACGACACGTCGGTCGTGTAAAATTCATACAAATCTTCGTGAAATACCAGGCCACCAGAAATACAGAGCAACGCGCTGTCTAACGCAGTCTCAGCATTTTCTCTTTATTCTTTAACGCATGGGACTATGTCCACTCTCGATGCTGATTGGCCGAGCATCTGAGTAACTTCTTTCCACTTCTACTTCTTTTCTACTTCGTCCACCTTCTACTACGAGAGCGCTTATAAGATCCAAATCTTTCATATAAGCCAATGACAAGCGTGGATGTAAACTAGTCGCTGTTAAGCGTTCGAGGCACCAGGGGGTTACTGGCGGATTTCTACCAGCCTTCGTACGCCACAGTCACTCTATGCCAGTTGATGGTGTATAACACCTGCAAGCAAGCATCTATCACGACGACACGTCGGTCGTGTAAAATCATACAAATCTTCGTGAAATACCAGGCCACCAGAAACACAGAGCAACGCGCTGTCTAACGCAGTCTCAGCATAGTCTCTTTACTCTTTAACACATGAGACTATGTCCACTCAGGGTGCTGATTGGTTGAGCATCTGAGAAAGTTCTTTCCACTTCTACTTCTTTTCTACTTCGTCCACCTTCTACTACGCGAGCGCTTATAAGATCCAAATCTTTCATATAAGCCAAGACAGGCGTGGATGTAAACTAGTCGCTAGTCGTTCGATGCACGAGGCGGCTGCTGGTGGATTTCTACCCGCCTTCGTACGCCACAGTCACTATATGCCAGTTGATGGTGTATAACACCTGCAAGCAAACATCTATCACAACGACACGTCGGTCGTGTAAAATTCATACAAATCTTCGTGAAATACCAGGCCACCAGAAATACAGAGCAACGCGCTGTCTAACGCAGTCTCAGCATAGTGTCTTTATTCTTTAACGAAGGAGACTATGTCCACTCAGGGTGCTGATTGTGTCAGCATCTGAGAAAGTTCTTTCCACTTCTACTTCTTTTCTACTTCGTCCACCTTCTACTATGAGAGCGCTCCTGAGATCCAAATCTTTCATATAAGCCAATGACAAGCGTGGATGTAAACTAGTCGCTGTTAAGCGTTCGATGCACGAAGAGGCTGTAGGTGGACCTGTGCGAAGTGGTCTACCCGCCTTCGTACGCCAGTCGCTGTTAAGCGTTCGATACACGAGGCGGCTACTGGTGGATTTCTACCCACCTTCGTACGCCACAGTCACTCTATGCCAGTTGATGGTGTATAACACCTGCAAGCAAGCATCTATCACGACGACACGTCGGTCGTGTAAAATTCATACAAATCTTTGTGAGATACCAGGCCACCAGAAACACAGAGCAACGCGCTGTCTAACGCAGTCTCAGCATAGTCTCTTTATTCTTTAACGAAGGAGACCATGTCCACTCAGGGTGCTGATTGGCTGAGCATCTGAGTAACTTCTTTCCACTTCTACCTCTTTTCTACTTCGTCCACCTTCTACTACGAGAGCGCTCCTAAGATCGAAATCTTTCATATAAGCCAATGACAAGCGTGGATGTAAACTAGTCGCTGTTAAGCGTTCGATGCACGAAGAAGCTGTTAGTGGACCTCTGCGAAGTGGTCTACTCGCCTTCGTACGCCAGTCGCTGTTAGGCGTTCGATGCACCAGGGGGTTACTGGTGGATTTCTACCTGCCTTCGTACGCCACAGTCACTCTATGCCAGTTGATGGTGTATAACACCTGCAAGCAAGCATCTATCACGACGACACGTCGGTCGTGTAAAATTCATACAAATCTTTGTGAGATACCAGGCCACCAGAAACACAGAGCAACGCGCTGTCTAACGCAGTCTCAGCATAGTCTCTTTATTCTTTAACGAAGGAGACTATGTCCACTCAGGGTGCTGATTGGTTGAGCATCTGAGAAAGTTCTTTCCACTTCTACTTCTTTTCTACATCGTCCACCTTCTACTACGCGAGCGCTTATAAGATCCAAATCTTTCATATAAGCCAATGACAGGCGTGGATGTAAACTGGTCGCTGTTAAGCGTTCGATGCATGAGGAGGCTGCTGGTGGATTTCTACCTGCCTTCGTACGCCACAGTCACTCTATGCCAGTTGATGGTGTATAACACCTGCAAGCAAGCATCTATCACAACGACACGTCGGTCGTGTAAAATTCATACAAATCTTCGTGAAATACCATGCCACCAGAAACACAGAGCAACGCGCTGTCTAACGCACTCTCAGCATAGTGTCTCTATTCTTTAACGCATGAGACTATGTCCACTCTCGATGCTGATTGGCTGAGCATCTGAGTAACTTCTTTCCACTTCTACTTCTTTTCTACTTCGTCCACCTTCTACTACGAGAGCGCTCCTAAGATCCAAATCTTTCATATAAGCCAATGACAAGGGCGGATGTAAACTAGTCGCTGTTAAGCGTTCGAGGCACCAGGGGGTTACTGGCGGATTTCTACCAGCCTTCGTACGCCACAGTCACTCTATGCCAGTTGATGGTGTATAACACCTGCAAGCAAGCATCTATCACGACGACACGTCGGTCGTGTAAAATCATACAAATCTTCGTGAAATACCAGGCCACCAGAAACACAGAGCAACGCGCTGTCTAACGCAGTCTCAGCATAATCTCTTTATTCTTTAACGAAGGAGACTATGTCCACTCAGGGTGCTGATTGGTTGAGCATCTGAGAAAGTTCTTTCCACTTCTACTTCTTTTCTACTTCGTCCACCTTCTACTACGCGAGCGCTTATAAGATCCAAATCTTTCATATAAGCCAATGACAGGCGTGGATGTAAACTAGTCGCTAGTCGTTCGATGCACGAGGCGGCTGCTGGTGGATTTCTACCCGCCTTCGTACGCCACAGTCACTCTATGCCAGTTGATGGTGTATAACACCTGCAAGCAAACATCTATCACAACGACACGTCGGTCGTGTAAAATTCATACAAATCTTCGTGAAATACCAGGCCACCAGAAATACAGAGCAACGCGCTGTCTAACGCAGTGTGAGCATAGTCTCTTTATGCTTTAACGCATGAGACTATGTCCACTCTCGATGCTGATTGGCTGAGCATCTGAGTAACTTCTTTCCACTTCTACTTCTTTTCTACTTCGTCCACCTTCTACTACGAGAGCGCTCCTAAGATCCAAATCTTTCATATAAGCCAATGACAAGGGCGGATGTAAACTAGTCGCTGTTAAGCGTTCGAGGCACCAGGGGGTTACTGGCGGATTTCTACCAGCCTTCGTACGCCACAGTCACTCTATGCCAGTTGATGGTGTATAACACCTGCAAGCAAGCATCTATCACGACGACACGTCGGTCGTGTAAAATCATACAAATCTTCGTGAAATACCAGGCCACCAGAAACACAGAGCAACGCGCTGTCTAACGCAGTCTCAGCATAGTCTCTTTACTCTTTAACACATGAGACTATGTCCACTCTCGATGCTGATTGGCTGAGCATCTGAGTAACTTCTTTCCACTTCTACTTCTTTTCTACCTCGTCCACCTTCTACTACGCGAGCGCTTATAAGATCCAAATCTTTCATATAAGCCAAGACAGGCGTGGATGTAAACTAGTCGCTAGTCGTTCGATGCACGAGGCGGCTGCTGGCGGATTTCTACCCGCCTTCGTACGCCACAGTCACTATATGCCAGTTGATGGTGTATAACACCTGCAAGCAAACATCTATCACAACGACACGTCGGTCGTGTAAAATTCATACAAATCTTCGTGAAATACCAGGCCACCAGAAATACAGAGCAACGCGCTGTCTAACGCAGTGTGAGCATAGTCTCTTTATGCTTTAACGCATGAGACTATGTCCACTCTCGATGCTGATTGGCTGAGCATCTGAGTAACTTCTTTCCACTTCTACTTCTTTTCTACTTCGTCCACCTTCTACTACGAGAGCGCTCCTAAGATCCAAATCTTTCATATAAGCCAATGACAAGGGCGGATGTAAACTAGTCGCTGTTAAGCGTTCGAGGCACCAGGGTGTTACTGGCGGATTTCTACCAGCCTTCGTACGCCACAGTCACTCTATGCCAGTTGATGGTGTATAACACCTGCAAGCAAGCATCTATCACAACGACACGTCGGTCGTGTAAAATCATACAAATCTTCGTGAAATACCAGGCCACCAGAAACACAGAGCAACGCGCTGTCTAACGCAGTCTCAGCATAATCTCTTTATTCTTTAACGCATGAGACTATGTCCACTCTCGATGCTGATTGGCTGAGCATCTGAGTAACTTCTTTCCACTTCTACTTCTTTTCTACTTCGTCCACCTTCTACTACGAGAGCGCTTATAAGATCCAAATCTTTCATATAAGCCAATGACAAGGGCGGATGTAAACTAGTCGCTGTTAAGCGTTCGAGGCACCAGGGGGTTACTGGCGGATTTCTACCAGCCTTCGTACGCCACAGTCACTCTATGCCAGTTGATGGTGTATAACACCTGCAAGCAAGCATCTATCACGACGACACGTCGGTCGTATAAAATCATACAAATTTTCGTGAAATACCAGGCCACCAGAAACACAGAGCAACGCGCTGTCTAACGCAGTCTCAGCATAGTCTCTTTATGCTTTAACGCATGTGACTATGTCCACTCTCGATGCTGATTGGCTGAGCATCTAAGTAACTTCTTTCCACTTCTACTTCTTTTCTACTTCGTCCACCTTCTACTACGAGAGCGCTTATAAGATCCAAATCTTTCATATAAGCCAATGACAAGGGCGGATGTAAACTAGTCGCTGTTAAGCGTTCGATGCACCTGGGGGTTACTGGCGGATTTCTACCAGCCTTCGTACGCCACAGTCACTCTATGCCAGTTGATTGTGTATAACACCTGCAAGCAAGCATCTATCACAACGACACGTCGGTCGTGTAAAATCATACAAATCTTCGTGAAATACCAGGCCACCAGAAACACAGAGCAACGCGCTGTCTAACGCAGTCTCAGCATAATCTCTTTATTCTTTAACGCATGAGACTATGTCCACTCTCGATGCTGATTGGCTGAGCATCTGAGTAACTTCTTTCCACTTCTACTTCTTTTCTACTTCGTCCACCTTCTACTACGAGAGCGCTCCTAAGATCCAAATCTTTCATATAAGCCAATGACAAGGGCGGATGTAAACTAGTCGCTGTTAAGCGTTCGAGGCACCAGGGGGTTACTGGCGGATTTCTACCAGCCTTCGTACGCCACAGTCACTCTATGCCAGTTGATGGTGTATAACACCTGCAAGCAAGCATCTATCACGACGACACGTCGGTCGTGTAAAATCATACAAATCTTCGTGAAATACCAGGCCACCAGAAACACAGAGCAACGCGGTGTCTAACGCAGTCTCAGCATTATCTCTCTATTCTTTAGCGCATAAGACTATGTCTAAGCGTTCGATGCACGAGCCGGCTACTGGTGGATTTGTACCCGCCTTCGTACGCCAGTCGCTGTTAAGCGTTCGATGCACGAGGAGGCTGCTGGTAGATTTCTACCCGCCTTCGTACGCCACAGTCACTCTATGCCAGTTGATGGTGTATAACACCTGCAAGCAAGCATCTATCACGACGACACGTCGGTCGTGTAAAATCGTACAAATCTTCGTGAAATACCAGGCCACCAGAAACACAGAGCAACGCGCTGTCTAACGCAGTCTCAGCATAGTCTCTTTACTCTTTAACACATGAGACTATGTCCACTCAGGGTGCTGATTGGTTGAGCATCTGAGTAACTTCTTTCCACTTCTACTTCTTTTCTACTTCGTCCACCTTCTACTACGCGAGCGCTTATAAGATCCAAATCTTTCATATAAGCCAAGACAGGCGTGGATGTAAACTAGTCGCTAGTCGTTCGATGCACGAGGCGGCTGCTGGCGGATTTCTACCCGCCTTCGTACGCCACAGTCACTATATGCCAGTTGATGGTGTATAACACCTGCAAGCAAACATCTATCACAACGACACGTCGGTCGTGTAAAATTCATACAAATCTTCGTGAAATACCAGGCCACCAGAAATACAGAGCAACGCGCTGTCTAACGCAGTGTCAGCATAGTCTCTTTATGCTTTAACGCATGAGACTATGTCCACTCTCGATGCTGATTGGCTGAGCATCTGAGTAACTTCTTTCCACTTCTACTTCTTTTCTACTTCGTCCACCTTCTACTACGAGAGCGCTCCTAAGATCCAAATCTTTCATATAAGCCAATGACAAGGGCGGATGTAAACTAGTCGCTGTTAAGCGTTCGAGGCACCAGGGTGTTACTGGCGGATTTCTACCAGCCTTCGTACGCCACAGTCACTCTATGCCAGTTGATGGTGTATAACACCTGCAAGCAAGCATCTATCACAACGACACGTCGGTCGTGTAAAATCATACAAATCTTCGTGAAATACCAGGCCACCAGAAACACAGAGCAACGCGCTGTCTAACGCAGTCTCAGCATAATCTCTTTATTCTTTAACGCATGAGACTATGTCCACTCTCGATGCTGATTGGCTGAGCATCTGAGTAACTTCTTTCCACTTCTACTTCTTTTCTACTTCGTCCACCTTCTACTACGAGAGCGCTTATAAGATCCAAATCTTTCATATAAGCCAATGACAAGGGCGGATGTAAACTAGTCGCTGTTAAGCGTTCGAGGCACCAGGGGGTTACTGGCGGATTTCTACCAGCCTTCGTACGCCACAGTCACTCTACGCCAGTTGATGGTGTATAACACCTGCAAGCAAGCATCTATCACGACGACACGTCGGTCGTATAAAATCATACAAATCTTCGTGAAATACCAGGCCACCAGAAACACAGAGCAACGCGCTGTCTAACGCAGTCTCAGCATAGTCTCTTTATGCTTTAACGCATGTGACTATGTCCACTCTCGATGCTGATTGGCTGAGCATCTAAGTAACTTCTTTCCACTTCTACTTCTTTTCTACTTCGTCCACCTTCTACTACGAGAGCGCTTATAAGATCCAAATCTTTCATATAAGCCAATGACAAGGGCGGATGTAAACTAGTCGCTGTTAAGCGTTCGATGCACCTGGGGGTTACTGGCGGATTTCTACCAGCCTTCGTACGCCACAGTCACTCTATGCCAGTTGATTGTGTATAACACCTGCAAGCAAGCATCTATCACAACGACACGTCGGTCGTGTAAAATCATACAAATCTTCGTGAAATACCAGGCCACCAGAAACACAGAGCAACGCGCTGTCTAACGCAGTCTCAGCATAATCTCTTTATTCTTTAACGCATGAGACTATGTCCACTCTCGATGCTGATTGGCTGAGCATCTGAGTAACTTCTTTCCACTTCTACTTCTTTTCTACTTCGTCCACCTTCTACTACGAGAGCGCTTATAAGATCCAAATCTTTCATATAAGCCAATGACAAGGGCGGATGTAAACTAGTCGCTGTTAAGCGTTCGAGGCACCAGGGGGTTACTGGCGGATTTCTACCAGCCTTCGTACGCCACAGTCACTCTATGCCAGTTGATGGTGTATAACACCTGCAAGCAAGCATCTATCACGACGACACGTCGGTCGCGTAAAATCATACAAATCTTCGTGAAATACCAGGCCACCAGAAACACAGAGCAACGCGCTGTCTAACGCAGTCTCAGCATAGTCTCTTTATGCTTTAACGCATGTGACTATGTCCACTCTCGATGCTGATTGGCTGAGCATCTAAGTAACTTCTTTCCACTTCTACTTCTTTTCTACTTCGTCCACCTTCTACTACGAGAGCGCTTATAAGATCCAACTCTTTCATATAAGCCAATGACAAGGGCGGATGTAAACTAGTCGCTGTTAAGCGTTCGAGGCACCAGGGGGTTACTGGCGGATTTCTACCAGCCTTCGTACGCCACAGTCACTCTATGCCAGTTGATTGTGTATAACACCTGCAAGCAAGCATCTATCACAACGACACGTCGGTCGTGTAAAATCATACAAATCTTCGTGAAATACCAGGCCACCAGAAACACAGAGCAACGCGCTGTCTAACGCAGTCTCAGCATAGTCTCTTTATTCTTTAACGCATGAGACTATGTCCACTCTCGATGCTGATTGGCTGAGCATCTGAGTAACTTCTTTCCACTTCTACTTCTTTTCTACTTCGTCCACCTTCTACTACAAGAGCGCTCCTAAGATCCAAATCTTTCATATAAGCCAATGACAGGCGTGGATGTAAACTAGTCGCTGTTAAGCGTTCGATGCATGAGGAGGCTGCTGGCGGATTTCTACCCGCCTTCGTACGCAACAGTCACTATATGCCAGTTGATGGTGTATAACACCTGCAAGCAAGCATCTATCACGACGACACGTCGGTCGTGTAAAATCATACAAATCTTCGTGAAATACCAGGCCACCAGAAACACAGAGCAACGCGCTGTCTAACGCAGTCTCAGCATAGTCTCTTTATTCTTTAACGCATGAGACTATGTCCACTCTCGATGCTGATTGGTTGACCGTGTGAGTAACTTCTTTCACTTCTACTTCTTTTCTACTTCGTCCACCTTCTACTAAGAGAGCGCTCCTAAGATCCAAATCTTTCATATAAGCCAATGACAAGCTTGGATGTAAACTAGTCGCTGTTAAGCGTTCGATGCATGAAGAGGCTGTTGGTGGACCTCTGCAAAGTGGTCTACCCGCCTTCGTACGCCAGTCGCTGTTAAGCGTTCGATGCACGAGGCGGCTGCTGGTGGATTTCTACCCCCCTTCGTACGCAACAGTCACTATATGCCAGTTAATGGTGTATAACACCTGCAAGCAAGCATTTATCACGACGACACGTCGGTCGTGTAAAATCATACAAATCTTCGTGAAATACCAGGCCACCAGAAACACAGAGCAACGCGCTGTCTAACGCAGTCTCAGCATAATCTCTTTATTCTTTAACGCATGAGACTATGTCCACTCTCGATGCTGAGTGGCTGAGCATCTGAGTAACTTCTTTCCACTTCTACTTCTTTTCTACTTCGTCCACCTTCTACTACGAGAGCGCTTATAAGATCCAAATCTTTCATATAAGCCAATGACAAGGGCGGATGTAAACTAGTCGCTGTTAAGCGTTCGAGGCACCAGGGGGTTACTGGCGGATTTCTACCAGCCTTCGTACGCCACAGTCACTCTATGCCAGTTGATGGTGTATAACACCTGCAAGCAAGCATCTATCACGACGACACGTCGGTCGTGTAAAATCATACAAATCTTCGTGAAATACCAGGCCACCAGAAACACAGAGCAACGCGCTGTCTAACGCAGTCTCAGCATAATCTCTTTATTCTTTAACGCATGAGACTATGTCCACTCTCGATGCTGATTGGCTGAGCATCTGAGTAACTTCTTTCCACTTCTACTTCTTTTCTACTTCGTCCACCTTCTACTACGAGAGCGCTTATAAGATCCAAATCTTTCATATAAGCCAATGACAAGGGCGGATGTAAACTAGTCGCTGTTAAGCGTTCGAGGCACCAGGGGGTTACTGGCGGATTTCTACCAGCCTTCGTACGCCACAGTCACTCTATGCCAGTTGATGGTGTATAACACCTGCAAGCAAGCATCTATCACGACGACACGTCGGTCGTGTAAAATCATACAAATCTTCGTGAAATACCAGGCCACCAGAAACACAGAGCAACGCGCTGTCTAACGCAGTCTCAGCATAGTCTCTTTACTCTTTAACACATGAGACTATGTCCACTCAGGGTGCTGATTGGTTGAGCATCTGAGAAAGTTCTTTCCACTTCTACTTCTTTTCTACTTCGTCCACCTTCTACTACGCGAGCGCTTATAAGATCCAAATCTTTCATATAAGCCAAGACAGGCGTGGATGTAAACTAGTCGCTAGTCGTTCGATGCACGAGGCGGCTGCTGGTGGATTTCTACCCGCCTTCGTACGCCACAGTCACTATATGCCAGTTGATGGTGTATAACACCTGCAAGCAAACATCTATCACAACGACACGTCGGTCGTGTAAAATCATACAAATCTTCGTGAAATACCACGCCACCAGAAATACAGAGCAACGCGCTGTCTAACGCAGTCTCAGCATAGTCTCTTTATGCTTTAACGCATGAGACTATGTCCACTCTCGATGCTGATTGGCTGAGCATCTGAGTAACTTCTTTCCACTTCTACTTCTTTTCTACTTCGTCCACCTTCTACTACGAGAGCGCTTATAAGATCCAAATCTTTCATATAAGCCAATGACAGGCGTGGATGTAAACTAGTCGCTGTTAAGCGTTCGAGGCGCCAGGGGGTTACTGGCGGATTTCTACCAGCCTTCGTACGCCACAGTCACTCTATGCCAGTTGATGGTGCATAACACCTGCAAGCATGCATCTATCACAACGACACGTCGGTCGTGTAAAATCATACAAAACTTCGTGAAATACCAGGCCACCAGAAACACAGAGCAACGCGCTGTCTAACGCAGTCTCAGCATTATCTCTTTATTCTTTAACGCATGAGACTATGTCCACTCTCGATGCTGATTGGCTGAGCATCTGAGTAACTTCTTTCCACTTCTACTTCTTTTCTACTTCGTCCACCTTGTACTACGAGAGCGCTTATAAGATCCAAATCTTTCATATAAGCCAATGACAAGGGCGGATGTAAACTAGTAGCTGTTAAGCGTTCGAGGCACCAGGGGGTTACTGGCGGATTTCTACCAGCCTTCGTACGCCACAGTCACTCTATGCCAGTTGATGGTGTATAACACCTGCAAGCAAGCATCTATCACGACGACACGTCGGTCGTGTAAAATCATACAAATCTTCGTGAAATACCAGGCCACCAGAAACACAGAGCAACGCGCTGTCTAACGCAGTCTCAGCATTGTCTCTTTATACTTTAACGCATGTGACTATGTCCACTCTCGATGCTGATTGGCTGAGCATCTAAGTAACTTCTTTCCACTTCTACTTCTTTTCTACTTCGTCCACCTTCTACTACGAGAGCGCTTCTAAGATCCAAATCTTTCATATAAGCCAATGACAAGGGCGATGTAAACTAGTCGCTGTTAAGCGTTCGATGCACCTGGGGGTTACTGGCGGATTTCTACCAGCCTTCGTACGCCACAGTCACTCTATGCCAGTTGATTGTGTATAACACCTGCAAGCAAGCATCTATCACAACGACACGTCGGTCGTGTAAAATCATACAAATCTTCGTGAAATACCAGGCCACCAGAAACACAGAGCAACGCGCTGTCTAACGCAGTCTCAGCATAGTCTCTTTATTCTTTAACGCATGAGACTATGTCCACTCAGGGTGCTGATTGGTTGAGCATCTGAGAAAGTTCTTTCCACTTCTACTTCTTTTCTACTTCGTCCACCTTCTACTACGCGAGCGCTTATAAGATCCAAATCTTTCATATAAGCCAATGACAGGCGTGGATGTTAACTAGTCGCTGTTAAGCGTTCGATGCATGAGGAGGCTGCTGGTGGATTTCTACCCGCCTTCGTACGCCACAGTCACTATATGCCAGTTGATGGTGTATAACACCTGCAAGCAAACATCTATCACAACGACACGTCGGTCGTGTAAAATTCATACAAATCTTCGTGAAATACCAGGCCACCAGAAATACAGAGCAACGCGCTGTCTAACGCAGTCTCAGCATAGTCTCTTTATTCTTTAACGCATGAGACTATGTCCACTCTCGATGCTGATTGGCTGAGCATCTGAGTAACTTCTTTCCACTTCTACTTCTTTTCTACTTCGTCCACCTTCTACTACGAGAGCGCTTATAAGATCCAAATCTTTCATATAAGCCAATGACAAGCTTGGATGTAAACTAGTCGCTGTTAAGCGTTCGATGCATGAAGAGGCTGTTGGTGGACCTCTGCAAAGTGGTCTACCCGCCTTCGTACGCCAGTCGCTGTTAAGCGTTCGATGCACGAGGCGGCTGCTGGTGGATTTCTACCCCCCTTCGTACGCAACAGTCACTATATGCCAGTTAATGGTGTATAACACCTGCAAGTAAGCATCTATCACGACGACACGTCGGTCGTGTAAAATTCATACAAATCTTCGTGAAATACCAGGCCACCAGAAACACAGTCTCAGCATAGTCTCTTTATACTTTAACGCATGAGACTATGTCCACTCTCGATGCTGATTGGCTGAGCATCTGAGTAACTTCTTTCCACTTCTACTTCTTTTCTACTTCGTCCACCTTGTACTACGAGAGCGCTTATAAGATCCAAATCTTTCATATAAGCCAATGACAAGGGCGGATGTAAACTAGTCGCTGTTAAGCGTTCGAGGCACCAGGGGGTTACTGGCGGATTTCTACCAGCCTTCGTACGCCACAGTCACTCTATGCCAGTTGATGGTGTATAACACCTGCAAGCAAGCATCTATCACGACGACACGTCGGTCGTGTAAAATCATACAAATCTTCGTGAAATACCAGGCCACCAGAAACACAGAGCAACGCGCTGTCTAACGCAGTCTCAGCATTGTCTCTTTATACTTTAACGCATGTGACTATGTCCACTCTCGATGCTGATTGGCTGAGCATCTAAGTAACTTCTTTCCACTTCTACTTCTTTTCTACTTCGTCCACCTTCTACTACGAGAGCGCTTCTAAGATCCAAATCTTTCATATAAGCCAATGACAAGGGCGATGTAAACTAGTCGCTGTTAAGCGTTCGATGCACCTGGGGGTTACTGGCGGATTTCTACCAGCCTTCGTACGCCACAGTCACTCTATGCCAGTTGATTGTGTATAACACCTGCAAGCAAGCATCTATCACAACGACACGTCGGTCGTGTAAAATCATACAAATCTTCGTGAAATACCAGGCCACCAGAAACACAGAGCAACGCGCTGTCTAACGCAGTCTCAGCATAGTCTCTTTATTCTTTAACGCATGAGACTATGTCCACTCAGGGTGCTGATTGGTTGAGCATCTGAGAAAGTTCTTTCCACTTCTACTTCTTTTCTACTTCGTCCACCTTCTACTACGCGAGCGCTTATAAGATCCAAATCTTTCATATAAGCCAATGACAGGCGTGGATGTTAACTAGTCGCTGTTAAGCGTTCGATGCATGAGGAGGCTGCTGGTGGATTTCTACCCGCCTTCGTACGCCACAGTCACTATATGCCAGTTGATGGTGTATAACACCTGCAAGCAAACATCTATCACAACGACACGTCGGTCGTGTAAAATTCATACAAATCTTCGTGAAATACCAGGCCACCAGAAATACAGAGCAACGCGCTGTCTAACGCAGTCTCAGCATAGTCTCTTTATTCTTTAACGCATGAGACTATGTCCACTCTCGATGCTGATTGGCTGAGCATCTGAGTAACTTCTTTCCACTTCTACTTCTTTTCTACTTCGTCCACCTTCTACTACGAGAGCGCTCCTAAGATCCAAATCTTTCATATAAGCCAATGACAGGCGTGGATGTAAACTAGTCGCTGTTAAGCGTTCGATGCATGAGGAGGCTGCTGGCGGATTTCTACCCGCCTTCGTACGCAACAGTCACTATATGCCAGTTGATGGTGTATAACACCTGCAAGCAAGCATCTATCACGACGACACGTCGGTCGTGTAAAATCATACAAATCTTCGTGAAATACCAGGCCACCAGAAACACAGAGCAACGCGCTGTCTAACGCAGTCTCAGCATAGTCTCTTTATTCTTTAACGCATGAGACTATGTCCACTCTCGATGCTGATTGGTTGACCGTGTGAGTAACTTCTTTCACTTCTACTTCTTTTCTACTTCGTCCACCTTCTACTACGCGAGCGCTTATAAGATCCAAATCTTTCATATAAGCCAAGACAGGCGTGGATGTAAACTAGTCGCTAGTCGTTCGATGCACGAGGCGGCTGCTGGTGGATTTCTACCCGCCTTCGTACGCCACAGTCACTATATGCCAGTTGATGGTGTATAACACCTGCAAGCAAACATCTATCACAACGACACGTCGGTCGTGTAAAATCATACAAATCTTCGTGAAATACCACGCCACCAGAAATACAGAGCAACGCGCTGTCTAACGCAGTCTCAGCATAGTCTCTTTATGCTTTAACGCATGAGACTATGTCCACTCTCGATGCTGATTGGCTGAGCATCTGAGTAACTTCTTTCCACTTCTACTTCTTTTCTACTTCGTCCACCTTCTACTACGAGAGCGCTTATAAGATCCAAATCTTTCATATAAGCCAATGACAGGCGTGGATGTAAACTAGTCGCTGTTAAGCGTTCGAGGCGCCAGGGGGTTACTGGCGGATTTCTACCAGCCTTCGTACGCCACAGTCACTCTATGCCAGTTGATGGTGTATAACACCTGCAAGCAAGCATCTATCACGACGACACGTCGGTCGTGTAAAATCATACAAATCTTCGTGAAATACCAGGCCACCAGAAACACAGAGCAACGCGCTGTCTAACGCAGTCTCAGCATTGTCTCTTTATACTTTAACGCATGTGACTATGTCCACTCTCGATGCTGATTGGCTGAGCATCTAAGTAACTTCTTTCCACTTCTACTTCTTTTCTACTTCGTCCACCTTCTACTACGAGAGCGCTTCTAAGATCCAAATCTTTCATATAAGCCAATGACAAGGGCGATGTAAACTAGTCGCTGTTAAGCGTTCGATGCACCTGGGGGTTACTGGCGGATTTCTACCAGCCTTCGTACGCCACAGTCACTCTATGCCAGTTGATTGTGTATAACACCTGCAAGCAAGCATCTATCACAACGACACGTCGGTCGTGTAAAATCATACAAATCTTCGTGAAATACCAGGCCACCAGAAACACAGAGCAACGCGCTGTCTAACGCAGTCTCAGCATTGTCTCTTTATACTTTAACGCATGTGACTATGTCCACTCTCGATGCTGATTGGCTGAGCATCTAAGTAACTTCTTTCCACTTCTACTTCTTTTCTACTTCGTCCACCTTCTACTACGAGAGCGCTTCTAAGATCCAAATCTTTCATATAAGCCAATGACAAGGGCGATGTAAACTAGTCGCTGTTAAGCGTTCGAGGCACCAGGGGGTTACTGGCGGATTTCTACCAGCCTTCGTACGCCACAGTCACTCTATGCCAGTTGATGGTGTATAACACCTGCAAGCAAGCATCTATCACGACGACACGTCGGTCGTGTAAAATCATACAAATCTTCGTGAAATACCAGGCCACCAGAAACACAGAGCAACGCGCTGTCTAACGCAGTCTCAGCATTGTCTCTTTATACTTTAACGCATGTGACTATGTCCACTCTCGATGCTGATTGGCTGAGCATCTAAGTAACTTCTTTCCACTTCTACTTCTTTTCTACTTCGTCCACCTTCTACTACGAGAGCGCTTCTAAGATCCAAATCTTTCATATAAGCCAATGACAAGGGCGATGTAAACTAGTCGCTGTTAAGCGTTCGATGCACCTGGGGGTTACTGGCGGATTTCTACCAGCCTTCGTACGCCACAGTCACTCTATGCCAGTTGATTGTGTATAACACCTGCAAGCAAGCATCTATCACAACGACACGTCGGTCGTGTAAAATCATACAAATCTTCGTGAAATACCAGGCCACCAGAAACACAGAGCAACGCGCTGTCTAACGCAGTCTCAGCATAGTCTCTTTATTCTTTAACGCATGAGACTATGTCCACTCAGGGTGCTGATTGGTTGAGCATCTGAGAAAGTTCTTTCCACTTCTACTTCTTTTCTACTTCGTCCACCTTCTACTACGCGAGCGCTTATAAGATCCAAATCTTTCATATAAGCCAATGACAGGCGTGGATGTTAACTAGTCGCTGTTAAGCGTTCGATGCATGAGGAGGCTGCTGGTGGATTTCTACCCGCCTTCGTACGCCACAGTCACTATATGCCAGTTGATGGTGTATAACACCTGCAAGCAAACATCTATCACAACGACACGTCGGTCGTGTAAAATTCATACAAATCTTCGTGAAATACCAGGCCACCAGAAATACAGAGCAACGCGCTGTCTAACGCAGTCTCAGCATAGTCTCTTTATTCTTTAACGCATGAGACTATGTCCACTCTCGATGCTGATTGGCTGAGCATCTGAGTAACTTCTTTCCACTTCTACTTCTTTTCTACTTCGTCCACCTTCTACTACGAGAGCGCTTATAAGATCCAAATCTTTCATATAAGCCAATGACAAGCTTGGATGTAAACTAGTCGCTGTTAAGCGTTCGATGCATGAAGAGGCTGTTGGTGGACCTCTGCAAAGTGGTCTACCCGCCTTCGTACGCCAGTCGCTGTTAAGCGTTCGATGCACGAGGCGGCTGCTGGTGGATTTCTACCCCCCTTCGTACGCAACAGTCACTATATGCCAGTTAATGGTGTATAACACCTGCAAGTAAGCATCTATCACGACGACACGTCGGTCGTGTAAAATTCATACAAATCTTCGTGAAATACCAGGCCACCAGAAACACAGTCTCAGCATAGTCTCTTTATACTTTAACGCATGAGACTATGTCCACTCTCGATGCTGATTGGCTGAGCATCTGAGTAACTTCTTTCCACTTCTACTTCTTTTCTACTTCGTCCACCTTGTACTACGAGAGCGCTTATAAGATCCAAATCTTTCATATAAGCCAATGACAAGGGCGGATGTAAACTAGTCGCTGTTAAGCGTTCGAGGCACCAGGGGGTTACTGGCGGATTTCTACCAGCCTTCGTACGCCACAGTCACTCTATGCCAGTTGATGGTGTATAACACCTGCAAGCAAGCATCTATCACGACGACACGTCGGTCGTGTAAAATCATACAAATCTTCGTGAAATACCAGGCCACCAGAAACACAGAGCAACGCGCTGTCTAACGCAGTCTCAGCATTGTCTCTTTATACTTTAACGCATGTGACTATGTCCACTCTCGATGCTGATTGGCTGAGCATCTAAGTAACTTCTTTCCACTTCTACTTCTTTTCTACTTCGTCCACCTTCTACTACGAGAGCGCTTCTAAGATCCAAATCTTTCATATAAGCCAATGACAAGGGCGATGTAAACTAGTCGCTGTTAAGCGTTCGATGCACCTGGGGGTTACTGGCGGATTTCTACCAGCCTTCGTACGCCACAGTCACTCTATGCCAGTTGATTGTGTATAACACCTGCAAGCAAGCATCTATCACAACGACACGTCGGTCGTGTAAAATCATACAAATCTTCGTGAAATACCAGGCCACCAGAAACACAGAGCAACGCGCTGTCTAACGCAGTCTCAGCATAGTCTCTTTATTCTTTAACGCATGAGACTATGTCCACTCAGGGTGCTGATTGGTTGAGCATCTGAGAAAGTTCTTTCCACTTCTACTTCTTTTCTACTTCGTCCACCTTCTACTACGCGAGCGCTTATAAGATCCAAATCTTTCATATAAGCCAATGACAGGCGTGGATGTTAACTAGTCGCTGTTAAGCGTTCGATGCATGAGGAGGCTGCTGGTGGATTTCTACCCGCCTTCGTACGCCACAGTCACTATATGCCAGTTGATGGTGTATAACACCTGCAAGCAAACATCTATCACAACGACACGTCGGTCGTGTAAAATTCATACAAATCTTCGTGAAATACCAGGCCACCAGAAATACAGAGCAACGCGCTGTCTAACGCAGTCTCAGCATAGTCTCTTTATTCTTTAACGCATGAGACTATGTCCACTCTCGATGCTGATTGGCTGAGCATCTGAGTAACTTCTTTCCACTTCTACTTCTTTTCTACTTCGTCCACCTTCTACTACGAGAGCGCTCCTAAGATCCAAATCTTTCATATAAGCCAATGACAGGCGTGGATGTAAACTAGTCGCTGTTAAGCGTTCGATGCATGAGGAGGCTGCTGGCGGATTTCTACCCGCCTTCGTACGCAACAGTCACTATATGCCAGTTGATGGTGTATAACACCTGCAAGCAAGCATCTATCACGACGACACGTCGGTCGTGTAAAATCATACAAATCTTCGTGAAATACCAGGCCACCAGAAACACAGAGCAACGCGCTGTCTAACGCAGTCTCAGCATAGTCTCTTTATTCTTTAACGCATGAGACTATGTCCACTCTCGATGCTGATTGGTTGACCGTGTGAGTAACTTCTTTCACTTCTACTTCTTTTCTACTTCGTCCACCTTCTACTACGCGAGCGCTTATAAGATCCAAATCTTTCATATAAGCCAAGACAGGCGTGGATGTAAACTAGTCGCTAGTCGTTCGATGCACGAGGCGGCTGCTGGTGGATTTCTACCCGCCTTCGTACGCCACAGTCACTATATGCCAGTTGATGGTGTATAACACCTGCAAGCAAACATCTATCACAACGACACGTCGGTCGTGTAAAATCATACAAATCTTCGTGAAATACCACGCCACCAGAAATACAGAGCAACGCGCTGTCTAACGCAGTCTCAGCATAGTCTCTTTATGCTTTAACGCATGAGACTATGTCCACTCTCGATGCTGATTGGCTGAGCATCTGAGTAACTTCTTTCCACTTCTACTTCTTTTCTACTTCGTCCACCTTCTACTACGAGAGCGCTTATAAGATCCAAATCTTTCATATAAGCCAATGACAGGCGTGGATGTAAACTAGTCGCTGTTAAGCGTTCGAGGCGCCAGGGGGTTACTGGCGGATTTCTACCAGCCTTCGTACGCCACAGTCACTCTATGCCAGTTGATGGTGTATAACACCTGCAAGCAAGCATCTATCACGACGACACGTCGGTCGTGTAAAATCATACAAATCTTCGTGAAATACCAGGCCACCAGAAACACAGAGCAACGCGCTGTCTAACGCAGTCTCAGCATTGTCTCTTTATACTTTAACGCATGTGACTATGTCCACTCTCGATGCTGATTGGCTGAGCATCTAAGTAACTTCTTTCCACTTCTACTTCTTTTCTACTTCGTCCACCTTCTACTACGAGAGCGCTTCTAAGATCCAAATCTTTCATATAAGCCAATGACAAGGGCGATGTAAACTAGTCGCTGTTAAGCGTTCGATGCACCTGGGGGTTACTGGCGGATTTCTACCAGCCTTCGTACGCCACAGTCACTCTATGCCAGTTGATTGTGTATAACACCTGCAAGCAAGCATCTATCACAACGACACGTCGGTCGTGTAAAATCATACAAATCTTCGTGAAATACCAGGCCACCAGAAACACAGAGCAACGCGCTGTCTAACGCAGTCTCAGCATTGTCTCTTTATACTTTAACGCATGTGACTATGTCCACTCTCGATGCTGATTGGCTGAGCATCTAAGTAACTTCTTTCCACTTCTACTTCTTTTCTACTTCGTCCACCTTCTACTACGAGAGCGCTTCTAAGATCCAAATCTTTCATATAAGCCAATGACAAGGGCGATGTAAACTAGTCGCTGTTAAGCGTTCGAGGCACCAGGGGGTTACTGGCGGATTTCTACCAGCCTTCGTACGCCACAGTCACTCTATGCCAGTTGATGGTGTATAACACCTGCAAGCAAGCATCTATCACGACGACACGTCGGTCGTGTAAAATCATACAAATCTTCGTGAAATACCAGGCCACCAGAAACACAGAGCAACGCGCTGTCTAACGCAGTCTCAGCATTGTCTCTTTATACTTTAACGCATGTGACTATGTCCACTCTCGATGCTGATTGGCTGAGCATCTAAGTAACTTCTTTCCACTTCTACTTCTTTTCTACTTCGTCCACCTTCTACTACGAGAGCGCTTCTAAGATCCAAATCTTTCATATAAGCCAATGACAAGGGCGATGTAAACTAGTCGCTGTTAAGCGTTCGATGCACCTGGGGGTTACTGGCGGATTTCTACCAGCCTTCGTACGCCACAGTCACTCTATGCCAGTTGATTGTGTATAACACCTGCAAGCAAGCATCTATCACAACGACACGTCGGTCGTGTAAAATCATACAAATCTTCGTGAAATACCAGGCCACCAGAAACACAGAGCAACGCGCTGTCTAACGCAGTCTCAGCATAGTCTCTTTATTCTTTAACGCATGAGACTATGTCCACTCAGGGTGCTGATTGGTTGAGCATCTGAGAAAGTTCTTTCCACTTCTACTTCTTTTCTACTTCGTCCACCTTCTACTACGCGAGCGCTTATAAGATCCAAATCTTTCATATAAGCCAATGACAGGCGTGGATGTTAACTAGTCGCTGTTAAGCGTTCGATGCATGAGGAGGCTGCTGGTGGATTTCTGCCCGCCTTCGTACGCCACAGTCACTATATGCCAGTTGATGGTGTATAACACCTGCAAGCAAACATCTATCACAACGACACGTCGGTCGTGTAAAATTCATACAAATCTTCGTGAAATACCAGGCCACCAGAAATACAGAGCAACGCGCTGTCTAACGCAGTCTCAGCATAGTCTCTTTATTCTTTAACGCATGAGACTATGTCCACTCTCGATGCTGATTGGCTGAGCATCTGAGTAACTTCTTTCCACTTCTACTTCTTTTCTACTTCGTCCACCTTCTACTACGAGAGCGCTTATAAGATCCAAATCTTTCATATAAGCCAATGACAAGCTTGGATGTAAACTAGTCGCTGTTAAGCGTTCGATGCATGAAGAGGCTGTTGGTGGACCTCTGCAAAGTGGTCTACCCGCCTTCGTACGCCAGTCGCTGTTAAGCGTTCGATGCACGAGGCGGCTGCTGGTGGATTTCTACCCCCCTTCGTACGCAACAGTCACTATATGCCAGTTAATGGTGTATAACACCTGCAAGTAAGCATCTATCACGACGACACGTCGGTCGTGTAAAATTCATACAAATCTTCGTGAAATACCAGGCCACCAGAAACACAGTCTCAGCATAGTCTCTTTATACTTTAACGCATGAGACTATGTCCACTCTCGATGCTGATTGGCTGAGCATCTGAGTAACTTCTTTCCACTTCTACTTCTTTTCTACTTCGTCCACCTTGTACTACGAGAGCGCTTATAAGATCCAAATCTTTCATATAAGCCAATGACAAGGGCGGATGTAAACTAGTCGCTGTTAAGCGTTCGAGGCACCAGGGGGTTACTGGCGGATTTCTACCAGCCTTCGTACGCCACAGTCACTCTATGCCAGTTGATGGTGTATAACACCTGCAAGCAAGCATCTATCACGACGACACGTCGGTCGTGTAAAATCATACAAATCTTCGTGAAATACCAGGCCACCAGAAACACAGAGCAACGCGCTGTCTAACGCAGTCTCAGCATTGTCTCTTTATACTTTAACGCATGTGACTATGTCCACTCTCGATGCTGATTGGCTGAGCATCTAAGTAACTTCTTTCCACTTCTACTTCTTTTCTACTTCGTCCACCTTCTACTACGAGAGCGCTTCTAAGATCCAAATCTTTCATATAAGCCAATGACAAGGGCGATGTAAACTAGTCGCTGTTAAGCGTTCGATGCACCTGGGGGTTACTGGCGGATTTCTACCAGCCTTCGTACGCCACAGTCACTCTATGCCAGTTGATTGTGTATAACACCTGCAAGCAAGCATCTATCACAACGACACGTCGGTCGTGTAAAATCATACAAATCTTCGTGAAATACCAGGCCACCAGAAACACAGAGCAACGCGCTGTCTAACGCAGTCTCAGCATAGTCTCTTTATTCTTTAACGCATGAGACTATGTCCACTCAGGGTGCTGATTGGTTGAGCATCTGAGAAAGTTCTTTCCACTTCTACTTCTTTTCTACTTCGTCCACCTTCTACTACGCGAGCGCTTATAAGATCCAAATCTTTCATATAAGCCAATGACAGGCGTGGATGTTAACTAGTCGCTGTTAAGCGTTCGATGCATGAGGAGGCTGCTGGTGGATTTCTACCCGCCTTCGTACGCCACAGTCACTATATGCCAGTTGATGGTGTATAACACCTGCAAGCAAACATCTATCACAACGACACGTCGGTCGTGTAAAATTCATACAAATCTTCGTGAAATACCAGGCCACCAGAAATACAGAGCAACGCGCTGTCTAACGCAGTCTCAGCATAGTCTCTTTATTCTTTAACGCATGAGACTATGTCCACTCTCGATGCTGATTGGCTGAGCATCTGAGTAACTTCTTTCCACTTCTACTTCTTTTCTACTTCGTCCACCTTCTACTACGAGAGCGCTCCTAAGATCCAAATCTTTCATATAAGCCAATGACAGGCGTGGATGTAAACTAGTCGCTGTTAAGCGTTCGATGCATGAGGAGGCTGCTGGCGGATTTCTACCCGCCTTCGTACGCAACAGTCACTATATGCCAGTTGATGGTGTATAACACCTGCAAGCAAGCATCTATCACGACGACACGTCGGTCGTGTAAAATCATACAAATCTTCGTGAAATACCAGGCCACCAGAAACACAGAGCAACGCGCTGTCTAACGCAGTCTCAGCATAGTCTCTTTATTCTTTAACGCATGAGACTATGTCCACTCTCGATGCTGATTGGTTGACCGTGTGAGTAACTTCTTTCACTTCTACTTCTTTTCTACTTCGTCCACCTTCTACTACGCGAGCGCTTATAAGATCCAAATCTTTCATATAAGCCAAGACAGGCGTGGATGTAAACTAGTCGCTAGTCGTTCGATGCACGAGGCGGCTGCTGGTGGATTTCTACCCGCCTTCGTACGCCACAGTCACTATATGCCAGTTGATGGTGTATAACACCTGCAAGCAAACATCTATCACAACGACACGTCGGTCGTGTAAAATCATACAAATCTTCGTGAAATACCACGCCACCAGAAATACAGAGCAACGCGCTGTCTAACGCAGTCTCAGCATAGTCTCTTTATGCTTTAACGCATGAGACTATGTCCACTCTCGATGCTGATTGGCTGAGCATCTGAGTAACTTCTTTCCACTTCTACTTCTTTTCTACTTCGTCCACCTTCTACTACGAGAGCGCTTATAAGATCCAAATCTTTCATATAAGCCAATGACAGGCGTGGATGTAAACTAGTCGCTGTTAAGCGTTCGAGGCGCCAGGGGGTTACTGGCGGATTTCTACCAGCCTTCGTACGCCACAGTCACTCTATGCCAGTTGATGGTGTATAACACCTGCAAGCAAGCATCTATCACGACGACACGTCGGTCGTGTAAAATCATACAAATCTTCGTGAAATACCAGGCCACCAGAAACACAGAGCAACGCGCTGTCTAACGCAGTCTCAGCATTGTCTCTTTATACTTTAACGCATGTGACTATGTCCACTCTCGATGCTGATTGGCTGAGCATCTAAGTAACTTCTTTCCACTTCTACTTCTTTTCTACTTCGTCCACCTTCTACTACGAGAGCGCTTCTAAGATCCAAATCTTTCATATAAGCCAATGACAAGGGCGATGTAAACTAGTCGCTGTTAAGCGTTCGATGCACCTGGGGGTTACTGGCGGATTTCTACCAGCCTTCGTACGCCACAGTCACTCTATGCCAGTTGATTGTGTATAACACCTGCAAGCAAGCATCTATCACAACGACACGTCGGTCGTGTAAAATCATACAAATCTTCGTGAAATACCAGGCCACCAGAAACACAGAGCAACGCGCTGTCTAACGCAGTCTCAGCATAGTCTCTTTATTCTTTAACGCATGAGACTATGTCCACTCAGGGTGCTGATTGGTTGAGCATCTGAGAAAGTTCTTTCCACTTCTACTTCTTTTCTACTTCGTCCACCTTCTACTACGCGAGCGCTTATAAGATCCAAATCTTTCATATAAGCCAATGACAGGCGTGGATGTTAACTAGTCGCTGTTAAGCGTTCGATGCATGAGGAGGCTGCTGGTGGATTTCTACCCGCCTTCGTACGCCACAGTCACTATATGCCAGTTGATGGTGTATAACACCTGCAAGCAAACATCTATCACAACGACACGTCGGTCGTGTAAAATTCATACAAATCTTCGTGAAATACCAGGCCACCAGAAATACAGAGCAACGCGCTGTCTAACGCAGTCTCAGCATAGTCTCTTTATTCTTTAACGCATGAGACTATGTCCACTCTCGATGCTGATTGGCTGAGCATCTGAGTAACTTCTTTCCACTTCTACTTCTTTTCTACTTCGTCCACCTTCTACTACGAGAGCGCTCCTAAGATCCAAATCTTTCATATAAGCCAATGACAGGCGTGGATGTAAACTAGTCGCTGTTAAGCGTTCGATGCATGAGGAGGCTGCTGGCGGATTTCTACCCGCCTTCGTACGCAACAGTCACTATATGCCAGTTGATGGTGTATAACACCTGCAAGCAAGCATCTATCACGACGACACGTCGGTCGTGTAAAATCATACAAATCTTCGTGAAATACCAGGCCACCAGAAACACAGAGCAACGCGCTGTCTAACGCAGTCTCAGCATAGTCTCTTTATGCTTTAACGCATGAGACTATGTCCACTCTCGATGCTGATTGGCTGAGCATCTGAGTAACTTCTTTCCACTTCTACTTCTTTTCTACTTCGTCCACCTTCTACTACGCGAGCGCTTATAAGATCCAAATCTTTCATATAAGCCAAGACAGGCGTGGATGTAAACTAGTCGCTAGTCGTTCGATGCACGAGGCGGCTGCTGGTGGATTTCTACCCGCCTTCGTACGCCACAGTCACTATATGCCAGTTGATGGTGTATAACACCTGCAAGCAAACATCTATCACAACGACACGTCGGTCGTGTAAAATCATACAAATCTTCGTGAAATACCACGCCACCAGAAATACAGAGCAACGCGCTGTCTAACGCAGTCTCAGCATAGTCTCTTTATGCTTTAACGCATGAGACTATGTCCACTCTCGATGCTGATTGGCTGAGCATCTGAGTAACTTCTTTCCACTTCTACTTCTTTTCTACTTCGTCCACCTTCTACTACGAGAGCGCTTATAAGATCCAAATCTTTCATATAAGCCAATGACAGGCGTGGATGTAAACTAGTCGCTGTTAAGCGTTCGAGGCGCCAGGGGGTTACTGGCGGATTTCTACCAGCCTTCGTACGCCACAGTCACTCTATGCCAGTTGATGGTGTATAACACCTGCAAGCAAGCATCTATCACGACGACACGTCGGTCGTGTAAAATCATACAAATCTTCGTGAAATACCAGGCCACCAGAAACACAGAGCAACGCGCTGTCTAACGCAGTCTCAGCATTGTCTCTTTATACTTTAACGCATGTGACTATGTCCACTCTCGATGCTGATTGGCTGAGCATCTAAGTAACTTCTTTCCACTTCTACTTCTTTTCTACTTCGTCCACCTTCTACTACGAGAGCGCTTCTAAGATCCAAATCTTTCATATAAGCCAATGACAAGGGCGATGTAAACTAGTCGCTGTTAAGCGTTCGATGCACCTGGGGGTTACTGGCGGATTTCTACCAGCCTTCGTACGCCACAGTCACTCTATGCCAGTTGATTGTGTATAACACCTGCAAGCAAGCATCTATCACAACGACACGTCGGTCGTGTAAAATCATACAAATCTTCGTGAAATACCAGGCCACCAGAAACACAGAGCAACGCGCTGTCTAACGCAGTCTCAGCATAGTCTCTTTATTCTTTAACGCATGAGACTATGTCCACTCAGGGTGCTGATTGGTTGAGCATCTGAGAAAGTTCTTTCCACTTCTACTTCTTTTCTACTTCGTCCACCTTCTACTACGCGAGCGCTTATAAGATCCAAATCTTTCATATAAGCCAATGACAGGCGTGGATGTTAACTAGTCGCTGTTAAGCGTTCGATGCATGAGGAGGCTGCTGGTGGATTTCTACCCGCCTTCGTACGCCACAGTCACTATATGCCAGTTGATGGTGTATAACACCTGCAAGCAAACATCTATCACAACGACACGTCGGTCGTGTAAAATTCATACAAATCTTCGTGAAATACCAGGCCACCAGAAATACAGAGCAACGCGCTGTCTAACGCAGTCTCAGCATAGTCTCTTTATTCTTTAACGCATGAGACTATGTCCACTCTCGATGCTGATTGGCTGAGCATCTGAGTAACTTCTTTCCACTTCTACTTCTTTTCTACTTCGTCCACCTTCTACTACGAGAGCGCTCCTAAGATCCAAATCTTTCATATAAGCCAATGACAGGCGTGGATGTAAACTAGTCGCTGTTAAGCGTTCGATGCATGAGGAGGCTGCTGGCGGATTTCTACCCGCCTTCGTACGCAACAGTCACTATATGCCAGTTGATGGTGTATAACACCTGCAAGCAAGCATCTATCACGACGACACGTCGGTCGTGTAAAATCATACAAATCTTCGTGAAATACCAGGCCACCAGAAACACAGAGCAACGCGCTGTCTAACGCAGTCTCAGCATAGTCTCTTTATTCTTTAACGCATGAGACTATGTCCACTCTCGATGCTGATTGGTTGACCGTGTGAGTAACTTCTTTCACTTCTACTTCTTTTCTACTTCGTCCACCTTCTACTACGAGAGCGCTTATAAGATCCAAATCTTTCATATAAGCCAATGACAAGCTTGGATGTAAACTAGTCGCTGTTAAGCGTTCGATGCATGAAGAGGCTGTTGGTGGACCTCTGCAAAGTGGTCTACCCGCCTTCGTACGCCAGTCGCTGTTAAGCGTTCGATGCACGAGGCGGCTGCTGGTGGATTTCTACCCCCCTTCGTACGCAACAGTCACTATATGCCAGTTAATGGTGTATAACACCTGCAAGCAAGCATTTATCACGACGACACGTCGGTCGTGTAAAATCATACAAATCTTCGTGAAATACCAGGCCACCAGAAACACAGAGCAACGCGCTGTCTAACGCAGTCTCAGCATAATCTCTTTATTCTTTAACGCATGAGACTATGTCCACTCTCGATGCTGAGTGGCTGAGCATCTGAGTAACTTCTTTCCACTTCTACTTCTTTTCTACTTCGTCCACCTTCTACTACGAGAGCGCTTATAAGATCCAAATCTTTCATATAAGCCAATGACAAGGGCGGATGTAAACTAGTCGCTGTTAAGCGTTCGAGGCACCAGGGGGTTACTGGCGGATTTCTACCAGCCTTCGTACGCCACAGTCACTCTATGCCAGTTGATGGTGTATAACACCTGCAAGCAAGCATCTATCACGACGACACGTCGGTCGTGTAAAATCATACAAATCTTCGTGAAATACCAGGCCACCAGAAACACAGAGCAACGCGCTGTCTAACGCAGTCTCAGCATAATCTCTTTATTCTTTAACGCATGAGACTATGTCCACTCTCGATGCTGATTGGCTGAGCATCTGAGTAACTTCTTTCCACTTCTACTTCTTTTCTACTTCGTCCACCTTCTACTACGAGAGCGCTTATAAGATCCAAATCTTTCATATAAGCCAATGACAAGGGCGGATGTAAACTAGTCGCTGTTAAGCGTTCGAGGCACCAGGGGGTTACTGGCGGATTTCTACCAGCCTTCGTACGCCACAGTCACTCTATGCCAGTTGATGGTGTATAACACCTGCAAGCAAGCATCTATCACGACGACACGTCGGTCGTGTAAAATCATACAAATCTTCGTGAAATACCAGGCCACCAGAAACACAGAGCAACGCGCTGTCTAACGCAGTCTCAGCATAGTCTCTTTACTCTTTAACACATGAGACTATGTCCACTCAGGGTGCTGATTGGTTGAGCATCTGAGAAAGTTCTTTCCACTTCTACTTCTTTTCTACTTCGTCCACCTTCTACTACGCGAGCGCTTATAAGATCCAAATCTTTCATATAAGCCAAGACAGGCGTGGATGTAAACTAGTCGCTAGTCGTTCGATGCACGAGGCGGCTGCTGGTGGATTTCTACCCGCCTTCGTACGCCACAGTCACTATATGCCAGTTGATGGTGTATAACACCTGCAAGCAAACATCTATCACAACGACACGTCGGTCGTGTAAAATCATACAAATCTTCGTGAAATACCACGCCACCAGAAATACAGAGCAACGCGCTGTCTAACGCAGTCTCAGCATAGTCTCTTTATGCTTTAACGCATGAGACTATGTCCACTCTCGATGCTGATTGGCTGAGCATCTGAGTAACTTCTTTCCACTTCTACTTCTTTTCTACTTCGTCCACCTTCTACTACGAGAGCGCTTATAAGATCCAAATCTTTCATATAAGCCAATGACAGGCGTGGATGTAAACTAGTCGCTGTTAAGCGTTCGAGGCGCCAGGGGGTTACTGGCGGATTTCTACCAGCCTTCGTACGCCACAGTCACTCTATGCCAGTTGATGGTGCATAACACCTGCAAGCATGCATCTATCACAACGACACGTCGGTCGTGTAAAATCATACAAAACTTCGTGAAATACCAGGCCACCAGAAACACAGAGCAACGCGCTGTCTAACGCAGTCTCAGCATAGTCTCTTTATTCTTTAACGCATGAGACTATGTCCACTCAGGGTGCTGATTGGTTGAGCATCTGAGAAAGTTCTTTCCACTTCTACTTCTTTTCTACTTCGTCCACCTTCTACTACGCGAGCGCTTATAAGATCCAAATCTTTCATATAAGCCAATGACAGGCGTGGATGTTAACTAGTCGCTGTTAAGCGTTCGATGCATGAGGAGGCTGCTGGTGGATTTCTACCCGCCTTCGTACGCCACAGTCACTATATGCCAGTTGATGGTGTATAACACCTGCAAGCAAACATCTATCACAACGACACGTCGGTCGTGTAAAATTCATACAAATCTTCGTGAAATACCAGGCCACCAGAAATACAGAGCAACGCGCTGTCTAACGCAGTCTCAGCATAGTCTCTTTATTCTTTAACGCATGAGACTATGTCCACTCTCGATGCTGATTGGCTGAGCATCTGAGTAACTTCTTTCCACTTCTACTTCTTTTCTACTTCGTCCACCTTCTACTACGAGAGCGCTCCTAAGATCCAAATCTTTCATATAAGCCAATGACAGGCGTGGATGTAAACTAGTCGCTGTTAAGCGTTCGATGCATGAGGAGGCTGCTGGCGGATTTCTACCCGCCTTCGTACGCAACAGTCACTATATGCCAGTTGATGGTGTATAACACCTGCAAGCAAGCATCTATCACGACGACACGTCGGTCGTGTAAAATCATACAAATCTTCGTGAAATACCAGGCCACCAGAAACACAGAGCAACGCGCTGTCTAACGCAGTCTCAGCATAGTCTCTTTATTCTTTAACGCATGAGACTATGTCCACTCTCGATGCTGATTGGTTGACCGTGTGAGTAACTTCTTTCACTTCTACTTCTTTTCTACTTCGTCCACCTTCTACTACGAGAGCGCTTATAAGATCCAAATCTTTCATATAAGCCAATGACAAGCTTGGATGTAAACTAGTCGCTGTTAAGCGTTCGATGCATGAAGAGGCTGTTGGTGGACCTCTGCAAAGTGGTCTACCCGCCTTCGTACGCCAGTCGCTGTTAAGCGTTCGATGCACGAGGCGGCTGCTGGTGGATTTCTACCCCCCTTCGTACGCAACAGTCACTATATGCCAGTTAATGGTGTATAACACCTGCAAGCAAGCATTTATCACGACGACACGTCGGTCGTGTAAAATCATACAAATCTTCGTGAAATACCAGGCCACCAGAAACACAGAGCAACGCGCTGTCTAACGCAGTCTCAGCATAATCTCTTTATTCTTTAACGCATGAGACTATGTCCACTCTCGATGCTGAGTGGCTGAGCATCTGAGTAACTTCTTTCCACTTCTACTTCTTTTCTACTTCGTCCACCTTCTACTACGAGAGCGCTTATAAGATCCAAATCTTTCATATAAGCCAATGACAAGGGCGGATGTAAACTAGTCGCTGTTAAGCGTTCGAGGCACCAGGGGGTTACTGGCGGATTTCTACCAGCCTTCGTACGCCACAGTCACTCTATGCCAGTTGATGGTGTATAACACCTGCAAGCAAGCATCTATCACGACGACACGTCGGTCGTGTAAAATCATACAAATCTTCGTGAAATACCAGGCCACCAGAAACACAGAGCAACGCGCTGTCTAACGCAGTCTCAGCATAATCTCTTTATTCTTTAACGCATGAGACTATGTCCACTCTCGATGCTGATTGGCTGAGCATCTGAGTAACTTCTTTCCACTTCTACTTCTTTTCTACTTCGTCCACCTTCTACTACGAGAGCGCTTATAAGATCCAAATCTTTCATATAAGCCAATGACAAGGGCGGATGTAAACTAGTCGCTGTTAAGCGTTCGAGGCACCAGGGGGTTACTGGCGGATTTCTACCAGCCTTCGTACGCCACAGTCACTCTATGCCAGTTGATGGTGTATAACACCTGCAAGCAAGCATCTATCACGACGACACGTCGGTCGTGTAAAATCATACAAATCTTCGTGAAATACCAGGCCACCAGAAACACAGAGCAACGCGCTGTCTAACGCAGTCTCAGCATAGTCTCTTTACTCTTTAACACATGAGACTATGTCCACTCAGGGTGCTGATTGGTTGAGCATCTGAGAAAGTTCTTTCCACTTCTACTTCTTTTCTACTTCGTCCACCTTCTACTACGCGAGCGCTTATAAGATCCAAATCTTTCATATAAGCCAAGACAGGCGTGGATGTAAACTAGTCGCTAGTCGTTCGATGCACGAGGCGGCTGCTGGTGGATTTCTACCCGCCTTCGTACGCCACAGTCACTATATGCCAGTTGATGGTGTATAACACCTGCAAGCAAACATCTATCACAACGACACGTCGGTCGTGTAAAATCATACAAATCTTCGTGAAATACCACGCCACCAGAAATACAGAGCAACGCGCTGTCTAACGCAGTCTCAGCATAGTCTCTTTATGCTTTAACGCATGAGACTATGTCCACTCTCGATGCTGATTGGCTGAGCATCTGAGTAACTTCTTTCCACTTCTACTTCTTTTCTACTTCGTCCACCTTCTACTACGAGAGCGCTTATAAGATCCAAATCTTTCATATAAGCCAATGACAGGCGTGGATGTAAACTAGTCGCTGTTAAGCGTTCGAGGCGCCAGGGGGTTACTGGCGGATTTCTACCAGCCTTCGTACGCCACAGTCACTCTATGCCAGTTGATGGTGCATAACACCTGCAAGCATGCATCTATCACAACGACACGTCGGTCGTGTAAAATCATACAAAACTTCGTGAAATACCAGGCCACCAGAAACACAGAGCAACGCGCTGTCTAACGCAGTCTCAGCATTATCTCTTTATTCTTTAACGCATGAGACTATGTCCACTCTCGATGCTGATTGGCTGAGCATCTGAGTAACTTCTTTCCACTTCTACTTCTTTTCTACTTCGTCCACCTTGTACTACGAGAGCGCTTATAAGATCCAAATCTTTCATATAAGCCAATGACAAGGGCGGATGTAAACTAGTCGCTGTTAAGCGTTCGAGGCACCAGGGGGTTACTGGCGGATTTCTACCAGCCTTCGTACGCCACAGTCACTCTATGCCAGTTGATGGTGTATAACACCTGCAAGCAAGCATCTATCACGACGACACGTCGGTCGTGTAAAATCATACAAATCTTCGTGAAATACCAGGCCACCAGAAACACAGAGCAACGCGCTGTCTAACGCAGTCTCAGCATTGTCTCTTTATACTTTAACGCATGTGACTATGTCCACTCTCGATGCTGATTGGCTGAGCATCTAAGTAACTTCTTTCCACTTCTACTTCTTTTCTACTTCGTCCACCTTCTACTACGAGAGCGCTTCTAAGATCCAAATCTTTCATATAAGCCAATGACAAGGGCGATGTAAACTAGTCGCTGTTAAGCGTTCGATGCACCTGGGGGTTACTGGCGGATTTCTACCAGCCTTCGTACGCCACAGTCACTCTATGCCAGTTGATTGTGTATAACACCTGCAAGCAAGCATCTATCACAACGACACGTCGGTCGTGTAAAATCATACAAATCTTCGTGAAATACCAGGCCACCAGAAACACAGAGCAACGCGCTGTCTAACGCAGTCTCAGCATAGTCTCTTTATTCTTTAACGCATGAGACTATGTCCACTCAGGGTGCTGATTGGTTGAGCATCTGAGAAAGTTCTTTCCACTTCTACTTCTTTTCTACTTCGTCCACCTTCTACTACGCGAGCGCTTATAAGATCCAAATCTTTCATATAAGCCAATGACAGGCGTGGATGTTAACTAGTCGCTGTTAAGCGTTCGATGCATGAGGAGGCTGCTGGTGGATTTCTACCCGCCTTCGTACGCCACAGTCACTATATGCCAGTTGATGGTGTATAACACCTGCAAGCAAACATCTATCACAACGACACGTCGGTCGTGTAAAATTCATACAAATCTTCGTGAAATACCAGGCCACCAGAAATACAGAGCAACGCGCTGTCTAACGCAGTCTCAGCATAGTCTCTTTATTCTTTAACGCATGAGACTATGTCCACTCTCGATGCTGATTGGCTGAGCATCTGAGTAACTTCTTTCCACTTCTACTTCTTTTCTACTTCGTCCACCTTCTACTACGAGAGCGCTCCTAAGATCCAAATCTTTCATATAAGCCAATGACAGGCGTGGATGTAAACTAGTCGCTGTTAAGCGTTCGATGCATGAGGAGGCTGCTGGCGGATTTCTACCCGCCTTCGTACGCAACAGTCACTATATGCCAGTTGATGGTGTATAACACCTGCAAGCAAGCATCTATCACGACGACACGTCGGTCGTGTAAAATCATACAAATCTTCGTGAAATACCAGGCCACCAGAAACACAGAGCAACGCGCTGTCTAACGCAGTCTCAGCATAGTCTCTTTATTCTTTAACGCATGAGACTATGTCCACTCTCGATGCTGATTGGTTGACCGTGTGAGTAACTTCTTTCACTTCTACTTCTTTTCTACTTCGTCCACCTTCTACTACGAGAGCGCTTATAAGATCCAAATCTTTCATATAAGCCAATGACAAGCTTGGATGTAAACTAGTCGCTGTTAAGCGTTCGATGCATGAAGAGGCTGTTGGTGGACCTCTGCAAAGTGGTCTACCCGCCTTCGTACGCCAGTCGCTGTTAAGCGTTCGATGCACGAGGCGGCTGCTGGTGGATTTCTACCCCCCTTCGTACGCAACAGTCACTATATGCCAGTTAATGGTGTATAACACCTGCAAGTAAGCATCTATCACGACGACACGTCGGTCGTGTAAAATTCATACAAATCTTCGTGAAATACCAGGCCACCAGAAACACAGTCTCAGCATAGTCTCTTTATACTTTAACGCATGAGACTATGTCCACTCTCGATGCTGATTGGCTGAGCATCTGAGTAACTTCTTTCCACTTCTACTTCTTTTCTACTTCGTCCACCTTGTACTACGAGAGCGCTTATAAGATCCAAATCTTTCATATAAGCCAATGACAAGGGCGGATGTAAACTAGTCGCTGTTAAGCGTTCGAGGCACCAGGGGGTTACTGGCGGATTTCTACCAGCCTTCGTACGCCACAGTCACTCTATGCCAGTTGATGGTGTATAACACCTGCAAGCAAGCATCTATCACGACGACACGTCGGTCGTGTAAAATCATACAAATCTTCGTGAAATACCAGGCCACCAGAAACACAGAGCAACGCGCTGTCTAACGCAGTCTCAGCATTGTCTCTTTATACTTTAACGCATGTGACTATGTCCACTCTCGATGCTGATTGGCTGAGCATCTAAGTAACTTCTTTCCACTTCTACTTCTTTTCTACTTCGTCCACCTTCTACTACGAGAGCGCTTATAAGATCCAAATCTTTCATATAAGCCAATGACAAGGGCGATGTAAACTAGTCGCTGTTAAGCGTTCGATGCACCTGGGGGTTACTGGCGGATTTCTACCAGCCTTCGTACGCCACAGTCACTCTATGCCAGTTGATTGTGTATAACACCTGCAAGCAAGCATCTATCACAACGACACGTCGGTCGTGTAAAATCATACAAATCTTCGTGAAATACCAGGCCACCAGAAACACAGAGCAACGCGCTGTCTAACGCAGTCTCAGCATAGTCTCTTTATTCTTTAACGCATGAGACTATGTCCACTCAGGGTGCTGATTGGTTGAGCATCTGAGAAAGTTCTTTCCACTTCTACTTCTTTTCTACTTCGTCCACCTTCTACTACGCGAGCGCTTATAAGATCCAAATCTTTCATATAAGCCAATGACAGGCGTGGATGTTAACTAGTCGCTGTTAAGCGTTCGATGCATGAGGAGGTTGCTGGTGGATTTCTACCCGCCTTCGTACGCCACAGTCACTATATGCCAGTTGATGGTGTATAACACCTGCAAGCAAACATCTATCACAACGACACGTCGGTCGTGTAAAATTCATACAAATCTTCGTGAAATACCAGGCCACCAGAAATACAGAGCAACGCGCTGTCTAACGCAGTCTCAGCATAGTCTCTTTATTCTTTAACGCATGAGACTATGTCCACTCTCGATGCTGATTGGCTGAGCATCTGAGTAACTTCTTTCCACTTCTACTTCTTTTCTACTTCGTCCACCTTCTACTACGAGAGCGCTCCTAAGATCCAAATCTTTCATATAAGCCAATGACAGGCGTGGATGTAAACTAGTCGCTGTTAAGCGTTCGATGCATGAGGAGGCTGCTGGCGGATTTCTACCCGCCTTCGTACGCAACAGTCACTATATGCCAGTTGATGGTGTATAACACCTGCAAGCAAGCATCTATCACGACGACACGTCGGTCGTGTAAAATCATACAAATCTTCGTGAAATACCAGGCCACCAGAAACACAGAGCAACGCGCTGTCTAACGCAGTCTCAGCATAGTCTCTTTATTCTTTAACGCATGAGACTATGTCCACTCTCGATGCTGATTGGTTGACCGTGTGAGTAACTTCTTTCACTTCTACTTCTTTTCTACTTCGTCCACCTTCTACTACGCGAGCGCTTATAAGATCCAAATCTTTCATATAAGCCAAGACAGGCGTGGATGTAAACTAGTCGCTAGTCGTTCGATGCACGAGGCGGCTGCTGGTGGATTTCTACCCGCCTTCGTACGCCACAGTCACTATATGCCAGTTGATGGTGTATAACACCTGCAAGCAAACATCTATCACAACGACACGTCGGTCGTGTAAAATCATACAAATCTTCGTGAAATACCACGCCACCAGAAATACAGAGCAACGCGCTGTCTAACGCAGTCTCAGCATAGTCTCTTTATGCTTTAACGCATGAGACTATGTCCACTCTCGATGCTGATTGGCTGAGCATCTGAGTAACTTCTTTCCACTTCTACTTCTTTTCTACTTCGTCCACCTTCTACTACGAGAGCGCTTATAAGATCCAAATCTTTCATATAAGCCAATGACAGGCGTGGATGTAAACTAGTCGCTGTTAAGCGTTCGAGGCGCCAGGGGGTTACTGGCGGATTTCTACCAGCCTTCGTACGCCACAGTCACTCTATGCCAGTTGATGGTGCATAACACCTGCAAGCATGCATCTATCACAACGACACGTCGGTCGTGTAAAATCATACAAAACTTCGTGAAATACCAGGCCACCAGAAACACAGAGCAACGCGCTGTCTAACGCAGTCTCAGCATTATCTCTTTATTCTTTAACGCATGAGACTATGTCCACTCTCGATGCTGATTGGCTGAGCATCTGAGTAACTTCTTTCCACTTCTACTTCTTTTCTACTTCGTCCACCTTGTACTACGAGAGCGCTTATAAGATCCAAATCTTTCATATAAGCCAATGACAAGGGCGGATGTAAACTAGTCGCTGTTAAGCGTTCGAGGCACCAGGGGGTTACTGGCGGATTTCTACCAGCCTTCGTACGCCACAGTCACTCTATGCCAGTTGATGGTGTATAACACCTGCAAGCAAGCATCTATCACGACGACACGTCGGTCGTGTAAAATCATACAAATCTTCGTGAAATACCAGGCCACCAGAAACACAGAGCAACGCGCTGTCTAACGCAGTCTCAGCATTGTCTCTTTATACTTTAACGCATGTGACTATGTCCACTCTCGATGCTGATTGGCTGAGCATCTAAGTAACTTCTTTCCACTTCTACTTCTTTTCTACTTCGTCCACCTTCTACTACGAGAGCGCTTATAAGATCCAAATCTTTCATATAAGCCAATGACAAGGGCGATGTAAACTAGTCGCTGTTAAGCGTTCGATGCACCTGGGGGTTACTGGCGGATTTCTACCAGCCTTCGTACGCCACAGTCACTCTATGCCAGTTGATTGTGTATAACACCTGCAAGCAAGCATCTATCACAACGACACGTCGGTCGTGTAAAATCATACAAATCTTCGTGAAATACCAGGCCACCAGAAACACAGAGCAACGCGCTGTCTAACGCAGTCTCAGCATAGTCTCTTTATTCTTTAACGCATGAGACTATGTCCACTCAGGGTGCTGATTGGTTGAGCATCTGAGAAAGTTCTTTCCACTTCTACTTCTTTTCTACTTCGTCCACCTTCTACTACGCGAGCGCTTATAAGATCCAAATCTTTCATATAAGCCAATGACAGGCGTGGATGTTAACTAGTCGCTGTTAAGCGTTCGATGCATGAGGAGGCTGCTGGTGGATTTCTACCCGCCTTCGTACGCCACAGTCACTATATGCCAGTTGATGGTGTATAACACCTGCAAGCAAACATCTATCACAACGACACGTCGGTCGTGTAAAATTCATACAAATCTTCGTGAAATACCAGGCCACCAGAAATACAGAGCAACGCGCTGTCTAACGCAGTCTCAGCATAGTCTCTTTATTCTTTAACGCATGAGACTATGTCCACTCTCGATGCTGATTGGCTGAGCATCTGAGTAACTTCTTTCCACTTCTACTTCTTTTCTACTTCGTCCACCTTCTACTACAAGAGCGCTCCTAAGATCCAAATCTTTCATATAAGCCAATGACAGGCGTGGATGTAAACTAGTCGCTGTTAAGCGTTCGATGCATGAGGAGGCTGCTGGCGGATTTCTACCCGCCTTCGTACGCAACAGTCACTATATGCCAGTTGATGGTGTATAACACCTGCAAGCAAGCATCTATCACGACGACACGTCGGTCGTGTAAAATCATACAAATCTTCGTGAAATACCAGGCCACCAGAAACACAGAGCAACGCGCTGTCTAACGCAGTCTCAGCATAGTCTCTTTATTCTTTAACGCATGAGACTATGTCCACTCTCGATGCTGATTGGTTGACCGTGTGAGTAACTTCTTTCACTTCTACTTCTTTTCTACTTCGTCCACCTTCTACTACGAGAGCGCTTATAAGATCCAAATCTTTCATATAAGCCAATGACAAGCTTGGATGTAAACTAGTCGCTGTTAAGCGTTCGATGCATGAAGAGGCTGTTGGTGGACCTCTGCAAAGTGGTCTACCCGCCTTCGTACGCCAGTCGCTGTTAAGCGTTCGATGCACGAGGCGGCTGCTGGTGGATTTCTACCCCCCTTCGTACGCAACAGTCACTATATGCCAGTTAATGGTGTATAACACCTGCAAGTAAGCATCTATCACGACGACACGTCGGTCGTGTAAAATTCATACAAATCTTCGTGAAATACCAGGCCACCAGAAACACAGTCTCAGCATAGTCTCTTTATACTTTAACGCATGAGACTATGTCCACTCTCGATGCTGATTGGCTGAGCATCTGAGTAACTTCTTTCCACTTCTACTTCTTTTCTACTTCGTCCACCTTCTACTACGAGAGCGCTTCTAAGATCCAAATCTTTCATATAAGCCAATGACAAGGGCGATGTAAACTAGTCGCTGTTAAGCGTTCGATGCACCTGGGGGTTACTGGCGGATTTCTACCAGCCTTCGTACGCCACAGTCACTCTATGCCAGTTGATTGTGTATAACACCTGCAAGCAAGCATCTATCACAACGACACGTCGGTCGTGTAAAATCATACAAATCTTCGTGAAATACCAGGCCACCAGAAACACAGAGCAACGCGCTGTCTAACGCAGTCTCAGCATAGTCTCTTTATTCTTTAACGCATGAGACTATGTCCACTCAGGGTGCTGATTGGTTGAGCATCTGAGAAAGTTCTTTCCACTTCTACTTCTTTTCTACTTCGTCCACCTTCTACTACGCGAGCGCTTATAAGATCCAAATCTTTCATATAAGCCAATGACAGGCGTGGATGTTAACTAGTCGCTGTTAAGCGTTCGATGCATGAGGAGGCTGCTGGTGGATTTCTACCCGCCTTCGTACGCCACAGTCACTATATGCCAGTTGATGGTGTATAACACCTGCAAGCAAACATCTATCACAACGACACGTCGGTCGTGTAAAATTCATACAAATCTTCGTGAAATACCAGGCCACCAGAAATACAGAGCAACGCGCTGTCTAACGCAGTCTCAGCATAGTCTCTTTATTCTTTAACGCATGAGACTATGTCCACTCTCGATGCTGATTGGCTGAGCATCTGAGTAACTTCTTTCCACTTCTACTTCTTTTCTACTTCGTCCACCTTCTACTACGTCCACCTTCTACTACGAGAGCGCTCCTAAGATCCAAATCTTTCATATAAGCCAATGACAGGCGTGGATGTAAACTAGTCGCTGTTAAGCGTTCGATGCATGAGGAGGCTGCTGGCGGATTTCTACCCGCCTTCGTACGCAACAGTCACTATATGCCAGTTGATGGTGTATAACACCTGCAAGCAAGCATCTATCACGACGACACGTCGGTCGTGTAAAATCATACAAATCTTCGTGAAATACCAGGCCACCAGAAACACAGAGCAACGCGCTGTCTAACGCAGTCTCAGCATAGTCTCTTTATTCTTTAACGCATGAGACTATGTCCACTCTCGATGCTGATTGGTTGACCGTCTGAGTAACTTCTTTCACTTCTACTTCTTTTCTACTTCGTCCACCTTCTACTACGAGAGCGCTCCTAAGATCCAAATCTTTCATATAAGCCAATGACAAGCTTGGATGTAAACTAGTCGCTGTTAAGCGTTCGATGCATGAAGAGGCTGTTGGTGGACCTCTGCAAAGTGGTCTACCCGCCTTCGTACGCCAGTCGCTGTTAAGCGTTCGATGCACGAGGCGGCTGCTGGTGGATTTCTACCCCCCTTCGTACGCAACAGTCACTATATGCCAGTTAATGGTGTATAACACCTGCAAGCAAGCATCTATCACGACGACACGTCGGTCGTGTAAAATTCATACAAATCTTCGTGAAATACCAGGCCACCAGAAACACAGTCTCAGCATAGTCTCTTTATACTTTAACGCATGTGACTATGTCCACTCTCGATGCTGATTGGCTGAGCATCTAAGTAACTTCTTTCCACTTCTACTTCTTTTCTACTTCGTCCACCTTCTACTACGAGAGCGCTTATAAGATCCAAATCTTTCATATAAGCCAATGACAAGGGCGATGTAAACTAGTCGCTGTTAAGCGTTCGATGCACCTGGGGGTTACTGGCGGATTTCTACCAGCCTTCGTACGCCACAGTCACTCTATGCCAGTTGATTGTGTATAACACCTGCAAGCAAGCATCTATCACAACGACACGTCGGTCGTGTAAAATCATACAAATCTTCGTGAAATACCAGGCCACCAGAAACACAGAGCAACGCGCTGTCTAACGCAGTCTCAGCATAGTCTCTTTATTCTTTAACGCATGAGACTGTGTCCACTCAGGGTGCTGATTGGTTGAGCATCTGAGAAAGTTCTTTCCACTTCTACTTCTTTTCTACTTCGTCCACCTTCTACTACGCGAGCGCTTATAAGATCCAAATCTTTCATATAAGCCAATGACAGGCGTGGATGTAAACTAGTCGCTAGTCGTTCGATGCACGAGGCGGCTGCTGGTGGATTTCTACCCGCCTTCGTACGCCACAGTCACTATATGCCAGTTGATGGTGTATAACACCTGCAAGCAAACATCTATCACAACGACACGTCGGTCGTGTAAAATTCATACAAATCTTCGTGAAATACCAGGCCACCAGAAATACAGAGCAACGCGCTGTCTAACGCAGTCTCAGCATAGTCTCTTTATTCTTTAACGCATGAGACTATGTCCACTCTCGATGCTGATTGGCTGAGCATCTGAGTAACTTCTTTCCACTTCTACTTCTTTTCTACTTCGTCCACCTTCTACAACGAGAGCGCTCCTAAGATCCAAATCTTTCATATAAGCCAATGACAGGCGTGGATGTAAACTAGTCGCTGTTAAGCGTTCGATGCATGAGGAGGCTGCTGGCGGATTTCTACAAGCCTTCGTACGCAACAGTCACTATATGCCAGTTGATGGTGTATAACACCTGCAAGCAAGCATCTATCACGACGACACGTCGGTCGTGTAAAATCATACAAATCTTCGTGAAATACCACGCCACCAGAAACACAGAGCAACGCGCTGTCTAACGCAGTCTCAGCATTATATCTTTATTCTTTAGCGCATAAGACTATGTCTAAGCGTTCGATGCACGAGGCGGCTACTGGTGGATTTCTACCCACCTTCGTACGCCACAGTCACTTTATGCCAGTTGATGGTGTATAACACCTGCAAGCAAGCATCTATCACGACGACGCGTCGGTCGTGTAAAATTCATACAAATCTTTGTGAGATACCAGGCCACCAGAAACAGAGCAACGCGCTGTCTAACGCAGTCTCAGCATAGTCTCTTTATTCTTTAACGAAGGAGACTATGTCCACTCAGGGTGCTGATTGGGTGAGCATCTGAGAAAGTTCTTTCCACTTCTACTTCTTTTCTACTTCGTCCACCTTCTACTACGCGAGCGCTTATAAGATCCAAATCTTTCATATAAGTCAATGACAGGCGTGGATGTAAACTAGTCGCTGTTAAGCGTTCGATGCATGAGGAGGCTGTTGGTGGACCTCTGCGAAGTGGTCTACCCGCCTTCGTACGCCAGTCGCTGTTAAGCGTTCGATACGTGAGGAGGCTGTTGGTTGACCTCTGCGAAGTGTTCTACTCGCCTTCGTACGCCAGTCGCTGTTATGCGTCCGATGCATGAGGAGGCTGTTGGTGGACCTGTGCGAAGTGGTCTACCCGCCTTCGTACGCCAGTCGCTGTTAAGCGTTCGATGCACGAGGAGGCTGCTGGTGGATTTCTACCCGCCTTCGTACGCCACAGTCACTCTATGCCAGTTGATGGTGTATAACACCTGCAAGCAAACATCTATCACGACGACACGTCGGTCGTGTAAAATCATACAAATCTTCGTGAAATACCAGGCCACCAGAAACACAGAGCAACGCGCTGTCTAACGCAGTCTCAGCATAGTCTCTTTATTCTTTAACGCATGAGACTATGTCCACTCTCGATGCTGATTGGTTGACCGTCTGAGTAACTTCTTTCACTTCTACTTCTTTTCTACTTCGTCCACCTTCTACTACGAGAGCGCTCCTAAGATCCAAATCTTTCATATAAGCCAATGACAAGCTTGGATGTAAACTAGTCGCTGTTAAGCGTTCGATGCACGAAGAGGCTGTTGGTGGACCTCTGCAAAGTGGTCTACCCGCCTTCGTACGCCAGTCGCTGTTAAGCGTTCGATGCACGAGGCGGCTGCTGGTGGATTTCTACCCCCCTTCGTACGCAACAGTCACTATATGCCAGTTAATGGTGTATAACACCTGCAAGCAAGCATCTATCACGACGACACGTCGGTCGTGTAAAATTCATACAAATCTTCGTGAAATACCAGGCCACCAGAAACACAGAGCAACGCACTTTCTAACGCAGTCTCAGCATAGACTCTTTATTCTTTAACGCAAGAGACTATGCCCACTCTCAATGCTGATTGGTTGAGCATCTGAGTAACTTCTTGCCACTTTTACTTCTTTTCTACTTCGTCCACCTTCTACTAAGAAAGCGCTCCTAAGATCCAAATCTTTCATATAAGCCAATGATAAGCGTGGATGTAAACTAGTCGCTGTTAAGCGTTCGATGCATGAGGAGGTTGTTGGTGGACCTCTGCGAAGTGGTCTACCCGCATTCGTACGCCATTCGCTGTTAAGCGTTCGATGCAGGAGGGGGCTACTTGTGAATTTCTAACCCCCTTCGTACGCCACAGCCACTTTGGTGTTTAACACCTGCAAGCAAGCATCTATCACGACGACACGTCGGTCCTGTAAAACTCAAATAAATCTTCGTGAAATACCAGGCCACCAGAAACGCAGAGCAATGCGCTGTCTAACGCAGTCTCAGCATTGTCTCTTCATTCTTTAACGCAAGAGACTATGTCCATTCTCAATGCTGATTGGTTGAGCATCTGAGTAACTACTTTCCACTGACCACTTCTACTTCTTTTCTACTTCGTCCACCTTTTACTACGAGAGCGCTCTTAAGATCCAAATCTTTCATACAAGCCAATGACTAGCGTGGATGTAAACTAGACGCTGTTAAGCGTTCTATGCACGAAGAGGCTGTTGGTGGACCTCTGCGAAGTGGTCTACCCGCCTTCGTACGCCAGTTGCTGTTAAGCGCTCGATGCGTGATGAGGCTGTTGGCGGAGGATTGGGTAAGAGGTTGGGGTGTGGGGAAGGGGCATTGAGTGAGAGGAAAGTGCCGAAAAGACGCTTTGAAAGGTTTTTTTTGTTACTTTGAGTCACGGCAATGAGGATTGGTGTACGGTGGCTGGATTTGGTTGGTTATTGACATAGCTTATTTGGTCTTAGCTAAATCATTCACAATTTATCGCGTGCTTTTGGGTGCCAGGTGAATTGATCAAAAGGTTTGCATACTTTTTGGAGTCATACAAACTGTTTACAATTTATTGCACTCTTTTGGGTGTCAGATGAGATGGATGAAATTCGTTGCATACTTCATGGTACCAAGTCAATTCTTCCAAATTCACTGCATACTTTTGGGTGGCAGGCAAGTTGGTCAAAATTCACTCCACACTTTTCGCAATTCTCCGAAATATATTGCATACCTTTGGGTGTCTAGTAAGTTGGTCAAATTGCATTCCATACTTTTTGGAGTCAGGTTAAGTCTTCAAAATTCATTGCATACTTTTGGGTGCCAAATAAGTTAATCGAAATAACTGCATACCTTTTTGGAGGCAAGACAGTTCTTCAAAATTCAATGCATATTTTTGGGTGGTAGACAAAAAATCGAAATAGATTACATAAATATGCACAGTTCTTTCATATATCACAGTCACCATCTAGATATCAGTCTTGGATTTATTAGAGGAAAATGGCAACCACATTCAATTTCGATTCGTTTATGGGTACTAAAAATACACAGTTCCTAAAACTACCAGGTTAAATTTATCGGGCGACAATACAGTGAAATTGCGACGCTACAACAGTTACGCGGAAAACGGAACATTTACCCCTTTTTCTAGTTGCGTACCCTTTTTTTACTTCAGTTGTTCACAAATAACAAGATTGGATATACAAGAGTAATGGAAAAATGAAATATACAGGTTCTAAAACCATACCACGTGGCATGACATACATATATAGGCGTGTGGTGGCTTATAGGTCATCGGATGTGTTATGTGGGAATGGTTGGGGAGGGGGCATTGGGCCAGGGGAAAGTGGCGAAAGTACACTTTTAAGGCATGCGATTGCTCAACGTTCGGCGAGGGGACGATTGTGGGCGTGGCATTGCATACACGGACTTAAAAGTTGTCTCAGCTTGTAGATCAGAGGATTGGGTAAGGGGTTGGGGGGTGGGGAAGGGGCATTGAGTGAGAGGAAAGTGCCGAAAAGACGCTTTGAAAGGCTTTTTTTGTTACTTTAAGTCACGGGAATGAGAAATCGGGTACGGTGTTAGTTTTTTTGGGGTTTTTGTTGGTTATTGACGTCGCTTATTTGTAGGCGTGGCATGACATACATATATAGGCGTGTGGTAGGTTATAGGTCATCGGATGGGTTATGTGGGAATGGTTGGGGAGGGGGCATTGGGCCAGGGGAAAGTGGCGAAAGGACACTTTTAAGGCATGCAATTGCTCAACTTTCGGCGAGGGGACGATTGTGGGCGTGGCATTGCATGCACGGACTTGAAAGTTGTCTCAGCTTGTAGATCAGAGGATTGGGTAAGGGGTTGGGAGGTGGGGAAGGGGCATTGAGTGAGAGGAAAGTGCCGAAAAGACGCTTTGAAAGGCTTTTTTTGTTACTTTAAGTCACGGGAATGAGAAATCGGGTACGGTGTTAGTTTTTTTGGGGTTTTTGTTGGTTATTGACGTCGCTTATTTGTAGGCGTGGCATGACATACATATATAGGCGTGTGGTAGGTTATAGGTCATCGGATGGGTTATGTGGGAATGGTTGGGGAGGGGGCATTGGGCCAGGGGAAAGTGGCGAAGGACACTTTTAAGGCATGCAATTGCTCAACTTTCGGCAAGGGGACGATTGTGGGCGTGGCATTGCATGCACGGACTTGAAAGTTGTCTCAGCTTGTAGATCAGAGGATTGGGTAAGGGGTTGGGAGGTGGGGAAGGGGCATTGAGTGAGAGGAAAGTGCCGAAAAGACGCTTTGAAAGGCTTTTTTTGTTACTTTAAGTCACGGGAATGAGAAATCGGGTACGGTGTTAGTTTTTTTGGGGTTTTTGTTGGTTATTGACGTCGCTTATTTGTAGGCGTGGCATGACATACATATATAGGCGTGTGGTAGGTTATAGGTCATCGGATGGGTTATGTGGGAATGGTTGGGGAGGGGGCATTGGGCCAGGGGAAAGTGGCGAAAGGACACTTTTAAGGCATGCAATTGCTCAACTTTCGGCGAGGGGACGATTGTGGGCGTGGCATTGCATGCACGGACTTGAAACTTGTCTCACACTCACACTTATTGATTGTCCAAGTGATGTTGAAAGGAAGATACAGAACACTTCCTCTGCCACTGCTCTGCAACAGTGAGGTTAAAACTGAAGATACTGCGATTCTCAACGATACCGGATCTAACACACCTCCCCATTATCCCAATACCGACATCCGCTCTCAACGCAAAATTTCCACATCACACACCACTATTCCTAACAATTCGACAAACGAGGGGAACACAACGAGCTTTTGGAGACCTTAATAAAGAGCACAAGTTCATCTTATAAAACCAATCAAATAGCAACAAAAGCAAAAAAGATCCAAGGAAGAAGGGAAGAATGCTAAAGAAAAACAAGTAGCCACGAGAAAAAGCAGAACGAAGAAGACAGGAAATCAAAGTGCAATGTGAATGGAATAAAGGAAAAGGAACTAGAAATTATTGAATGCTTAAACAGAATTAATGTGGACTTTAGCACTGACACAAACAAATAAAAGAGGTGAAAAATGTAATAAATGAGATAATGGATACCTTATGGTATACAGAGGGGTAGTAGAAATCATTAATCCAAGAGCAGGAGTAGCTTGCGAGGTGAAAAATAATAAAATAAATGATATCAGAGAGTTATAAGTAGTAAGGAAAAAAATACTAGAGGTGGAATTAGGAAAATGTGGGGAAACCAAAACAATAGTCGTAGCATACGGACCGAACGAGGACGAAAAGAAGGAAGGAGAAGGTAAATTCTGGGACAAAAGTATGCGACAGGAAAAAAGGGAAGATAATCATAGCCAGCGATTTAAGTTCTAGAAGGGGAAATGAAAAGAAAAAATGGGAAGGAGTCATAGGAATACATGGAGAAATGACTCTAAACACCAACGGAAGGAGATTGCTGGATTTCTTCCTAATAAATTATCTATTGATCGCAAACTCTCTCTTTTCACATAAAGACATACATAAATACACTAGTGAAATTGTAAGTAGAAACGAGAAATCCATTATAGATTACTCGTATATTATAGTAGAAAAACATAATAAAGGGAAGCTAGTAGGCACAGGAATTAAAATAGGGGTGGAAATCGGTAGCGATCATCATTCCCTAGAAGAAGTGCTTAAGGACAGATGAGCGAGTTTACAAATAACGAAGAAAAGGGAAGAAGAAAATGAAAAATAAAAATCATAGCTTACACCCAAGGAAAGGCGACATAAAGGAAATAAATATGTAGATATAATAGAGGTGAGAGAAAAGACATGAGAGAGACGATTATTATGCCGATGATTGGTTAAACATAGCCAGGAGAAATATATAGAGTAAAGAAGAAAAGGCAAAAGGAAGTGTATGAAAAAACAAGATCGGAGAAAGAGAAGGTTATAGGCCATCGTATGCGCCTATGCGGTATATGGGAATGGTTAAGGTGAGGGCATTGGGCCGGGGGAGAATGGCGAAAGGTGACTTGGAAGCATTGAATTAGCTTACCTTCGGCGAGGGGACGATTGTGGGCGTGGCATTGCATGCACGGACTTGAAAGTTGTCTCAGCTTGTAGATCAGAGGATTGGGTAAGGGGTTGGGAGGTGGGGAAGGGGCATTGAGTGAGAGGAAAGTGCCGAAAAGACGCTTTGAAAGGCTTTTTTTGTTACTTTAAGTCACGGGAATGAGAAATCGGGTACGGTGTTAGTTTTTTTGGGGTTTTTGTTGGTTATTGACGTCGCTTATTTGTAGGCGTGGCATGACATACATATATAGGCGTGTGGTAGGTTATAGGTCATCGGATGGGTTATGTGGGAATGGTTGGGGAGGGGGCATTGGGCCAGGGGAAAGTGGCGAAAGGACACTTTTAAGGCATGCAATTGCTCAACTTTCGGCGAGGGGACGATTGTGGGCGTGGCATTGCATGCACGGACTTGAAAGTTGTCTCAGCTTGTAGATCAGAGGATTGGGTAAGGGGTTGGGGGGTGGGGAAGGGGCATTGAGTGAGAGGAAAGTGCCGAAAAGACGCTTTGAAAGGCTTTTTTTGTTACTTTAAGTCACGGGAATGAGAAATCGGGTACGGTGTTAGTTTTTTTGGGGTTTTTGTTGGTTATTGACGTCGCTTATTTGTAGGCGTGGCATGACATACATATATAGGCGTGTGGTAGGTTATAGGTCATCGGATGGGTTATGTGGGAATGGTTGGGGAGGGGGCATTGGGCCAGGGGAAAGTGGCGAAAGGACACTTTTAAGGCATGCAATTGCTCAACTTTCGGCGAGGGGACGATTGTGGGCGTGGCATTGCATGCACGGACTTGAAAGTTGTCTCAGCTTGTAGATCAGAGGATTGGGTAAGGGGTTGGGGGGTGGGGAAGGGGCATTGAGTGAGAGGAAAGTGCCGAAAAGACGCTTTGAAAGGCTTTTTTTGTTACTTTAAGTCACGGGAATGAGAAATCGGGTACGGTGTTAGTTTTTTTGGGGTTTTTGTTGGTTATTGACGTCGCTTATTTGTAGGCGTGGCATGACATACATATATAGGCGTGTGGTAGGTTATAGGTCATCGGATGGGTTATGTGGGAATGGTTGGGGAGGGGGCATTGGGCCAGGGGAAAGTGGCGAAAGGACACTTTTAAGGCATGCAATTGCTCAACTTACGGCGAGGGGACGATTGTGGGCGTGGCATTGCATGCACGGACTTGAAAGTTGTCTCAGCTTGTAGATCAGAGGATTGGGTAAGGGGTTGCGGGGTGGGGAAGGGGCATTGAGTGAGAGGAAAGTGCCGAAAAGACGCTTTGAAAGGCTTTTTTTGTTACTTTAAGTCACGGGAATGAGAAATCGGGTACGGTGTTAGTTTTTTTGGGGTTTTTGTTGGTTATTGACGTCGCTTATTTGTAGGCGTGGCATGACATACATATATAGGCGTGTGGTAGGTTATAGGTCATCGGATGGGTTATGTGGGAATGGTTGGGGAGGGGGCATTGGGCCAGGGGAAAGTGGCGAAAGGACACTTTTAAGGCATGCAATTGCTCAACTTTCGGCGAGGGGACGATTGTGGGCGTGGCATTGCATGCACGGACTTGAAAGTTGTCTCAGCTTGTAGATCAGAGGATTGGGTAAGGGGTTGGGGGGTGGGGAAGGGGCATTGAGTGAGAGGAAAGTGCCGAAAAGACGCTTTGAAAGGCTTTTTTTGTTACTTTAAGTCACGGGAATGAGAAATCGGGTACGGTGTTAGTTTTTTTGGGGTTTTTGTTGGTTATTGACGTCGCTTATTTGTAGGCGTGGCATGACATACATATATAGGCGTGTGGTAGGTTATAGGTCATCGGATGGGTTATGTGGGAATGGTTGGGGAGGGGGCATTGGGCCAGGGGAAAGTGGCGAAAGGACACTTTTAAGGCATGCAATTGCTCAACTTTCGGCGAGGGGACGATTGTGGGCGTGGCATTGCATGCACGGACTTGAAAGTTGTCTCAGCTTGTAGATCAGAGGATTGGGTAAGGGGTTGGGGGGTGGGGAAGGGGCATTGAGTGAGAGGAAAGTGCCGAAAAGACGCTTTGAAAGGCTTTTTTTGTTACTTTAAGTCACGGGAATGAGAAATCGGGTACGGTGTTAGTTTTTTTGGGGTTTTTGTTGGTTATTGACGTCGCTTATTTGTAGGCGTGGCATGACATACATATATAGGCGTGTGGTAGGTTATAGGTCATCGGATGGGTTATGTGGGAATGGTTGGGGAGGGGGCATTGGGCCAGGGGAAAGTGGCGAAAGGACACTTTTAAGGCATGCAATTGCTCAACTTTCGGCGAGGGGACGATTGTGGGCGTGGCATTGCATGCACGGACTTGAAAGTTGTCTCAGCTTGTAGATCAGAGGATTGGGTAAGGGGTTGGGGGGTGGGGAAGGGGCATTGAGTGAGAGGAAAGTGCCGAAAAGACGCTTTGAAAGGCTTTTTTTGTTACTTTAAGTCACGGGAATGAGAAATCGGGTACGGTGTTAGTTTTTTTGGGGTTTTTGTTGGTTATTGACGTCGCTTATTTGTAGGCGTGGCATGACATACATATATAGGCGTGTGGTAGGTTATAGGTCATCGGATGGGTTATGTGGGAATGGTTGGGGAGGGGGCATTGGGCCAGGGGAAAGTGGCGAAAGGACACTTTTAAGGCATGCAATTGCTCAACTTTCGGCGAGGGGACGATTGTGGGCGTGGCATTGCATGCACGGACTTGAAAGTTGTCTCAGCTTGTAGATCAGAGGATTGGGTAAGGGGTTGGGGGGTGGGGAAGGGGCATTGAGTGAGAGGAAAGTGCCGAAAAGACGCTTTGAAAGGCTTTTTTTGTTACTTTAAGTCACGGGAATGAGAAATCGGGTACGGTGTTAGTTTTTTTGGGGTTTTTGTTGGTTATTGACGTCGCTTATTTGTAGGCGTGGCATGACATACATATATAGGCGTGTGGTAGGTTATAGGTCATCGGATGGGTTATGTGGGAATGGTTGGGGAGGGGGCATTGGGCCAGGGGAAAGTGGCGAAAGGACACTTTTAAGGCATGCAATTGCTCAACTTTCGGCGAGGGGACGATTGTGGGCGTGGCATTGCATGCACGGACTTGAAAGTTGTCTCAGCTTGTAGATCAGAGGATTGGGTAAGGGGTTGGGGGGTGGGGAAGGGGCATTGAGTGAGAGGAAAGTGCCGAAAAGACGCTTTGAAAGGCTTTTTTTGTTACTTTAAGTCACGGGAATGAGAAATCGGGTACGGTGTTAGTTTTTTTGGGGTTTTTGTTGGTTATTGACGTCGCTTATTTGTAGGCGTGGCATGACATACATATATAGGCGTGTGGTAGGTTATAGGTCATCGGATGGGTTATGTGGGAATGGTTGGGGAGGGGGCATTGGGCCAGGGGAAAGTGGCGAAAGGACACTTTTAAGGCATGCAATTGCTCAACTTTCGGCGAGGGGACGATTGTGGGCGTGGCATTGCATGCACGGACTTGAAAGTTGTCTCAGCTTGTAGATCAGAGGATTGGGTAAGGGGTTGGGGGGTGGGGAAGGGGCATTGAGTGAGAGGAAAGTGCCGAAAAGACGCTTTGAAAGGCTTTTTTTGTTACTTTAAGTCACGGGAATGAGAAATCGGGTACGGTGTTAGTTTTTTTGGGGTTTTTGTTGGTTATTGACGTCGCTTATTTGTAGGCGTGGCATGACATACATATATAGGCGTGTGGTAGGTTATAGGTCATCGGATGGGTTATGTGGGAATGGTTGGGGAGGGGGCATTGGGCCAGGGGAAAGTGGCGAAAGGACACTTTTAAGGCATGCAATTGCTCAACTTTCGGCGAGGGGACGATTGTGGGCGTGGCATTGCATGCACGGACTTGAAAGTTGTCTCAGCTTGTAGATCAGAGGATTGGGTAAGGGGTTGGGGGGTGGGGAAGGGGCATTGAGTGAGAGGAAAGTGCCGAAAAGACGCTTTGAAAGGCTTTTTTTGTTACTTTAAGTCACGGGAATGAGAAATCGGGTACGGTGTTAGTTTTTTTGGGGTTTTTGTTGGTTATTGACGTCGCTTATTTGTAGGCGTGGCATGACATACATATATAGGCGTGTGGTAGGTTATAGGTCATCGGATGGGTTATGTGGGAATGGTTGGGGAGGGGGCATTGGGCCAGGGGAAAGTGGCGAAAGGACACTTTTAAGGCATGCAATTGCTCAACTTTCGGCGAGGGGACGATTGTGGGCGTGGCATTGCATGCACGGACTTGAAAGTTGTCTCAGCTTGTAGATCAGAGGATTGGGTAAGGGGTTGGGGGGTGGGGAAGGGGAATTGAGTGAGAGGAAAGTGCCGAAAAGACGCTTTGAAAGGCTTTTTTTGTTACTTTAAGTCACGGGAATGAGAAATCGGGTACGGTGTTAGTTTTTTTGGGGTTTTTGTTGGTTATTGACGTCGCTTATTTGTAGGCGTGGCATGACATACATATATAGGCGTGTGGTAGGTTATAGGTCATCGGATGGGTTATGTGGGAATGGTTGGGGAGGGGGCATTGGGCCAGGGGAAAGTGGCGAAAGGACACTTTTAAGGCATGCAATTGCTCAACTTTCGGCGAGGGGACGATTGTGGGCGTGGCATTGCATGCACGGACTTGAAAGTTGTCTCAGCTTGTAGATCAGAGGATTGGGTAAGGGGTTGGGGGGTGGGGAAGGGGCATTGAGTGAGAGGAAAGTGCCGAAAAGACGCTTTGAAAGGCTTTTTTTGTTACTTTAAGTCACGGGAATGAGAAATCGGGTACGGTGTTAGTTTTTTTGGGGTTTTTGTTGGTTATTGACGTCGCTTATTTGTAGGCGTGGCATGACATACATATATAGGCGTGTGGTAGGTTATAGGTCATCGGATGGGTTATGTGGGAATGGTTGGGGAGGGGGCATTGGGCCAGGGGAAAGTGGCGAAAGGACACTTTTAAGGCATGCAATTGCTCAACTTTCGGCGAGGGGACGATTGTGGGCGTGGCATTGCATGCACGGACTTGAAAGTTGTCTCAGCTTGTAGATCAGAGGATTGGGTAAGGGGTTGGGGGGTGGGGAAGGGGCATTGAGTGAGAGGAAAGTGCCGAAAAGACGCTTTGAAAGGCTTTTTTTGTTACTTTAAGTCACGGGAATGAGAAATCGGGTACGGTGTTAGTTTTTTTGGGGTTTTTGTTGGTTATTGACGTCGCTTATTTGTAGGCGTGGCATGACATACATATATAGGCGTGTGGTAGGTTATAGGTCATCGGATGGGTTATGTGGGAATGGTTGGGGAGGGGGCATTGGGCCAGGGGAAAGTGGCGAAAGGACACTTTTAAGGCATGCAATTGCTCAACTTTCGGCGAGGGGACGATTGTGGGCGTGGCATTGCATGCACGGACTTGAAAGTTGTCTCACACTCACACTTATTGATTGTCCAAGTGATGTTGAAAGGAAGATACAGAACACTTCCTCTGCCACTGCTCTGCAACAGTGAGGTTAAAACTGAAGATACTGCGATTCTCAACGATACCGGATCTAACACACCTCCCCATTATCCCAATACCGACATCCGCTCTCAACGCAAAATTTCCACATCACACACCACTATTCCTAACAATTCGACAAACGAGGGGAGCACAACGAGCTTTTGGAGACCTAAATGAAGAGCACAAGTTCATCCTATAAAACCAATCAAATAGCAACAAAAGCAAAAAAGATCCAAGGAAGAAGGGAAGAATGCTAAAGAAAAAACAAGTAGCCACGAGAAAAAGCAGAACGAAGAAGACAGGAAAGTCAAAGTGCAATGTGAGGGGAATAAAGGAAAAGGAACTAGGAATTATTGAATGAACAGAATTAATGTGGATTTTAGCACTGACACAAACAAATAAAAGAGGTGAAAAATGTAATAAATGAGATAATGGATACCTTATGATATATAGAGGGGTAGTAGAAAGCACTAATCCAAGAGCAGGAGTAGCTTGCGAGGTGAAAAATAATAAAATAAATGATATCAGAGAGTTATAAGTAGTAAGCGAAAAAATACTAGAGGTGGAATTAGGAAAATGCGGAGAAACCAAAACAATAGTCGTAGCATACGGACCGAACGAGGACGAAAAGAAGGAAGAAAAAGATAAATTATGGGACAGAAGTATGCGACAGGAAAAAAGGGAAGATAATCATAGCCAGCGATTTAAGTTCTAGAAGGGGAAATGAAAAGAAAAAAGGAAAGGAGTCATAGGAATACATGGAGAAATGACTCTAAACACCAACGGAAGGAGATTACTGGATTTCTTCCTAATAAATTACCTATTGATCGCAAACTCTCTCTTTTCACATAAAGACATACATAAATACACTAGTGAAATTCTAAGTAAATCCATTACAGATTACTCGTATATTATAGTAGAAAAACATAATAAAGGGGAGCTAGTAGACACAGGAATTAAAATAGGGGTGGAAATCGGTAGCGATCATCATTCCCTAGAAGAAGTGCTTAAGGACAGATGAGCGAGTTTACAAATAACGAAGAAAAGGGAAGAAGAAAATGAAAAATAAAAATCATAGCTTACACCCAACGAAAGGCGACATAAAGGAAATAAATATGTAGATATAATAGAGGTGAGAGAAAAGACATGAGAGAGACGATTATTATGCCGATGATTGGTTAAACATAGCCAGGAGAAATATATAGAGTAAAGAAGAAAAGGCAAAAGGAAGTGTATGAAAAAACAAGATCGGAGAAAGAGAAGGTTATAGGCCATCGTATGCGCCTATGCGGTATATGGGAATGGTTAAGGTGAGGGCATTGGGCCGGGGGAGAATGGCGAAAGGTGACTTGGAAGCATTGAATTTGCTTACCTTCGGCGAGGGGACGATTGTGGGCGTGGCATTGCATGCACGGACTTGAAAGTTGTCTCAGCTTGTAGATCAGAGGATTGGGTAAGGGGTTGGGGGGTGGGGAAGGGGCATTGAGTGAGAGGAAAGTGCCGAAAAGACGCTTTGAAAGGCTTTTTTTGTTACTTTAAGTCACGGGAATGAGAAATCGGGTACGGTGTTAGTTTTTTTGGGGTTTTTGTTGGTTATTGACGTCGCTTATTTGTAGGCGTGGCATGACATACATATATAGGCGTGTGGTAGGTTATAGGTCATCGGATGGGTTATGTGGGAATGGTTGGGGAGGGGGCATTGGGCCAGGGGAAAGTGGCGAAAGGACACTTTTAAGGCATGCAATTGCTCAACTTTCGGCGAGGGGACGATTGTGGGCGTGGCATTGCATGCACGGACTTGAAAGTTGTCTCAGCTTGTAGATCAGAGGATTGGGTAAGGGGTTGGGGGGTGGGGAAGGGGCATTGAGTGAGAGGAAAGTGCCGAAAAGACGCTTTGAAAGGCTTTTTTTGTTACTTTAAGTCACGGGAATGAGAAATCGGGTACGGTGTTAGTTTTTTTGGGGTTTTTGTTGGTTATTGACGTCGCTTATTTGTAGGCGTGGCATGACATACATATATAGGCGTGTGGTAGGTTATAGGTCATCGGATGGGTTATGTGGGAATGGTTGGGGAGGGGGCATTGGGCCAGGGGAAAGTGGCGAAAGGACACTTTTAAGGCATGCAATTGCTCAACTTTCGGCGAGGGGACGATTGTGGGCGTGGCATTGCATGCACGGACTTGAAAGTTGTCTCAGCTTGTAGATCAGAGGATTGGGTAAGGGGTTGGGGGGTGGGGAAGGGGCATTGAGTGAGAGGAAAGTGCCGAAAAGACGCTTTGAAAGGCTTTTTTTGTTACTTTAAGTCACGGGAATGAGAAATCGGGTACGGTGTTAGTTTTTTTGGGGTTTTTGTTGGTTATTGACGTCGCTTATTTGTAGGCGTGGCATGACATACATATATAGGCGTGTGGTAGGTTATAGGTCATCGGATGGGTTATGTGGGAATGGTTGGGGAGGGGGCATTGGGCCAGGGGAAAGTGGCGAAAGGACACTTTTAAGGCATGCAATTGCTCAACTTTCGGCGAGGGGACGATTGTGGGCGTGGCATTGCATGCACGGACTTGAAAGTTGTCTCAGCTTGTAGATCAGAGGATTGGGTAAGGGGTTGGGGGGTGGGGAAGGGGCATTGAGTGAGAGGAAAGTGCCGAAAAGACGCTTTGAAAGGCTTTTTTTGTTACTTTAAGTCACGGGAATGAGAAATCGGGTACGGTGTTAGTTTTTTTGGGGTTTTTGTTGGTTATTGACGTCGCTTATTTGTAGGCGTGGCATGACATACATATATAGGCGTGTGGTAGGTTATAGGTCATCGGATGGGTTATGTGGGAATGGTTGGGGAGGGGGCATTGGGCCAGGGGAAAGTGGCGAAAGGACACTTTTAAGGCATGCAATTGCTCAACTTTCGGCGAGGGGACGATTGTGGGCGTGGCATTGCATGCACGGACTTGAAAGTTGTCTCAGCTTGTAGATCAGAGGATTGGGTAAGGGGTTGGGGGGTGGGGAAGGGGCATTGAGTGAGAGGAAAGTGCCGAAAAGACGCTTTGAAAGGCTTTTTTTGTTACTTTAAGTCACGGGAATGAGAAATCGGGTACGGTGTTAGTTTTTTTGGGGTTTTTGTTGGTTATTGACGTCGCTTATTTGTAGGCGTGGCATGACATACATATATAGGCGTGTGGTAGGTTATAGGTCATCGGATGGGTTATGTGGGAATGGTTGGGGAGGGGGCATTGGGCCAGGGGAAAGTGGCGAAAGTACACTTTTAAGGCATGCGATTGCTCAACGTTCGGCGAGGGGACGATTGTGGGCGTGGCATTGCATACACGGACTTAAAAGTTGTCTCAGCTTGTAGATCAGAGGATTGGGTAAGGGGTTGGGGGGTGGGGAAGGGGCATTGAGTGAGAGGAAAGTGCCGAAAAGACGCTTTGAAAGGCTTTTTTTGTTACTTTAAGTCACGGGAATGAGAAATCGGGTACGGTGTTAGTTTTTTTGGGGTTTTTGTTGGTTATTGACGTCGCTTATTTGTAGGCGTGGCATGACATACATATATAGGCGTGTGGTAGGTTATAGGTCATCGGATGGGTTATGTGGGAATGGTTGGGGAGGGGGCATTGGGCCAGGGGAAAGTGGCGAAAGGACACTTTTAAGGCATGCAATTGCTCAACTTTCGGCGAGGGGACGATTGTGGGCGTGGCATTGCATGCACGGACTTGAAAGTTGTCTCAGCTTGTAGATCAGAGGATTGGGTAAGGGGTTGGGAGGTGGGGAAGGGGCATTGAGTGAGAGGAAAGTGCCGAAAAGACGCTTTGAAAGGCTTTTTTTGTTACTTTAAGTCACGGGAATGAGAAATCGGGTACGGTGTTAGTTTTTTTGGGGTTTTTGTTGGTTATTGACGTCGCTTATTTGTAGGCGTGGCATGACATACATATATAGGCGTGTGGTAGGTTATAGGTCATCGGATGGGTTATGTGGGAATGGTTGGGGAGGGGGCATTGGGCCAGGGGAAAGTGGCGAAAGGACACTTTTAAGGCATGCAATTGCTCAACTTTCGGCGAGGGGACGATTGTGGGCGTGGCATTGCATGCACGGACTTGAAAGTTGTCTCAGCTTGTAGATCAGAGGATTGGGTAAGGGGTTGGGGGGTGGGGAAGGGGCATTGAGTGAGAGGAAAGTGCCGAAAAGACGCTTTGAAAGGCTTTTTTTGTTACTTTAAGTCACGGGAATGAGAAATCGGGTACGGTGTTAGTTTTTTTGGGGTTTTTGTTGGTTATTGACGTCGCTTATTTGTAGGCGTGGCATGACATACATATATAGGCGTGTGGTAGGTTATAGGTCATCGGATGGGTTATGTGGGAATGGTTGGGGAGGGGGCATTGGGCCAGGGGAAAGTGGCGAAAGGACACTTTTAAGGCATGCAATTGCTCAACTTTCGGCGAGGGGACGATTGTGGGCGTGGCATTGCATGCACGGACTTGAAACTTGTCTCAGCTTGTAGATCAGAGGATTGGGTAAGGGGTTGGGGGGTGGGGAAGGGGCATTGAGTGAGAGGAAAGTGCCGAAAAGACGCTTTGAAAGGCTTTTTTTGTTACTTTAAGTCACGGGAATGAGAAATCGGGTACGGTGTTAGTTTTTTTGGGGTTTTTGTTGGTTATTGACGTCGCTTATTTGTAGGCGTGGCATGACATACATATATAGGCGTGTGGTAGGTTATAGGTCATCGGATGGGTTATGTGGGAATGGTTGGGGAGGGGGCATTGGGCCAGGGGAAAGTGGCGAAAGGACACTTTTAAGGCATGCAATTGCTCAACTTTCGGCGAGGGGACGATTGTGGGCGTGGCATTGCATGCACGGACTTGAAAGTTGTCTCAGCTTGTAGATCAGAGGATTGGGTAAGGGGTTGGGGGGTGGGGAAGGGGCATTGAGTGAGAGGAAAGTGCCGAAAAGACGCTTTGAAAGGCTTTTTTTGTTACTTTAAGTCACGGGAATGAGAAATCGGGTACGGTGTTAGTTTTTTTGGGGTTTTTGTTGGTTATTGACGTCGCTTATTTGTAGGCGTGGCATGACATACATATATAGGCGTGTGGTAGGTTATAGGTCATCGGATGGGTTATGTGGGAATGGTTGGGGAGGGGGCATTGGGCCAGGGGAAAGTGGCGAAAGGACACTTTTAAGGCATGCAATTGCTCAACTTTCGGCGAGGGGACGATTGTGGGCGTGGCATTGCATGCACGGACTTGAAAGTTGTCTCAGCTTGTAGATCAGAGGATTGGGTAAGGGGTTGGGGGGTGGGGAAGGGGCATTGAGTGAGAGGAAAGTGCCGAAAAGACGCTTTGAAAGGCTTTTTTTGTTACTTTAAGTCACGGGAATGAGAAATCGGGTACGGTGTTAGTTTTTTTGGGGTTTTTGTTGGTTATTGACGTCGCTTATTTGTAGGCGTGGCATGACATACATATATAGGCGTGTGGTAGGTTATAGGTCATCGGATGGGTTATGTGGGAATGGTTGGGGAGGGGGCATTGGGCCAGGGGAAAGTGGCGAAAGGACACTTTTAAGGCATGCAATTGCTCAACTTTCGGCGAGGGGACGATTGTGGGCGTGGCATTGCATGCACGGACTTGAAAGTTGTCTCAGCTTGTAGATCAGAGGATTGGGTAAGGGGTTGGGGGGTGGGGAAGGGGCATTGAGTGAGAGGAAAGTGCCGAAAAGACGCTTTGAAAGGCTTTTTTTGTTACTTTAAGTCACGGGAATGAGAAATCGGGTACGGTGTTAGTTTTTATGGGGTTTTTGTTGGTTATTGACGTCGCTTATTTGTAGGCGTGGCATGACATACATATATAGGCGTGTGGTAGGTTATAGGTCATCGGATGGGTTATGTGGGAATGGTTGGGGAGGGGGCATTGGGCCAGGGGAAAGTGGCGAAAGGACACTTTTAAGGCATGCAATTGCTCAACTTTCGGCGAGGGGACGATTGTGGGCGTGGCATTGCATGCACGGACTTGAAAGTTGTCTCAGCTTGTAGATCAGAGGATTGGGTAAGGGGTTGGGGGGTGGGGAAGGGGCATTGAGTGAGAGGAAAGTGCCGAAAAGACGCTTTGAAAGGCTTTTTTTGTTACTTTAAGTCACGGGAATGAGAAATCGGGTACGGTGTTAGTTTTTTTGGGGTTTTTGTTGGTTATTGACGTCGCTTATTTGTAGGCGTGGCATGACATACATATATAGGCGTGTGGTAGGTTATAGGTCATCGGATGGGTTATGTGGGAATGGTTGGGGAGGGGGCATTGGGCCAGGGGAAAGTGGCGAAAGGACACTTTTAAGGCATGCAATTGCTCAACTTTCGGCGAGGGGACGATTGTGGGCGTGGCATTGCATGCACGGACTTGAAAGTTGTCTCAGCTTGTAGATCAGAGGATTGGGTAAGGGGTTGGGGGGTGGGGAAGGGGCATTGAGTGAGAGGAAAGTGCCGAAAAGACGCTTTGAAAGGCTTTTTTTGTTACTTTAAGTCACGGGAATGAGAAATCGGGTACGGTGTTAGTTTTTTTGGGGTTTTTGTTGGTTATTGACGTCGCTTATTTGTAGGCGTGGCATGACATACATATATAGGCGTGTGGTAGGTTATAGGTCATCGGATGGGTTATGTGGGAATGGTTGGGGAGGGGGCATTGGGCCAGGAGAAAGTGGCGAAAGGACACTTTTAAGGCATGCAATTGCTCAACTTTCGGCGAGGGGACGATTGTGGGCGTGGCATTGCATGCACGGACTTGAAAGTTGTCTCAGCTTGTAGATCAGAGGATTGGGTAAGGGGTTGGGGGGTGGGGAAGGGGCATTGAGTGAGAGGAAAGTGCCGAAAAGACGCTTTGAAAGGCTTTTTTTGTTACTTTAAGTCACGGGAATGAGAAATCGGGTACGGTGTTAGTTTTTTTGGGGTTTTTGTTGGTTATTGACGTCGCTTATTTGTAGGCGTGGCATGACATACATATATAGGCGTGTGGTAGGTTATAGGTCATCGGATGGGTTATGTGGAAATGGTTGGGGAGGGGGCATTGGGCCAGGGGAAAGTGGCGAAAGGACACTTTTAAGGCATGCAATTGCTCAACTTTCGGCGAGGGGACGATTGTGGGCGTGGCATTGCATGCACGGACTTGAAAGTTGTCTCAGCTTGTAGATCAGAGGATTGGGTAAGGGGTTGGGGGTGGGGAAGGGGCATTGAGTGAGAGGAAAGTGCCGAAAAGACGCTTTGAAAGGCTTTTTTTGTTACTTTAAGTCACGGGAATGAGAAATCGGGTACGGTGTTAGTTTTTTTGGGGTTTTTGTTGGTTATTGACGTCGCTTATTTGTAGGCGTGGCATGACATACATATATAGGCGTGTGGTAGGTTATAGGTCATCGGATGGGTTATGTGGGAATGGTTGGGGAGGGGGCATTGGGCCAGGGGAAAGTGGCGAAAGGACACTTTTAAGGCATGCAATTGCTCAACTTTCGGCGAGGGGACGATTGTGGGCGTGGCATTGCATGCACGGACTTGAAAGTTGTCTCAGCTTGTAGATCAGAGGATTGGGTAAGGGGTTGGGGGGTGGGGAAGGGGCATTGAGTGAGAGGAAAGTGCCGAAAAGACGCTTTGAAAGGCTTTTTTTGTTACTTTAAGTCACGGGAATGAGAAATCGGGTACGGTGTTAGTTTTTTTGGGGTTTTTGTTGGTTATTGACGTCGCTTATTTGTAGGCGTGGCATGACATACATATATAGGCGTGTGGTAGGTTATAGGTCATCGGATGGGTTATGTGGGAATGGTTGGGGAGGGGGCATTGGGCCAGGGGAAAGTGGCGAAAGGACACTTTTAAGGCATGCAATTGCTCAACTTTCGGCGAGGGGACGATTGTGGGCGTGGCATTGCATGCACGGACTTGAAAGTTGTCTCAGCTTGTAGATCAGAGGATTGGGTAAGGGGTTGGGGGGTGGGGAAGGGGCATTGAGTGAGAGGAAAGTGCCGAAAAGACGCTTTGAAAGGCTTTTTTTGTTACTTTAAGTCACGGGAATGAGAAATCGGGTACGGTGTTAGTTTTTTTGGGGTTTTTGTTGGTTATTGACGTCGCTTATTTGTAGGCGTGGCATGACATACATATATAGGCGTGTGGTAGGTTATAGGTCATCGGATGGGTTATGTGGGAATGGTTGGGGAGGGGGCATTGGGCCAGGGGAAAGTGGCGAAAGGACACTTTTAAGGCATGCAATTGCTCAACTTTCGGCGAGGGGACGATTGTGGGCGTGGCATTGCATGCACGGACTTGAAAGTTGTCTCAGCTTGTAGATCAGAGGATTGGGTAAGGGGTTGGGGGGTGGGGAAGGGGCATTGAGTGAGAGGAAAGTGCCGAAAAGACGCTTTGAAAGGCTTTTTTTGTTACTTTAAGTCACGGGAATGAGAAATCGGGTACGGTGTTAGTTTTTTTGGGGTTTTTGTTGGTTATTGACGTCGCTTATTTGTAGGCGTGGCATGACATACATATATAGGCGTGTGGTAGGTTATAGGTCATCGGATGGGTTATGTGGGAATGGTTGGGGAGGGGGCATTGGGCCAGGGGAAAGTGGCGAAAGGACACTTTTAAGGCATGCAATTGCTCAACTTTCGGCGAGGGGACGATTGTGGGCGTGGCATTGCATGCACGGACTTGAAAGTTGTCTCAGCTTGTAGATCAGAGGATTGGGTAAGGGGTTGGCGGGTGGGGAAGGGGCATTGAGTGAGAGGAAAGTGCCGAAAAGACGCTTTGAAAGGCTTTTTTTGTTACTTTAAGTCACGGGAATGAGAAATCGGGTACGGTGTTAGTTTTTTTGGGGTTTTTGTTGGTTATTGACGTCGCTTATTTGTAGGCGTGGCATGACATACATATATAGGCGTGTGGTAGGTTATAGGTCATCGGATGGGTTATGTGGGAATGGTTGGGGAGGGGGCATTGGGCCAGGGGAAAGTGGCGAAAGGACACTTTTAAGGCATGCAATTGCTCAACTTTCGGCGAGGGGACGATTGTGGGCGTGGCATTGCATGCACGGACTTGAAAGTTGTCTCAGCTTGTAGATCAGAGGATTGGGTAAGGGGTTGGGGGGTGGGGAAGGGGCATTGAGTGAGAGGAAAGTGCCGAAAAGACGCTTTGAAAGGCTTTTTTTGTTACTTTAAGTCACGGGAATGAGAAATCGGGTACGGTGTTAGTTTTTTTGGGGTTTTTGTTGGTTATTGACGTCGCTTATTTGTAGGCGTGGCATGACATACATATATAGGCGTGTGGTAGGTTATAGGTCATCGGATGGGTTATGTGGGAATGGTTGGGGAGGGGGCATTGGGCCAGGGGAAAGTGGCGAAAGGACACTTTTAAGGCATGCAATTGCTCAACTTTCGGCGAGGGGACGATTGTGGGCGTGGCATTGCATGCACGGACTTGAAAGTTGTCTCAGCTTGTAGATCAGAGGATTGGGTAAGGGGTTGGGGGGTGGGGAAGGGGCATTGAGTGAGAGGAAAGTGCCGAAAAGACGCTTTGAAAGGCTTTTTTTGTTACTTTAAGTCACGGGAATGAGAAATCGGGTACGGTGTTAGTTTTTTTGGGGTTTTTGTTGGTTATTGACGTCGCTTATTTGTAGGCGTGGCATGACATACATATATAGGCGTGTGGTAGGTTATAGGTCATCGGATGGGTTATGTGGGAATGGTTGGGGAGGGGGCATTGGGCCAGGGGAAAGTGGCGAAAGGACACTTTTAAGGCATGCAATTGCTCAACTTTCGGCGAGGGGACGATTGTGGGCGTGGCATTGCATGCACGGACTTGAAAGTTGTCTCAGCTTGTAGATCAGAGGATTGGGTAAGGGGTTGGGGGGTGGGGAAGGGGCATTGAGTGAGAGGAAAGTGCCGAAAAGACGCTTTGAAAGGCTTTTTTTGTTACTTTAAGTCACGGGAATGAGAAATCGGGTACGGTGTTAGTTTTTTTGGGGTTTTTGTTGGTTATTGACGTCGCTTATTTGTAGGCGTGGCATGACATACATATATAGGCGTGTGGTAGGTTATAGGTCATCGGATGGGTTATGTGGGAATGGTTGGGGAGGGGGCATTGGGCCAGGGGAAAGTGGCGAAAGGACACTTTTAAGGCATGCAATTGCTCAACTTTCGGCGAGGGGACGATTGTGGGCGTGGCATTGCATGCACGGACTTGAAAGTTGTCTCAGCTTGTAGATCAGAGGATTGGGTAAGGGGTTGGGGGGGTGGGGAAGGGGCATTGAGTGAGAGGAAAGTGCCGAAAAGACGCTTTGAAAGGCTTTTTTTGTTACTTTAAGTCACGGGAATGAGAAATCGGGTACGGTGTTAGTTTTTTTGGGGTTTTTGTTGGTTATTGACGTCGCTTATTTGTAGGCGTGGCATGACATACATATATAGGCGTGTGGTAGGTTATAGGTCATCGGATGGGTTATGTGGGAATGGTTGGGGAGGGGGCATTGGGCCAGGGGAAAGTGGCGAAAGGACACTTTTAAGGCATGCAATTGCTCAACTTTCGGCGAGGGGACGATTGTGGGCGTGGCATTGCATGCACGGACTTGAAAGTTGTCTCAGCTTGTAGATCAGAGGATTGGGTAAGGGGTTGGGGGGTGGGGAAGGGGCATTGAGTGAGAGGAAAGTGCCGAAAAGACGCTTTGAAAGGCTTTTTTTGTTACTTTAAGTCACGGGAATGAGAAATCGGGTACGGTGTTAGTTTTTTTGGGGTTTTTGTTGGTTATTGACGTCGCTTATTTGTAGGCGTGGCATGACATACATATATAGGCGTGTGGTAGGTTATAGGTCATCGGATGGGTTATGTGGGAATGGTTGGGGAGGGGGCATTGGGCCAGGGGAAAGTGGCGAAAGGACACTTTTAAGGCATGCAATTGCTCAACTTTCGGCGAGGGGACGATTGTGGGCGTGGCATTGCATGCACGGACTTGAAACTTGTCTCAGCTTGTAGATCAGAGGATTGGGTAAGGGGTTGGGGGGTGGGGAAGGGGCATTGAGTGAGAGGAAAGTGCCGAAAAGACGCTTTGAAAGGCTTTTTTTGTTACTTTAAGTCACGGGAATGAGAAATCGGGTACGGTGTTAGTTTTTTTGGGGTTTTTGTTGGTTATTGACGTCGCTTATTTGTAGGCGTGGCATGACATACATATATAGGCGTGTGGTAGGTTATAGGTCATCGGATGGGTTATGTGGGAATGGTTGGGGAGGGGGCATTGGGCCAGGGGAAAGTGGCGAAAGGACACTTTTAAGGCATGCAATTGCTCAACTTTCGGCGAGGGGACGATTGTGGGCGTGGCATTGCATGCACGGACTTGAAAGTTGTCTCAGCTTGTAGATCAGAGGATTGGGTAAGGGGTTGGGGGGTGGGGAAGGGGCATTGAGTGAGAGGAAAGTGCCGAAAAGACGCTTTGAAAGGCTTTTTTTGTTACTTTAAGTCACGGGAATGAGAAATCGGGTACGGTGTTAGTTTTTTTGGGGTTTTTGTTGGTTATTGACGTCGCTTATTTGTAGGCGTGGCATGACATACATATATAGGCGTGTGGTAGGTTATAGGTCATCGGATGGGTTATGTGGGAATGGTTGGGGAGGGGGCATTGGGCCAGGGGAAAGTGGCGAAAGGACACTTTTAAGGCATGCAATTGCTCAACTTTCGGCGAGGGGACGATTGTGGGCGTGGCATTGCATGCACGGACTTGAAAGTTGTCTCAGCTTGTAGATCAGAGGATTGGGTAAGGGGTTGGGGGGTGGGGAAGGGGCATTGAGTGAGAGGAAAGTGCCGAAAAGACGCTTTGAAAGGCTTTTTTTGTTACTTTAAGTCACGGGAATGAGAAATCGGGTACGGTGTTAGTTTTTTTGGGGTTTTTGTTGGTTATTGACGTCGCTTATTTGTAGGCGTGGCATGACATACATATATAGGCGTGTGGTAGGTTATAGGTCATCGGATGGGTTATGTGGGAATGGTTGGGGAGGGGGCATTGGGCCAGGGGAAAGTGGCGAAAGGACACTTTTAAGGCATGCAATTGCTCAACTTTCGGCGAGGGGACGATTGTGGGCGTGGCATTGCATGCACGGACTTGAAAGTTGTCTCAGCTTGTAGATCAGAGGATTGGGTAAGGGGTTGGGAGGTGGGGAAGGGGCATTGAGTGAGAGGAAAGTGCCGAAAAGACGCTTTGAAAGGCTTTTTTTGTTACTTTAAGTCACGGGAATGAGAAATCGGGTACGGTGTTAGTTTTTTTGGGGTTTTTGTTGGTTATTGACGTCGCTTATTTGTAGGCGTGGCATGACATACATATATAGGCGTGTGGTAGGTTATAGGTCATCGGATGGGTTATGTGGGAATGGTTGGGGAGGGGGCATTGGGCCAGGGGAAAGTGGCGAAAGGACACTTTTAAGGCATGCAATTGCTCAACTTTCGGCGAGGGGACGATTGTGGGCGTGGCATTGCATGCACGGACTTGAAAGTTGTCTCAGCTTGTAGATCAGAGGATTGGGTAAGGGGTTGGGGGGTGGGGAAGGGGCATTGAGTGAGAGGAAAGTGCCGAAAAGACGCTTTGAAAGGCTTTTTTTGTTACTTTAAGTCACGGGAATGAGAAATCGGGTACGGTGTTAGTTTTTTTGGGGTTTTTGTTGGTTATTGACGTCGCTTATTTGTAGGCGTGGCATGACATACATATATAGGCGTGTGGTAGGTTATAGGTCATCGGATGGGTTATGTGGGAATGGTTGGGGAGGGGGCATTGGGCCAGGGGAAAGTGGCGAAAGGACACTTTTAAGGCATGCAATTGCTCAACTTTCGGCGAGGGGACGATTGTGGGCGTGGCATTGCATGCACGGACTTGAAAGTTGTCTCAGCTTGTAGATCAGAGGATTGGGTAAGGGGTTGGGGGCTGGGGAAGGGGCATTGAGTGAGAGGAAAGTGCCGAAAAGACGCTTTGAAAGGCTTTTTTTGTTACTTTAAGTCACGGGAATGAGAAATCGGGTACGGTGTTAGTTTTTTTGGGGTTTTTGTTGGTTATTGACGTCGCTTATTTGTAGGCGTGGCATGACATACATATATAGGCGTGTGGTAGGTTATAGGTCATCGGATGGGTTATGTGGGAATGGTTGGGGAGGGGGCATTGGGCCAGGGGAAAGTGGCGAAAGGACACTTTTAAGGCATGCAATTGCTCAACTTTCGGCGAGGGGACGATTGTGGGCGTGGCATTGCATGCACGGACTTGAAAGTTGTCTCAGCTTGTAGATCAGAGGATTGGGTAAGGGGTTGGGGGGTGGGGAAGGGGCATTGAGTGAGAGGAAAGTGCCGAAAAGACGCTTTGAAAGGCTTTTTTTGTTACTTTAAGTCACGGGAATGAGAAATCGGGTACGGTGTTAGTTTTTTTGGGGTTTTTGTTGGTTATTGACGTCGCTTATTTGTAGGCGTGGCATGACATACATATATAGGCGTGTGGTAGGTTATAGGTCATCGGATGGGTTATGTGGGAATGGTTGGGGAGGGGGCATTGGGCCAGGGGAAAGTGGCGAAAGGACACTTTTAAGGCATGCAATTGCTCAACTTTCGGCGAGGGGACGATTGTGGGCGTGGCATTGCATGCACGGACTTGAAAGTTGTCTCAGCTTGTAGATCAGAGGATTGGGTAAGGGGTTGGTGGGTGGGGAAGGGGCATTGAGTGAGAGGAAAGTGCCGAAAAGACGCTTTGAAAGGCTTTTTTTGTTACTTTAAGTCACGGGAATGAGAAATCGGGTACGGTGTTAGTTTTTTTGGGGTTTTTGTTGGTTATTGACGTCGCTTATTTGTAGGCGTGGCATGACATACATATATAGGCGTGTGGTAGGTTATAGGTCATCGGATGGGTTATGTGGGAATGGTTGGGGAGGGGGCATTGGGCCAGGGGAAAGTGGCGAAAGTACACTTTTAAGGCATGCGATTGCTCAACGTTCGGCGAGGGGACGATTGTGGGCGTGGCATTGCATACACGGACTTAAAAGTTGTCTCAGCTTGTAGATCAGAGGATTGGGTAAGGGGTTGGGGGGTGGGGAAGGGGCATTGAGTGAGAGGAAAGTGCCGAAAAGACGCTTTGAAAGGCTTTTTTTGTTACTTTAAGTCACGGGAATGAGAAATCGGGTACGGTGTTAGTTTTTTTGGGGTTTTTGTTGGTTATTGACGTCGCTTATTTGTAGGCGTGGCATGACATACATATATAGGCGTGTGGTAGGTTATAGGTCATCGGATGGGTTATGTGGGAATGGTTGGGGAGGGGGCATTGGGCCAGGGGAAAGTGGCGAAAGGACACTTTTAAGGCATGCAATTGCTCAACTTTCGGCGAGGGGACGATTGTGGGCGTGGCATTGCATGCACGGACTTGAAAGTTGTCTCAGCTTGTAGATCAGAGGATTGGGTAAGGGGTTGGGGGGTGGGGAAGGGGCATTGAGTGAGAGGAAAGTGCCGAAAAGACGCTTTGAAAGGCTTTTTTTGTTACTTTAAGTCACGGGAATGAGAAATCGGGTACGGTGTTAGTTTTTTTGGGGTTTTTGTTGGTTATTGACGTCGCTTATTTGTAGGCGTGGCATGACATACATATATAGGCGTGTGGTAGGTTATAGGTCATCGGATGGGTTATGTGGGAATGGTTGGGGAGGGGGCATTGGGCCAGGGGAAAGTGGCGAAAGGACACTTTTAAGGCATGCAATTGCTCAACTTTCGGCGAGGGGACGATTGTGGGCGTGGCATTGCATGCACGGACTTGAAAGTTGTCTCAGCTTGTAGATCAGAGGATTGGGTAAGGGGTTGGGAGGTGGGGAAGGGGCATTGAGTGAGAGGAAAGTGCCGAAAAGACGCTTTGAAAGGCTTTTTTTGTTACTTTAAGTCACGGGAATGAGAAATCGGGTACGGTGTTAGTTTTTTTGGGGTTTTTGTTGGTTATTGACGTCGCTTATTTGTAGGCGTGGCATGACATACATATATAGGCGTGTGGTAGGTTATAGGTCATCGGATGGGTTATGTGGGAATGGTTGGGGAGGGGGCATTGGGCCAGGGGAAAGTGGCGAAAGGACACTTTTAAGGCATGCAATTGCTCAACTTTCGGCGAGGGGACGATTGTGGGCGTGGCATTGCATGCACGGACTTGAAAGTTGTCTCAGCTTGTAGATCAGAGGATTGGGTAAGGGGTTGGGGGGTGGGGAAGGGGCATTGAGTGAGAGGAAAGTGCCGAAAAGACGCTTTGAAAGGCTTTTTTTGTTACTTTAAGTCACGGGAATGAGAAATCGGGTACGGTGTTAGTTTTTTTGGGGTTTTTGTTGGTTATTGACGTCGCTTATTTGTAGGCGTGGCATGACATACATATATAGGCGTGTGGTAGGTTATAGGTCATCGGATGGGTTATGTGGGAATGGTTGGGGAGGGGGCATTGGGCCAGGAGAAAGTGGCGAAAGGACACTTTTAAGGCATGCAATTGCTCAACTTTCGGCGAGGGGACGATTGTGGGCGTGGCATTGCATGCACGGACTTGAAAGTTGTCTCAGCTTGTAGATCAGAGGATTGGGTAAGGGGTTGGGGGGTGGGGAAGGGGCATTGAGTGAGAGGAAAGTGCCGAAAAGACGCTTTGAAAGGCTTTTTTTGTTACTTTAAGTCACGGGAATGAGAAATCGGGTACGGTGTTAGTTTTTTTGGGGTTTTTGTTGGTTATTGACGTCGCTTATTTGTAGGCGTGGCATGACATACATATATAGGCGTGTGGTAGGTTATAGGTCATCGGATGGGTTATGTGGGAATGGTTGGGGAGGGGGCATTGGGCCAGGGGAAAGTGGCGAAAGGACACTTTTAAGGCATGCAATTGCTCAACTTTCGGCGAGGGGACGATTGTGGGCGTGGCATTGCATGCACGGACTTGAAAGTTGTCTCAGCTTGTAGATCAGAGGATTGGGTAAGGGGTTGGGGGGTGGGGAAGGGGCATTGAGTGAGAGGAAAGTGCCGAAAAGACGCTTTGAAAGGCTTTTTTTGTTACTTTAAGTCACGGGAATGAGAAATCGGGTACGGTGTTAGTTTTTTTGGGGTTTTTGTTGGTTATTGACGTCGCTTATTTGTAGGCGTGGCATGACATACATATATAGGCGTGTGGTAGGTTATAGGTCATCGGATGGGTTATGTGGGAATGGTTGGGGAGGGGGCATTGGGCCAGGGGAAAGTGGCGAAAGGACACTTTTAAGGCATGCAATTGCTCAACTTTCGGCGAGGGGACGATTGTGGGCGTGGCATTGCATGCACGGACTTGAAAGTTGTCTCAGCTTGTAGATCAGAGGATTGGGTAAGGGGTTGGGGGGTGGGGAAGGGGCATTGAGTGAGAGGAAAGTGCCGAAAAGACGCTTTGAAAGGCTTTTTTTGTTACTTTAAGTCACGGGAATGAGAAATCGGGTACGGTGTTAGTTTTTTTGGGGTTTTTGTTGGTTATTGACGTCGCTTATTTGTAGGCGTGGCATGACATACATATATAGGCGTGTGGTAGGTTATAGGTCATCGGATGGGTTATGTGGGAATGGTTGGGGAGGGGGCATTGGGCCAGGGGAAAGTGGCGAAAGGACACTTTTAAGGCATGCAATTGCTCAACTTTCGGCGAGGGGACGATTGTGGGCGTGGCATTGCATGCACGGACTTGAAAGTTGTCTCAGCTTGTAGATCAGAGGATTGGGTAAGGGGTTGGGGGGTGGGGAAGGGGCATTGAGTGAGAGGAAAGTGCCGAAAAGACGCTTTGAAAGGCTTTTTTTGTTACTTTAAGTCACGGGAATGAGAAATCGGGTACGGTGTTAGTTTTTTTGGGGTTTTTGTTGGTTATTGACGTCGCTTATTTGTAGGCGTGGCATGACATACATATATAGGCGTGTGGTAGGTTATAGGTCATCGGATGGGTTATGTGGGAATGGTTGGGGAGGGGGCATTGGGCCAGGGGAAAGTGGCGAAAGGACACTTTTAAGGCATGCAATTGCTCAACTTTCGGCGAGGGGACGATTGTGGGCGTGGCATTGCATGCACGGACTTGAAAGTTGTCTCAGCTTGTAGATCAGAGGATTGGGTAAGGGGTTGGGGGGTGGGGAAGGGGCATTGAGTGAGAGGAAAGTGCCGAAAAGACGCTTTGAAAGGCTTTTTTTGTTACTTTAAGTCACGGGAATGAGAAATCGGGTACGGTGTTAGTTTTTTTGGGGTTTTTGTTGGTTATTGACGTCGCTTATTTGTAGGCGTGGCATGACATACATATATAGGCGTGTGGTAGGTTATAGGTCATCGGATGGGTTATGTGGGAATGGTTGGGGAGGGGGCATTGGGCCAGGGGAAAGTGGCGAAAGGACACTTTTAAGGCATGCAATTGCTCAACTTTCGGCGAGGGGACGATTGTGGGCGTGGCATTGCATGCACGGACTTGAAAGTTGTCTCAGCTTGTAGATCAGAGGATTGGGTAAGGGGTTGGGGGGTGGGGAAGGGGCATTGAGTGAGAGGAAAGTGCCGAAAAGACGCTTTGAAAGGCTTTTTTTGTTACTTTAAGTCACGGGAATGAGAAATCGGGTACGGTGTTAGTTTTTTTGGGGTTTTTGTTGGTTATTGACGTCGCTTATTTGTAGGCGTGGCATGACATACATATATAGGCGTGTGGTAGGTTATAGGTCATCGGATGGGTTATGTGGGAATGGTTGGGGAGGGGGCATTGGGCCAGGGGAAAGTGGCGAAAGGACACTTTTAAGGCATGCAATTGCTCAACTTTCGGCGAGGGGACGATTGTGGGCGTGGCATTGCATGCACGGACTTGAAAGTTGTCTCAGCTTGTAGATCAGAGGATTGGGTAAGGGGTTGGGGGGTGGGGAAGGGGCATTGAGTGAGAGGAAAGTGCCGAAAAGACGCTTTGAAAGGCTTTTTTTGTTACTTTAAGTCACGGGAATGAGAAATCGGGTACGGTGTTAGTTTTTTTGGGGTTTTTGTTGGTTATTGACGTCGCTTATTTGTAGGCGTGGCATGACATACATATATAGGCGTGTGGTAGGTTATAGGTCATCGGATGGGTTATGTGGGAATGGTTGGGGAGGGGGCATTGGGCCAGGGGAAAGTGGCGAAAGGACACTTTTAAGGCATGCAATTGCTCAACTTTCGGCGAGGGGACGATTGTGGGCGTGGCATTGCATGCACGGACTTGAAAGTTGTCTCAGCTTGTAGATCAGAGGATTGGGTAAGGGGTTGGGGGGTGGGGAAGGGGCATTGAGTGAGAGGAAAGTGCCGAAAAGACGCTTTGAAAGGCTTTTTTTGTTACTTTAAGTCACGGGAATGAGAAATCGGGTACGGTGTTAGTTTTTTTGGGGTTTTTGTTGGTTATTGACGTCGCTTATTTGTAGGCGTGGCATGACATACATATATAGGCGTGTGGTAGGTTATAGGTCATCGGATGGGTTATGTGGGAATGGTTGGGGAGGGGGCATTGGGCCAGGGGAAAGTGGCGAAAGGACACTTTTAAGGCATGCAATTGCTCAACTTTCGGCGAGGGGACGATTGTGGGCGTGGCATTGCATGCACGGACTTGAAAGTTGTCTCAGCTTGTAGATCAGAGGATTGGGTAAGGGGTTGGGGGGTGGGGAAGGGGCATTGAGTGAGAGGAAAGTGCCGAAAAGACGCTTTGAAAGGCTTTTTTTGTTACTTTAAGTCACGGGAATGAGAAATCGGGTACGGTGTTAGTTTTTTTGGGGTTTTTGTTGGTTATTGACGTCGCTTATTTGTAGGCGTGGCATGACATACATATATAGGCGTGTGGTAGGTTATAGGTCATCGGATGGGTTATGTGGGAATGGTTGGGGAGGGGGCATTGGGCCAGGGGAAAGTGGCGAAAGGACACTTTTAAGGCATGCAATTGCTCAACTTTCGGCGAGGGGACGATTGTGGGCGTGGCATTGCATGCACGGACTTGAAAGTTGTCTCAGCTTGTAGATCAGAGGATTGGGTAAGGGGTTGGGGGGTGGGGAAGGGGCATTGAGTGAGAGGAAAGTGCCGAAAAGACGCTTTGAAAGGCTTTTTTTGTTACTTTAAGTCACGGGAATGAGAAATCGGGTACGGTGTTAGTTTTTTTGGGGTTTTTGTTGGTTATTGACGTCGCTTATTTGTAGGCGTGGCATGACATACATATATAGGCGTGTGGTAGGTTATAGGTCATCGGATGGGTTATGTGGGAATGGTTGGGGAGGGGGCATTGGGCCAGGGGAAAGTGGCGAAAGGACACTTTTAAGGCATGCAATTGCTCAACTTTCGGCGAGGGGACGATTGTGGGCGTGGCATTGCATGCACGGACTTGAAAGTTGTCTCAGCTTGTAGATCAGAGGATTGGGTAAGGGGTTGGGGGGTGGGGAAGGGGCATTGAGTGAGAGGAAAGTGCCGAAAAGACGCTTTGAAAGGCTTTTTTTGTTACTTTAAGTCACGGGAATGAGAAATCGGGTACGGTGTTAGTTTTTTTGGGGTTTTTGTTGGTTATTGACGTCGCTTATTTGTAGGCGTGGCATGACATACATATATAGGCGTGTGGTAGGTTATAGGTCATCGGATGGGTTATGTGGGAATGGTTGGGGAGGGGGCATTGGGCCAGGGGAAAGTGGCGAAAGGACACTTTTAAGGCATGCAATTGCTCAACTTTCGGCGAGGGGACGATTGTGGGCGTGGCATTGCATGCACGGACTTGAAAGTTGTCTCAGCTTGTAGATCAGAGGATTGGGTAAGGGGTTGGGGGGTGGGGAAGGGGCATTGAGTGAGAGGAAAGTGCCGAAAAGACGCTTTGAAAGGCTTTTTTTGTTACTTTAAGTCACGGGAATGAGAAATCGGGTACGGTGTTAGTTTTTTTGGGGTTTTTGTTGGTTATTGACGTCGCTTATTTGTAGGCGTGGCATGACATACATATATAGGCGTGTGGTAGGTTATAGGTCATCGGATGGGTTATGTGGGAATGGTTGGGGAGGGGGCATTGGGCCAGGGGAAAGTGGCGAAAGGACACTTTTAAGGCATGCAATTGCTCAACTTTCGGCGAGGGGACGATTGTGGGCGTGGCATTGCATGCACGGACTTGAAAGTTGTCTCAGCTTGTAGATCAGAGGATTGGGTAAGGGGTTGGGGGGTGGGGAAGGGGCATTGAGTGAGAGGAAAGTGCCGAAAAGACGCTTTGAAAGGCTTTTTTTGTTACTTTAAGTCACGGGAATGAGAAATCGGGTACGGTGTTAGTTTTTTTGGGGTTTTTGTTGGTTATTGACGTCGCTTATTTGTAGGCGTGGCATGACATACATATATAGGCGTGTGGTAGGTTATAGGTCATCGGATGGGTTATGTGGGAATGGTTGGGGAGGGGGCATTGGGCCAGGGGAAAGTGGCGAAAGGACACTTTTAAGGCATGCAATTGCTCAACTTTCGGCGAGGGGACGATTGTGGGCGTGGCATTGCATGCACGGACTTGAAAGTTGTCTCAGCTTGTAGATCAGAGGATTGGGTAAGGGGTTGGGGGGTGGGGAAGGGGCATTGAGTGAGAGGAAAGTGCCGAAAAGACGCTTTGAAAGGCTTTTTTTGTTACTTTAAGTCACGGGAATGAGAAATCGGGTACGGTGTTAGTTTTTTTGGGGTTTTTGTTGGTTATTGACGTCGCTTATTTGTAGGCGTGGCATGACATACATATATAGGCGTGTGGTAGGTTATAGGTCATCGGATGGGTTATGTGGGAATGGTTGGGGAGGGGGCATTGGGCCAGGGGAAAGTGGCGAAAGGACACTTTTAAGGCATGCAATTGCTCAACTTTCGGCGAGGGGACGATTGTGGGCGTGGCATTGCATGCACGGACTTGAAAGTTGTCTCAGCTTGTAGATCAGAGGATTGGGTAAGGGGTTGGGGGGTGGGGAAGGGGCATTGAGTGAGAGGAAAGTGCCGAAAAGACGCTTTGAAAGGCTTTTTTTGTTACTTTAAGTCACGGGAATGAGAAATCGGGTACGGTGTTAGTTTTTTTGGGGTTTTTGTTGGTTATTGACGTCGCTTATTTGTAGGCGTGGCATGACATACATATATAGGCGTGTGGTAGGTTATAGGTCATCGGATGGGTTATGTGGGAATGGTTGGGGAGGGGGCATTGGGCCAGGGGAAAGTGGCGAAAGGACACTTTTAAGGCATGCAATTGCTCAACTTTCGGCGAGGGGACGATTGTGGGCGTGGCATTGCATGCACGGACTTGAAAGTTGTCTCAGCTTGTAGATCAGAGGATTGGGTAAGGGGTTGGGGGGTGGGGAAGGGGCATTGAGTGAGAGGAAAGTGCCGAAAAGACGCTTTGAAAGGCTTTTTTTGTTACTTTAAGTCACGGGAATGAGAAATCGGGTACGGTGTTAGTTTTTTTGGGGTTTTTGTTGGTTATTGACGTCGCTTATTTGTAGGCGTGGCATGACATACATATATAGGCGTGTGGTAGGTTATAGGTCATCGGATGGGTTATGTGGGAATGGTTGGGGAGGGGGCATTGGGCCAGGGGAAAGTGGCGAAAGGACACTTTTAAGGCATGCAATTGCTCAACTTTCGGCGAGGGGACGATTGTGGGCGTGGCATTGCATGCACGGACTTGAAAGTTGTCTCAGCTTGTAGATCAGAGGATTGGGTAAGGGGTTGGGGGGTGGGGAAGGGGCATTGAGTGAGAGGAAAGTGCCGAAAAGACGCTTTGAAAGGCTTTTTTTGTTACTTTAAGTCACGGGAATGAGAAATCGGGTACGGTGTTAGTTTTTTTGGGGTTTTTGTTGGTTATTGACGTCGCTTATTTGTAGGCGTGGCATGACATACATATATAGGCGTGTGGTAGGTTATAGGTCATCGGATGGGTTATGTGGGAATGGTTGGGGAGGGGGCATTGGGCCAGGGGAAAGTGGCGAAAGGACACTTTTAAGGCATGCAATTGCTCAACTTTCGGCGAGGGGACGATTGTGGGCGTGGCATTGCATGCACGGACTTGAAAGTTGTCTCAGCTTGTAGATCAGAGGATTGGGTAAGGGGTTGGGGGGTGGGGAAGGGGCATTGAGTGAGAGGAAAGTGCCGAAAAGACGCTTTGAAAGGCTTTTTTTGTTACTTTAAGTCACGGGAATGAGAAATCGGGTACGGTGTTAGTTTTTTTGGGGTTTTTGTTGGTTATTGACGTCGCTTATTTGTAGGCGTGGCATGACATACATATATAGGCGTGTGGTAGGTTATAGGTCATCGGATGGGTTATGTGGGAATGGTTGGGGAGGGGGCATTGGGCCAGGGGAAAGTGGCGAAAGGACACTTTTAAGGCATGCAATTGCTCAACTTTCGGCGAGGGGACGATTGTGGGCGTGGCATTGCATGCACGGACTTGAAAGTTGTCTCAGCTTGTAGATCAGAGGATTGGGTAAGGGGTTGGGGGGTGGGGAAGGGGCATTGAGTGAGAGGAAAGTGCCGAAAAGACGCTTTGAAAGGCTTTTTTTGTTACTTTAAGTCACGGGAATGAGAAATCGGGTACGGTGTTAGTTTTTTTGGGGTTTTTGTTGGTTATTGACGTCGCTTATTTGTAGGCGTGGCATGACATACATATATAGGCGTGTGGTAGGTTATAGGTCATCGGATGGGTTATGTGGGAATGGTTGGGGAGGGGGCATTGGGCCAGGGGAAAGTGGCGAAAGGACACTTTTAAGGCATGCAATTGCTCAACTTTCGGCGAGGGGACGATTGTGGGCGTGGCATTGCATGCACGGACTTGAAAGTTGTCTCAGCTTGTAGATCAGAGGATTGGGTAAGGGGTTGGGGGGTGGGGAAGGGGCATTGAGTGAGAGGAAAGTGCCGAAAAGACGCTTTGAAAGGCTTTTTTTGTTACTTTAAGTCACGGGAATGAGAAATCGGGTACGGTGTTAGTTTTTTTGGGGTTTTTGTTGGTTATTGACGTCGCTTATTTGTAGGCGTGGCATGACATACATATATAGGCGTGTGGTAGGTTATAGGTCATCGGATGGGTTATGTGGGAATGGTTGGGGAGGGGGCATTGGGCCAGGGGAAAGTGGCGAAAGGACACTTTTAAGGCATGCAATTGCTCAACTTTCGGCGAGGGGACGATTGTGGGCGTGGCATTGCATGCACGGACTTGAAAGTTGTCTCAGCTTGTAGATCAGAGGATTGGGTAAGGGGTTGGGGGGTGGGGAAGGGGCATTGAGTGAGAGGAAAGTGCCGAAAAGACGCTTTGAAAGGCTTTTTTTGTTACTTTAAGTCACGGGAATGAGAAATCGGGTACGGTGTTAGTTTTTTTGGGGTTTTTGTTGGTTATTGACGTCGCTTATTTGTAGGCGTGGCATGACATACATATATAGGCGTGTGGTAGGTTATAGGTCATCGGATGGGTTATGTGGGAATGGTTGGGGAGGGGGCATTGGGCCAGGGGAAAGTGGCGAAAGGACACTTTTAAGGCATGCAATTGCTCAACTTTCGGCGAGGGGACGATTGTGGGCGTGGCATTGCATGCACGGACTTGAAAGTTGTCTCAGCTTGTAGATCAGAGGATTGGGTAAGGGGTTGGGGGGTGGGGAAGGGGCATTGAGTGAGAGGAAAGTGCCGAAAAGACGCTTTGAAAGGCTTTTTTTGTTACTTTAAGTCACGGGAATGAGAAATCGGGTACGGTGTTAGTTTTTTTGGGGTTTTTGTTGGTTATTGACGTCGCTTATTTGTAGGCGTGGCATGACATACATATATAGGCGTGTGGTAGGTTATAGGTCATCGGATGGGTTATGTGGGAATGGTTGGGGAGGGGGCATTGGGCCAGGGGAAAGTGGCGAAAGGACACTTTTAAGGCATGCAATTGCTCAACTTTCGGCGAGGGGACGATTGTGGGCGTGGCATTGCATGCACGGACTTGAAAGTTGTCTCAGCTTGTAGATCAGAGGATTGGGTAAGGGGTTGGGGGGTGGGGAAGGGGCATTGAGTGAGAGGAAAGTGCCGAAAAGACGCTTTGAAAGGCTTTTTTTGTTACTTTAAGTCACGGGAATGAGAAATCGGGTACGGTGTTAGTTTTTTTGGGGTTTTTGTTGGTTATTGACGTCGCTTATTTGTAGGCGTGGCATGACATACATATATAGGCGTGTGGTAGGTTATAGGTCATCGGATGGGTTATGTGGGAATGGTTGGGGAGGGGGCATTGGGCCAGGGGAAAGTGGCGAAAGGACACTTTTAAGGCATGCAATTGCTCAACTTTCGGCGAGGGGACGATTGTGGGCGTGGCATTGCATGCACGGACTTGAAAGTTGTCTCAGCTTGTAGATCAGAGGATTGGGTAAGGGGTTGGGGGGTGGGGAAGGGGCATTGAGTGAGAGGAAAGTGCCGAAAAGACGCTTTGAAAGGCTTTTTTTGTTACTTTAAGTCACGGGAATGAGAAATCGGGTACGGTGTTAGTTTTTTTGGGGTTTTTGTTGGTTATTGACGTCGCTTATTTGTAGGCGTGGCATGACATACATATATAGGCGTGTGGTAGGTTATAGGTCATCGGATGGGTTATGTGGGAATGGTTGGGGAGGGGGCATTGGGCCAGGGGAAAGTGGCGAAAGGACACTTTTAAGGCATGCAATTGCTCAACTTTCGGCGAGGGGACGATTGTGGGCGTGGCATTGCATGCACGGACTTGAAAGTTGTCTCAGCTTGTAGATCAGAGGATTGGGTAAGGGGTTGGGGGGTGGGGAAGGGGCATTGAGTGAGAGGAAAGTGCCGAAAAGACGCTTTGAAAGGCTTTTTTTGTTACTTTAAGTCACGGGAATGAGAAATCGGGTACGGTGTTAGTTTTTTTGGGGTTTTTGTTGGTTATTGACGTCGCTTATTTGTAGGCGTGGCATGACATACATATATAGGCGTGTGGTAGGTTATAGGTCATCGGATGGGTTATGTGGGAATGGTTGGGGAGGGGGCATTGGGCCAGGGGAAAGTGGCGAAAGGACACTTTTAAGGCATGCAATTGCTCAACTTTCGGCGAGGGGACGATTGTGGGCGTGGCATTGCATGCACGGACTTGAAAGTTGTCTCAGCTTGTAGATCAGAGGATTGGGTAAGGGGTTGGGGGGTGGGGAAGGGGCATTGAGTGAGAGGAAAGTGCCGAAAAGACGCTTTGAAAGGCTTTTTTTGTTACTTTAAGTCACGGGAATGAGAAATCGGGTACGGTGTTAGTTTTTTTGGGGTTTTTGTTGGTTATTGACGTCGCTTATTTGTAGGCGTGGCATGACATACATATATAGGCGTGTGGTAGGTTATAGGTCATCGGATGGGTTATGTGGGAATGGTTGGGGAGGGGGCATTGGGCCAGGGGAAAGTGGCGAAAGTACACTTTTAAGGCATGCGATTGCTCAACGTTCGGCGAGGGGACGATTGTGGGCGTGGCATTGCATACACGGACTTAAAAGTTGTCTCAGCTTGTAGATCAGAGGATTGGGTAAGGGGTTGGGGGGTGGGGAAGGGGCATTGAGTGAGAGGAAAGTGCCGAAAAGACGCTTTGAAAGGCTTTTTTTGTTACTTTAAGTCACGGGAATGAGAAATCGGGTACGGTGTTAGTTTTTTTGGGGTTTTTGTTGGTTATTGACGTCGCTTATTTGTAGGCGTGGCATGACATACATATATAGGCGTGTGGTAGGTTATAGGTCATCGGATGGGTTATGTGGGAATGGTTGGGGAGGGGGCATTGGGCCAGGGGAAAGTGGCGAAAGGACACTTTTAAGGCATGCAATTGCTCAACTTTCGGCGAGGGGACGATTGTGGGCGTGGCATTGCAAACACGGACTTGAAACTTGTCTCACACTCACACTTATTGATTGTCCAAGTGATGTTGAAAGGAAGATACAGAACACTTCCTCTGCCACTGCTCTGCAACAGTGAGGTTAAAACTGAAGATACTGCGATTCTCAACGATACCGGATCTAACACACCTCCCCATTATCCCAATACCGACATCCGCTCTCAACGCAAAATTTCCACATCACACACCACTATTCCTAACAATTCGACAAACGAGGGGAGCACAACGAGCTTTTGGAGACCTAAATGAAGAGCACAAGTTCATCCTATAAAACCAATCAAATAGCAACAAAAGCAAAAAAGATCCAAGGAAGAAGGGAAGAATGCTAAAGAAAAACAAGTAGCCACGAGAAAAAGCAGAACGAAGAAGACAGGAAAGTCAAAGTGCAATGTGAGGGGAATAAAGGAAAAGGAACTAGAAATTATTGAATGAACAGAATTAATGTGGATTTTAGCACTGACACAAACAAATAAAAGAGGTGAAAAATGTAATAAATGAGATAATGGATACCTTATGATATACAGAGGGGTAGTAGAAAGCACTAATCCAAGAGCAGGAGTAGCTTGCGAGGTGAAAAATAATAAAATAAATGATATCAGAGAGTTATAAGTAGTAAGGAAAAAAATACTCGAGGTGGAATTAGGAAAATGCGGAGAAACCAAAACAATAGTCGTAGCATACGGACCGAACGAGGACGAAAAGAAGGAAGAAAAAGATAAATTATGGGACAGAAGTATGCGACAGGAAAAAAGGGAAGATAATCATAGCCAGCGATTTAAGTTCTAGAAGGGGAAATGAAAAGAAAAAAGGAAAGGAGTCATAGGAATACATGGAGAAATGACTCTAAACACCAACGGAAGGAGATTGCTGGATTTCTTCCTAATAAATTATCTATTGATCGCAAACTCTCTCTTTTCACATAAAGACATACATAAATACACTAGTGAAATTCTAAGTAAATCCATTACAGATTACGCGTATATTAGAAAAACATAATAAAGGGGAGCTAGTAGGCACAGGAATTAAAATAGGGGTGGAAATCGGTAGCGATCATCATTCCCTAGAAGTAGTGCTAAAGGACAGACGAGCGAGTTTACAAATAACGAAGAAAAGGGAACAAGAAAATGAAAAATAAAAATCATAGCTTACACCCAAGGAAAGGCGACATAAAGGAAATAAATATGTAGATATAATAGAGGTGAGAGAAAAGACATGAGAGAGACGATTATTATGCCGATGATTGGTTAAACATAGCCAGGAAAAATATATAGGGTAAAGAAGAAAAGGCAAGAGGAAGAGTATGAAAAAACAAGATCGGAGAAAGAGAAGGTTATAGGCCATCGTATGCGCCTATGCGGTATATGGGAATGGTTAAGGTGAGGGCATTGGGCCGGGGGAGAATGGCGAAAGGTGACTTGGAAGCATTGAATTAGCTTACCTTCGGCGAGGGGACGATTGTGGGCGTGGCATTGCATACACGGACTTGAAAGTTGTCTCAGCTTGTAGATCAGAGGATTGGGTAAGGGGTTGGGGGGTGGGGAAGGGGCATTGAGTGAGAGGAAAGTGCCGAAAAGACGCTTTGAAAGGCTTTTTTTGTTACTTTAAGTCACGGGAATGAGAAATCGGGTACGGTGTTAGTTTTTTTGGGGTTTTTGTTGGTTATTGACGTCGCTTATTTGTAGGCGTGGCATGACATACATATATAGGCGTGTGGTAGGTTATAGGTCATCGGATGGGTTATGTGGGAATGGTTGGGGAGGGGGCATTGGGCCAGGGGAAAGTGGCGAAAGGACACTTTTAAGGCATGCAATTGCTCAACTTTCGGCGAGGGGACGATTGTGGGCGTGGCATTGCATGCACGGACTTGAAAGTTGTCTCAGCTTGTAGATCAGAGGATTGGGTAAGGGGTTGGAGGGTGGGGAAGGGGCATTGAGTGAGAGGAAAGTGCGGAAAAGACGCTTTGAAAGGCTTTTTTTGTTACTTTAAGTCACGGGAATGAGAAATCGGGTACGGTGTTAGTTTTTTTGGGGTTTTTGTTGGTTATTGACGTCGCTTATTTGTAGGCGTGGCATGACATACATATATAGGCGTGTGGTAGGTTATAGGTCATCGGATGGGTTATGTGGGAATGGTTGGGGAGGGGGCATTGGGCCAGGGGAAAGTGGCGAAAGGACACTTTTAAGGCATGCAATTGCTCAACTTTCGGCGAGGGGACGATTGTGGGCGTGGCATTGCATGCACGGACTTGAAAGTTGTCTCAGCTTGTAGATCAGAGGATTGGGTAAGGGGTTGGGGGGTGGGGAAGGGGCATTGAGTGAGAGGAAAGTGCCGAAAAGACGCTTTGAAAGGCTTTTTTTGTTACTTTAAGTCACGGGAATGAGAAATCGGGTACGGTGTTAGTTTTTTTGGGGTTTTTGTTGGTTATTGACGTCGCTTATTTGTAGGCGTGGCATGACATACATATATAGGCGTGTGGTAGGTTATAGGTCATCGGATGGGTTATGTGGGAATGGTTGGGGAGGGGGCATTGGGCCAGGGGAAAGTGGCGAAAGGACACTTTTAAGGCATGCAATTGCTCAACTTTCGGCGAGGGGACGATTGTGGGCGTGGCATTGCATGCACGGACTTGAAAGTTGTCTCAGCTTGTAGATCAGAGGATTGGGTAAGGGGTTGGGGGGTGGGGAAGGGGCATTGAGTGAGAGGAAAGTGCCGAAAAGACGCTTTGAAAGGCTTTTTTTGTTACTTTAAGTCACGGGAATGAGAAATCGGGTACGGTGTTAGTTTTTTTGGGGTTTTTGTTGGTTATTGACGTCGCTTATTTGTAGGCGTGGCATGACATACATATATAGGCGTGTGGTAGGTTATAGGTCATCGGATGGGTTATGTGGGAATGGTTGGGGAGGGGGCATTGGGCCAGGGGAAAGTGGCGAAAGGACACTTTTAAGGCATGCAATTGCTCAACTTTCGGCGAGGGGACGATTGTGGGCGTGGCATTGCATGCACGGACTTGAAAGTTGTCTCAGCTTGTAGATCAGAGGATTGGGTAAGGGGTTGGGGGGTGGGGAAGGGGCATTGAGTGAGAGGAAAGTGCCGAAAAGACGCTTTGAAAGGCTTTTTTTGTTACTTTAAGTCACGGGAATGAGAAATCGGGTACGGTGTTAGTTTTTTTGGGGTTTTTGTTGGTTATTGACGTCGCTTATTTGTAGGCGTGGCATGACATACATATATAGGCGTGTGGTAGGTTATAGGTCATCGGATGGGTTATGTGGGAATGGTTGGGGAGGGGGCATTGGGCCAGGGGAAAGTGGCGAAAGGACACTTTTAAGGCATGCAATTGCTCAACTTTCGGCGAGGGGACGATTGTGGGCGTGGCATTGCATGCACGGACTTGAAAGTTGTCTCAGCTTGTAGATCAGAGGATTGGGTAAGGGGTTGGGGGGTGGGGAAGGGGCATTGAGTGAGAGGAAAGTGCCGAAAAGACGCTTTGAAAGGCTTTTTTTGTTACTTTAAGTCACGGGAATGAGAAATCGGGTACGGTGTTAGTTTTTTTGGGGTTTTTGTTGGTTATTGACGTCGCTTATTTGTAGGCGTGGCATGACATACATATATAGGCGTGTGGTAGGTTATAGGTCATCGGATGGGTTATGTGGGAATGGTTGGGGAGGGGGCATTGGGCCAGGGGAAAGTGGCGAAAGGACACTTTTAAGGCATGCAATTGCTCAACTTTCGGCGAGGGGACGATTGTGGGCGTGGCATTGCATGCACGGACTTGAAAGTTGTCTCAGCTTGTAGATCAGAGGATTGGGTAAGGGGTTGGGGGGTGGGGAAGGGGCATTGAGTGAGAGGAAAGTGCCGAAAAGACGCTTTGAAAGGCTTTTTTTGTTACTTTAAGTCACGGGAATGAGAAATCGGGTACGGTGTTAGTTTTTTTGGGGTTTTTGTTGGTTATTGACGTCGCTTATTTGTAGGCGTGGCATGACATACATATATAGGCGTGTGGTAGGTTATAGGTCATCGGATGGGTTATGTGGGAATGGTTGGGGAGGGGGCATTGGGCCAGGGGAAAGTGGCGAAAGGACACTTTTAAGGCATGCAATTGCTCAACTTTCGGCGAGGGGACGATTGTGGGCGTGGCATTGCATGCACGGACTTGAAAGTTGTCTCAGCTTGTAGATCAGAGGATTGGGTAAGGGGTTGGGGGGTGGGGAAGGGGCATTGAGTGAGAGGAAAGTGCCGAAAAGACGCTTTGAAAGGCTTTTTTTGTTACTTTAAGTCACGGGAATGAGAAATCGGGTACGGTGTTAGTTTTTTTGGGGTTTTTGTTGGTTATTGACGTCGCTTATTTGTAGGCGTGGCATGACATACATATATAGGCGTGTGGTAGGTTATAGGTCATCGGATGGGTTATGTGGGAATGGTTGGGGAGGGGGCATTGGGCCAGGGGAAAGTGGCGAAAGGACACTTTTAAGGCATGCAATTGCTCAACTTTCGGCGAGGGGACGATTGTGGGCGTGGCATTGCATGCACGGACTTGAAAGTTGTCTCAGCTTGTAGATCAGAGGATTGGGTAAGGGGTTGGGGGGTGGGGAAGGGGCATTGAGTGAGAGGAAAGTGCCGAAAAGACGCTTTGAAAGGCTTTTTTTGTTACTTTAAGTCACGGGAATGAGAAATCGGGTACGGTGTTAGTTTTTTTGGGGTTTTTGTTGGTTATTGACGTCGCTTATTTGTAGGCGTGGCATGACATACATATATAGGCGTGTGGTAGGTTATAGGTCATCGGATGGGTTATGTGGGAATGGTTGGGGAGGGGGCATTGGGCCAGGGGAAAGTGGCGAAAGGACACTTTTAAGGCATGCAATTGCTCAACTTTCGGCGAGGGGACGATTGTGGGCGTGGCATTGCATGCACGGACTTGAAAGTTGTCTCAGCTTGTAGATCAGAGGATTGGGTAAGGGGTTGGGGGGTGGGGAAGGGGCATTGAGTGAGAGGAAAGTGCCGAAAAGACGCTTTGAAAGGCTTTTTTTGTTACTTTAAGTCACGGGAATGAGAAATCGGGTACGGTGTTAGTTTTTTTGGGGTTTTTGTTGGTTATTGACGTCGCTTATTTGTAGGCGTGGCATGACATACATATATAGGCGTGTGGTAGGTTATAGGTCATCGGATGGGTTATGTGGGAATGGTTGGGGAGGGGGCATTGGGCCAGGGGAAAGTGGCGAAAGGACACTTTTAAGGCATGCAATTGCTCAACTTTCGGCGAGGGGACGATTGTGGGCGTGGCATTGCATGCACGGACTTGAAAGTTGTCTCAGCTTGTAGATCAGAGGATTGGGTAAGGGGTTGGGGGGTGGGGAAGGGGCATTGAGTGAGAGGAAAGTGCCGAAAAGACGCTTTGAAAGGCTTTTTTTGTTACTTTAAGTCACGGGAATGAGAAATCGGGTACGGTGTTAGTTTTTTTGGGGTTTTTGTTGGTTATTGACGTCGCTTATTTGTAGGCGTGGCATGACATACATATATAGGCGTGTGGTAGGTTATAGGTCATCGGATGGGTTATGTGGGAATGGTTGGGGAGGGGGCATTGGGCCAGGGGAAAGTGGCGAAAGGACACTTTTAAGGCATGCAATTGCTCAACTTTCGGCGAGGGGACGATTGTGGGCGTGGCATTGCATGCACGGACTTGAAAGTTGTCTCAGCTTGTAGATCAGAGGATTGGGTAAGGGGTTGGGGGGTGGGGAAGGGGCATTGAGTGAGAGGAAAGTGCCGAAAAGACGCTTTGAAAGGCTTTTTTTGTTACTTTAAGTCACGGGAATGAGAAATCGGGTACGGTGTTAGTTTTTTTGGGGTTTTTGTTGGTTATTGACGTCGCTTATTTGTAGGCGTGGCATGACATACATATATAGGCGTGTGGTAGGTTATAGGTCATCGGATGGGTTATGTGGGAATGGTTGGGGAGGGGGCATTGGGCCAGGGGAAAGTGGCGAAAGGACACTTTTAAGGCATGCAATTGCTCAACTTTCGGCGAGGGGACGATTGTGGGCGTGGCATTGCATGCACGGACTTGAAAGTTGTCTCAGCTTGTAGATCAGAGGATTGGGTAAGGGGTTGGGGGGTGGGGAAGGGGCATTGAGTGAGAGGAAAGTGCCGAAAAGACGCTTTGAAAGGCTTTTTTTGTTACTTTAAGTCACGGGAATGAGAAATCGGGTACGGTGTTAGTTTTTTTGGGGTTTTTGTTGGTTATTGACGTCGCTTATTTGTAGGCGTGGCATGACATACATATATAGGCGTGTGGTAGGTTATAGGTCATCGGATGGGTTATGTGGGAATGGTTGGGGAGGGGGCATTGGGCCAGGGGAAAGTGGCGAAAGGACACTTTTAAGGCATGCAATTGCTCAACTTTCGGCGAGGGGACGATTGTGGGCGTGGCATTGCATGCACGGACTTGAAAGTTGTCTCAGCTTGTAGATCAGAGGATTGGGTAAGGGGTTGGGGGGTGGGGAAGGGGCATTGAGTGAGAGGAAAGTGCCGAAAAGACGCTTTGAAAGGCTTTTTTTGTTACTTTAAGTCACGGGAATGAGAAATCGGGTACGGTGTTAGTTTTTTTGGGGTTTTTGTTGGTTATTGACGTCGCTTATTTGTAGGCGTGGCATGACATACATATATAGGCGTGTGGTAGGTTATAGGTCATCGGATGGGTTATGTGGGAATGGTTGGGGAGGGGGCATTGGGCCAGGGGAAAGTGGCGAAAGGACACTTTTAAGGCATGCAATTGCTCAACTTTCGGCGAGGGGACGATTGTGGGCGTGGCATTGCATGCACGGACTTGAAAGTTGTCTCAGCTTGTAGATCAGAGGATTGGGTAAGGGGTTGGGAGGTGGGGAAGGGGCATTGAGTGAGAGGAAAGTGCCGAAAAGACGCTTTGAAAGGCTTTTTTTGTTACTTTAAGTCACGGGAATGAGAAATCGGGTACGGTGTTAGTTTTTTTGGGGTTTTTGTTGGTTATTGACGTCGCTTATTTGTAGGCGTGGCATGACATACATATATAGGCGTGTGGTAGGTTATAGGTCATCGGATGGGTTATGTGGGAATGGTTGGGGAGGGGGCATTGGGCCAGGGGAAAGTGGCGAAAGGACACTTTTAAGGCATGCAATTGCTCAACTTTCGGCGAGGGGACGATTGTGGGCGTGGCATTGCATGCACGGACTTGAAAGTTGTCTCAGCTTGTAGATCAGAGGATTGGGTAAGGGGTTGGGGGGTGGGGAAGGGGCATTGAGTGAGAGGAAAGTGCCGAAAAGACGCTTTGAAAGGCTTTTTTTGTTACTTTAAGTCACGGGAATGAGAAATCGGGTACGGTGTTAGTTTTTTTGGGGTTTTTGTTGGTTATTGACGTCGCTTATTTGTAGGCGTGGCATGACATACATATATAGGCGTGTGGTAGGTTATAGGTCATCGGATGGGTTATGTGGGAATGGTTGGGGAGGGGGCATTGGGCCAGGGGAAAGTGGCGAAAGGACACTTTTAAGGCATGCAATTGCTCAACTTTCGGCGAGGGGACGATTGTGGGCGTGGCATTGCATGCACGGACTTGAAAGTTGTCTCAGCTTGTAGATCAGAGGATTGGGTAAGGGGTTGGGAGGTGGGGAAGGGGCATTGAGTGAGAGGAAAGTGCCGAAAAGACGCTTTGAAAGGCTTTTTTTGTTACTTTAAGTCACGGGAATGAGAAATCGGGTACGGTGTTAGTTTTTTTGGGGTTTTTGTTGGTTATTGACGTCGCTTATTTGTAGGCGTGGCATGACATACATATATAGGCGTGTGGTAGGTTATAGGTCATCGGATGGGTTATGTGGGAATGGTTGGGGAGGGGGCATTGGGCCAGGGGAAAGTGGCGAAGGACACTTTTAAGGCATGCAATTGCTCAACTTTCGGCAAGGGGACGATTGTGGGCGTGGCATTGCATGCACGGACTTGAAAGTTGTCTCAGCTTGTAGATCAGAGGATTGGGTAAGGGGTTGGGAGGTGGGGAAGGGGCATTGAGTGAGAGGAAAGTGCCGAAAAGACGCTTTGAAAGGCTTTTTTTGTTACTTTAAGTCACGGGAATGAGAAATCGGGTACGGTGTTAGTTTTTTTGGGGTTTTTGTTGGTTATTGACGTCGCTTATTTGTAGGCGTGGCATGACATACATATATAGGCGTGTGGTAGGTTATAGGTCATCGGATGGGTTATGTGGGAATGGTTGGGGAGGGGGCATTGGGCCAGGGGAAAGTGGCGAAAGGACACTTTTAAGGCATGCAATTGCTCAACTTTCGGCGAGGGGACGATTGTGGGCGTGGCATTGCATGCACGGACTTGAAAGTTGTCTCAGCTTGTAGATCAGAGGATTGGGTAAGGGGTTGGGGGCTGGGGAAGGGGCATTGAGTGAGAGGAAAGTGCCGAAAAGACGCTTTGAAAGGCTTTTTTTGTTACTTTAAGTCACGGGAATGAGAAATCGGGTACGGTGTTAGTTTTTTTGGGGTTTTTGTTGGTTATTGACGTCGCTTATTTGTAGGCGTGGCATGACATACATATATAGGCGTGTGGTAGGTTATAGGTCATCGGATGGGTTATGTGGGAATGGTTGGGGAGGGGGCATTGGGCCAGGGGAAAGTGGCGAAAGGACACTTTTAAGGCATGCAATTGCTCAACTTTCGGCGAGGGGACGATTGTGGGCGTGGCATTGCATGCACGGACTTGAAAGTTGTCTCAGCTTGTAGATCAGAGGATTGGGTAAGGGGTTGGGGGGTGGGGAAGGGGCATTGAGTGAGAGGAAAGTGCCGAAAAGACGCTTTGAAAGGCTTTTTTTGTTACTTTAAGTCACGGGAATGAGAAATCGGGTACGGTGTTAGTTTTTTTGGGGTTTTTGTTGGTTATTGACGTCGCTTATTTGTAGGCGTGGCATGACATACATATATAGGCGTGTGGTAGGTTATAGGTCATCGGATGGGTTATGTGGGAATGGTTGGGGAGGGGGCATTGGGCCAGGGGAAAGTGGCGAAAGGACACTTTTAAGGCATGCAATTGCTCAACTTTCGGCGAGGGGACGATTGTGGGCGTGGCATTGCATGCACGGACTTGAAAGTTGTCTCAGCTTGTAGATCAGAGGATTGGGTAAGGGGTTGGGGGCTGGGGAAGGGGCATTGAGTGAGAGGAAAGTGCCGAAAAGACGCTTTGAAAGGCTTTTTTTGTTACTTTAAGTCACGGGAATGAGCAATCGGGTACGGTGTTAGTTTTTTTGGGGTTTTTGTTGGTTATTGACGTCGCTTATTTGTAGGCGTGGCATGACATACATATATAGGCGTGTGGTAGGTTATAGGTCATCGGATGGGTTATGTGGGAATGGTTGGGGAGGGGGCATTGGGCCAGGGGAAAGTGGCGAAAGGACACTTTTAAGGCATGCAATTGCTCAACTTTCGGCGAGGGGACGATTGTGGGCGTGGCATTGCATGCACGGACTTGAAAGTTGTCTCAGCTTGTAGATCAGAGGATTGGGTAAGGGGTTGGGGGGTGGGGAAGGGGCATTGAGTGAGAGGAAAGTGCCGAAAAGACGCTTTGAAAGGCTTTTTTTGTTACTTTAAGTCACGGGAATGAGAAATCGGGTACGGTGTTAGTTTTTTTGGGGTTTTTGTTGGTTATTGACGTCGCTTATTTGTAGGCGTGGCATGACATACATATATAGGCGTGTGGTAGGTTATAGGTCATCGGATGGGTTATGTGGGAATGGTTGGGGAGGGGGCATTGGGCCAGGGGAAAGTGGCGAAAGGACACTTTTAAGGCATGCAATTGCTCAACTTTCGGCGAGGGGACGATTGTGGGCGTGGCATTGCATGCACGGACTTGAAAGTTGTCTCAGCTTGTAGATCAGAGGATTGGGTAAGGGGTTGGGGGGTGGGGAAGGGGCATTGAGTGAGAGGAAAGTGCCGAAAAGACGCTTTGAAAGGCTTTTTTTGTTACTTTAAGTCACGGGAATGAGAAATCGGGTACGGTGTTAGTTTTTTTGGGGTTTTTGTTGGTTATTGACGTCGCTTATTTGTAGGCGTGGCATGACATACATATATAGGCGTGTGGTAGGTTATAGGTCATCGGATGGGTTATGTGGGAATGGTTGGGGAGGGGGCATTGGGCCAGGGGAAAGTGGCGAAAGGACACTTTTAAGGCATGCAATTGCTCAACTTTCGGCGAGGGGACGATTGTGGGCGTGGCATTGCATGCACGGACTTGAAAGTTGTCTCAGCTTGTAGATCAGAGGATTGGGTAAGGGGTTGGGAGGTGGGGAAGGGGCATTGAGTGAGAGGAAAGTGCCGAAAAGACGCTTTGAAAGGCTTTTTTTGTTACTTTAAGTCACGGGAATGAGAAATCGGGTACGGTGTTAGTTTTTTTGGGGTTTTTGTTGGTTATTGACGTCGCTTATTTGTAGGCGTGGCATGACATACATATATAGGCGTGTGGTAGGTTATAGGTCATCGGATGGGTTATGTGGGAATGGTTGGGGAGGGGGCATTGGGCCAGGGGAAAGTGGCGAAAGGACACTTTTAAGGCATGCAATTGCTCAACTTTCGGCGAGGGGACGATTGTGGGCGTGGCATTGCATGCACGGACTTGAAAGTTGTCTCAGCTTGTAGATCAGAGGATTGGGTAAGGGGTTGGGGGGTGGGGAAGGGGCATTGAGTGAGAGGAAAGTGCCGAAAAGACGCTTTGAAAGGCTTTTTTTGTTACTTTAAGTCACGGGAATGAGAAATCGGGTACGGTGTTAGTTTTTTTGGGGTTTTTGTTGGTTATTGACGTCGCTTATTTGTAGGCGTGGCATGACATACATATATAGGCGTGTGGTAGGTTATAGGTCATCGGATGGGTTATGTGGGAATGGTTGGGGAGGGGGCATTGGGCCAGGGGAAAGTGGCGAAAGGACACTTTTAAGGCATGCAATTGCTCAACTTTCGGCGAGGGGACGATTGTGGGCGTGGCATTGCATGCACGGACTTGAAAGTTGTCTCAGCTTGTAGATCAGAGGATTGGGTAAGGGGTTGGGGGGTGGGGAAGGGGCATTGAGTGAGAGGAAAGTGCCGAAAAGACGCTTTGAAAGGCTTTTTTTGTTACTTTAAGTCACGGGAATGAGAAATCGGGTACGGTGTTAGTTTTTTTGGGGTTTTTGTTGGTTATTGACGTCGCTTATTTGTAGGCGTGGCATGACATACATATATAGGCGTGTGGTAGGTTATAGGTCATCGGATGGGTTATGTGGGAATGGTTGGGGAGGGGGCATTGGGCCAGGGGAAAGTGGCGAAAGGACACTTTTAAGGCATGCAATTGCTCAACTTTCGGCGAGGGGACGATTGTGGGCGTGGCATTGCATGCACGGACTTGAAAGTTGTCTCAGCTTGTAGATCAGAGGATTGGGTAAGGGGTTGGGGGGTGGGGAAGGGGCATTGAGTGAGAGGAAAGTGCCGAAAAGACGCTTTGAAAGGCTTTTTTTGTTACTTTAAGTCACGGGAATGAGAAATCGGGTACGGTGTTAGTTTTTTTGGGGTTTTTGTTGGTTATTGACGTCGCTTATTTGTAGGCGTGGCATGACATACATATATAGGCGTGTGGTAGGTTATAGGTCATCGGATGGGTTATGTGGGAATGGTTGGGGAGGGGGCATTGGGCCAGGGGAAAGTGGCGAAAGGACACTTTTAAGGCATGCAATTGCTCAACTTTCGGCGAGGGGACGATTGTGGGCGTGGCATTGCATGCACGGACTTGAAAGTTGTCTCAGCTTGTAGATCAGAGGATTGGGTAAGGGGTTGGGGGTGGGGAAGGGGCATTGAGTGAGAGGAAAGTGCCGAAAAGACGCTTTGAAAGGCTTTTTTTGTTACTTTAAGTCACGGGAATGAGAAATCGGGTACGGTGTTAGTTTTTTTGGGGTTTTTGTTGGTTATTGACGTCGCTTATTTGTAGGCGTGGCATGACATACATATATAGGCGTGTGGTAGGTTATAGGTCATCAGATGGGTTATGTGGGAATGGTTGGGGAGGGGGCATTGGGCCAGGGGAAAGTGGCGAAAGGACACTTTTAAGGCATGCAATTGCTCAACTTTCGGCGAGGGGACGATTGTGGGCGTGGCATTGCATGCACGGACTTGAAAGTTGTCTCAGCTTGTAGATCAGAGGATTGGGTAAGGGGTTGGGGGGTGGGGAAGGGGCATTGAGTGAGAGGAAAGTGCCGAAAAGACGCTTTGAAAGGCTTTTTTTGTTACTTTAAGTCACGGGAATGAGAAATCGGGTACGGTGTTAGTTTTTTTGGGGTTTTTGTTGGTTATTGACGTCGCTTATTTGTAGGCGTGGCATGACATACATATATAGGCGTGTGGTAGGTTATAGGTCATCGGATGGGTTATGTGGGAATGGTTGGGGAGGGGGCATTGGGCCAGGGGAAAGTGGCGAAAGGACACTTTTAAGGCATGCAATTGCTCAACTTTCGGCGAGGGGACGATTGTGGGCGTGGCATTGCATGCACGGACTTGAAAGTTGTCTCAGCTTGTAGATCAGAGGATTGGGTAAGGGGTTGGAGGGTGGGGAAGGGGCATTGAGTGAGAGGAAAGTGCGGAAAAGACGCTTTGAAAGGCTTTTTTTGTTACTTTAAGTCACGGGAATGAGAAATCGGGTACGGTGTTAGTTTTTTTGGGGTTTTTGTTGGTTATTGACGTCGCTTATTTGTAGGCGTGGCATGACATACATATATAGGCGTGTGGTAGGTTATAGGTCATCGGATGGGTTATGTGGGAATGGTTGGGGAGGGGGCATTGGGCCAGGGGAAAGTGGCGAAAGGACACTTTTAAGGCATGCAATTGCTCAACTTTCGGCGAGGGGACGATTGTGGGCGTGGCATTGCATGCACGGACTTGAAAGTTGTCTCAGCTTGTAGATCAGAGGATTGGGTAAGGGGTTGGGGGGTGGGGAAGGGGCATTGAGTGAGAGGAAAGTGCCGAAAAGACGCTTTGAAAGGCTTTTTTTGTTACTTTAAGTCACGGGAATGAGAAATCGGGTACGGTGTTAGTTTTTTTGGGGTTTTTGTTGGTTATTGACGTCGCTTATTTGTAGGCGTGGCATGACATACATATATAGGCGTGTGGTAGGTTATAGGTCATCGGATGGGTTATGTGGGAATGGTTGGGGAGGGGGCATTGGGCCAGGGGAAAGTGGCGAAAGGACACTTTTAAGGCATGCAATTGCTCAACTTTCGGCGAGGGGACGATTGTGGGCGTGGCATTGCATGCACGGACTTGAAAGTTGTCTCAGCTTGTAGATCAGAGGATTGGGTAAGGGGTTGGGGGGTGGGGAAGGGGCATTGAGTGAGAGGAAAGTGCCGAAAAGACGCTTTGAAAGGCTTTTTTTGTTACTTTAAGTCACGGGAATGAGCAATCGGGTACGGTGTTAGTTTTTTTGGGGTTTTTGTTGGTTATTGACGTCGCTTATTTGTAGGCGTGGCATGACATACATATATAGGCGTGTGGTAGGTTATAGGTCATCGGATGGGTTATGTGGGAATGGTTGGGGAGGGGGCATTGGGCCAGGGGAAAGTGGCGAAAGGACACTTTTAAGGCATGCAATTGCTCAACTTTCGGCGAGGGGACGATTGTGGGCGTGGCATTGCATGCACGGACTTGAAAGTTGTCTCAGCTTGTAGATCAGAGGATTGGGTAAGGGGTTGGGGGGTGGGGAAGGGGCATTGAGTGAGAGGAAAGTGCCGAAAAGACGCTTTGAAAGGCTTTTTTTGTTACTTTAAGTCACGGGAATGAGAAATCGGGTACGGTGTTAGTTTTTTTGGGGTTTTTGTTGGTTATTGACGTCGCTTATTTGTAGGCGTGGCATGACATACATATATAGGCGTGTGGTAGGTTATAGGTCATCGGATGGGTTATGTGGGAATGGTTGGGGAGGGGGCATTGGGCCAGGGGAAAGTGGCGAAAGGACACTTTTAAGGCATGCAATTGCTCAACTTTCGGCGAGGGGACGATTGTGGGCGTGGCATTGCATGCACGGACTTGAAAGTTGTCTCAGCTTGTAGATCAGAGGATTGGGTAAGGGGTTGGGGGGTGGGGAAGGGGCATTGAGTGAGAGGAAAGTGCCGAAAAGACGCTTTGAAAGGCTTTTTTTGTTACTTTAAGTCACGGGAATGAGAAATCGGGTACGGTGTTAGTTTTTTTGGGGTTTTTGTTGGTTATTGACGTCGCTTATTTGTAGGCGTGGCATGACATACATATATAGGCGTGTGGTAGGTTATAGGTCATCGGATGGGTTATGTGGGAATGGTTGGGGAGGGGGCATTGGGCCAGGGGAAAGTGGCGAAAGGACACTTTTAAGGCATGCAATTGCTCAACTTTCGGCGAGGGGACGATTGTGGGCGTGGCATTGCATGCACGGACTTGAAAGTTGTCTCAGCTTGTAGATCAGAGGATTGGGTAAGGGGTTGGGGGGTGGGGAAGGGTTGAGTGAGGAGGAAAGTGCCGAAAAGACGCTTTGAAAGGCTTTTTTTGTTACTTTAAGTCACGGGAATGAGAAATCGGGTACGGTGTTAGTTTTTTTGGGGTTTTTGTTGGTTATTGACGTCGCTTATTTGTAGGCGTGGCATGACATACATATATAGGCGTGTGGTAGGTTATAGGTCATCGGATGGGTTATGTGGGAATGGTTGGGGAGGGGGCATTGGGCCAGGGGAAAGTGGCGAAAGGACACTTTTAAGGCATGCAATTGCTCAACTTTCGGCGAGGGGACGATTGTGGGCGTGGCATTGCATGCACGGACTTGAAAGTTGTCTCAGCTTGTAGATCAGAGGATTTGGGTAACGGGGTTGGGGGGTGGGGAAGGGGCATTGAGTGAGAGGAAAGTGCCGAAAAGACGCTTTGAAAGGCTTTTTTTGTTACTTTAAGTCACGGGAATGAGAAATCGGGTACGGTGTTAGTTTTTTTGGGGTTTTTGTTGGTTATTGACGTCGCTTATTTGTAGGCGTGGCATGACATACATATATAGGCGTGTGGTAGGTTATAGGTCATCGGATGGGTTATGTGGGAATGGTTGGGGAGGGGGCATTGGGCCAGGGGAAAGTGGCGAAAGGACACTTTTAAGGCATGCAATTGCTCAACTTTCGGCGAGGGGACGATTGTGGGCGTGGCATTGCATGCACGGACTTGAAAGTTGTCTCAGCTTGTAGATCAGAGGATTGGGTAAGGGGTTGGGGGGTGGGGAAGGGGCATTGAGTGAGAGGAAAGTGCCGAAAAGACGCTTTGAAAGGCTTTTTTTGTTACTTTAAGTCACGGGAATGAGAAATCGGGTACGGTGTTAGTTTTTTTGGGGTTTTTGTTGGTTATTGACGTCGCTTATTTGTAGGCGTGGCATGACATACATATATAGGCGTGTGGTAGGTTATAGGTCATCGGATGGGTTATGTGGGAATGGTTGGGGAGGGGGCATTGGGCCAGGGGAAAGTGGCGAAAGGACACTTTTAAGGCATGCAATTGCTCAACTTTCGGCGAGGGGACGATTGTGGGCGTGGCATTGCATGCACGGACTTGAAAGTTGTCTCAGCTTGTAGATCAGAGGATTGGGTAAGGGGTTGGGGGGTGGGGAAGGGGCATTGAGTGAGAGGAAAGTGCCGAAAAGACGCTTTGAAAGGCTTTTTTTGTTACTTTAAGTCACGGGAATGAGAAATCGGGTACGGTGTTAGTTTTTTTGGGGTTTTTGTTGGTTATTGACGTCGCTTATTTGTAGGCGTGGCATGACATACATATATAGGCGTGTGGTAGGTTATAGGTCATCGGATGGGTTATGTGGGAATGGTTGGGGAGGGGGCATTGGGCCAGGGGAAAGTGGCGAAAGGACACTTTTAAGGCATGCAATTGCTCAACTTTCGGCGAGGGGACGATTGTGGGCGTGGCATTGCATGCACGGACTTGAAAGTTGTCTCAGCTTGTAGATCAGAGGATTGGGTAAGGGGTTGGGGGGTGGGGAAGGGGCATTGAGTGAGAGGAAAGTGCCGAAAAGACGCTTTGAAAGGCTTTTTTTGTTACTTTAAGTCACGGGAATGAGAAATCGGGTACGGTGTTAGTTTTTTTGGGGTTTTTGTTGGTTATTGACGTCGCTTATTTGTAGGCGTGGCATGACATACATATATAGGCGTGTGGTAGGTTATAGGTCATCGGATGGGTTATGTGGGAATGGTTGGGGAGGGGGCATTGGGCCAGGGGAAAGTGGCGAAAGGACACTTTTAAGGCATGCAATTGCTCAACTTTCGGCGAGGGGACGATTGTGGGCGTGGCATTGCATGCACGGACTTGAAAGTTGTCTCAGCTTGTAGATCAGAGGATTGGGTAAGGGGTTGGGGGGTGGGGAAGGGGCATTGAGTGAGAGGAAAGTGCCGAAAAGACGCTTTGAAAGGCTTTTTTTGTTACTTTAAGTCACGGGAATGAGAAATCGGGTACGGTGTTAGTTTTTTTGGGGTTTTTGTTGGTTATTGACGTCGCTTATTTGTAGGCGTGGCATGACATACATATATGAGGCGTGTGGTAGGTTATAGGTCATCGGATGGGTTATGTGGGAATGGTTGGGGAGGGGGCATTGGGCCAGGGGAAAGTGGCGAAAGGACACTTTTAAGGCATGCAATTGCTCAACTTTCGGCGAGGGGACGATTGTGGGCGTGGCATTGCATGCACGGACTTGAAAGTTGTCTCAGCTTGTAGATCAGAGGATTGGGTAAGGGGTTGGGGGGTGGGGAAGGGGCATTGAGTGAGAGGAAAGTGCCGAAAAGACGCTTTGAAAGGCTTTTTTTGTTACTTTAAGTCACGGGAATGAGAAATCGGGTACGGTGTTAGTTTTTTTGGGGTTTTTGTTGGTTATTGACGTCGCTTATTTGTAGGCGTGGCATGACATACATATATAGGCGTGTGGTAGGTTATAGGTCATCGGATGGGTTATGTGGGAATGGTTGGGGAGGGGGCATTGGGCCAGGGGAAAGTGGCGAAAGGACACTTTTAAGGCATGCAATTGCTCAACTTTCGGCGAGGGGACGATTGTGGGCGTGGCATTGCATGCACGGACTTGAAAGTTGTCTCAGCTTGTAGATCAGAGGATTGGGTAAGGGGTTGGGGGGTGGGGAAGGGGCATTGAGTGAGAGGAAAGTGCCGAAAAGACGCTTTGAAAGGCTTTTTTTGTTACTTTAAGTCACGGGAATGAGAAATCGGGTACGGTGTTAGTTTTTTTGGGGTTTTTGTTGGTTATTGACGTCGCTTATTTGTAGGCGTGGCATGACATACATATATAGGCGTGTGGTAGGTTATAGGTCATCGGATGGGTTATGTGGGAATGGTTGGGGAGGGGGCATTGGGCCAGGGGAAAGTGGCGAAAGGACACTTTTAAGGCATGCAATTGCTCAACTTTCGGCGAGGGGACGATTGTGGGCGTGGCATTGCATGCACGGACTTGAAAGTTGTCTCAGCTTGTAGATCAGAGGATTGGGTAAGGGGTTGGGGGGTGGGGAAGGGGCATTGAGTGAGAGGAAAGTGCCGAAAAGACGCTTTGAAAGGCTTTTTTTGTTACTTTAAGTCACGGGAATGAGCAATCGGGTACGGTGTTAGTTTTTTTGGGGTTTTTGTTGGTTATTGACGTCGCTTATTTGTAGGCGTGGCATGACATACATATATAGGCGTGTGGTAGGTTATAGGTCATCGGATGGGTTATGTGGGAATGGTTGGGGAGGGGGCATTGGGCCAGGGGAAAGTGGCGAAAGGACACTTTTAAGGCATGCAATTGCTCAACTTTCGGCGAGGGGACGATTGTGGGCGTGGCATTGCATGCACGGACTTGAAAGTTGTCTCAGCTTGTAGATCAGAGGATTGGGTAAGGGGTTGGGGGGTGGGGAAGGGGCATTGAGTGAGAGGAAAGTGCCGAAAAGACGCTTTGAAAGGCTTTTTTTGTTACTTTAAGTCACGGGAATGAGAAATCGGGTACGGTGTTAGTTTTTTTGGGGTTTTTGTTGGTTATTGACGTCGCTTATTTGTAGGCGTGGCATGACATACATATATAGGCGTGTGGTAGGTTATAGGTCATCGGATGGGTTATGTGGGAATGGTTGGGGAGGGGGCATTGGGCCAGGGGAAAGTGGCGAAAGGACACTTTTAAGGCATGCAATTGCTCAACTTTCGGCGAGGGGACGATTGTGGGCGTGGCATTGCATGCACGGACTTGAAAGTTGTCTCAGCTTGTAGATCAGAGGATTGGGTAAGGGGTTGGGGGGTGGGGAAGGGGCATTGAGTGAGAGGAAAGTGCCGAAAAGACGCTTTGAAAGGCTTTTTTTGTTACTTTAAGTCACGGGAATGAGAAATCGGGTACGGTGTTAGTTTTTTTGGGGTTTTTGTTGGTTATTGACGTCGCTTATTTGTAGGCGTGGCATGACATACATATATAGGCGTGTGGTAGGTTATAGGTCATCGGATGGGTTATGTGGGAATGGTTGGGGAGGGGGCATTGGGCCAGGGGAAAGTGGCGAAAGGACACTTTTAAGGCATGCAATTGCTCAACTTTCGGCGAGGGGACGATTGTGGGCGTGGCATTGCATGCACGGACTTGAAAGTTGTCTCAGCTTGTAGATCAGAGGATTGGGTAAGGGGTTGGGGGGTGGGGAAGGGGCATTGAGTGAGAGGAAAGTGCCGAAAAGACGCTTTGAAAGGCTTTTTTTGTTACTTTAAGTCACGGGAATGAGAAATCGGGTACGGTGTTAGTTTTTTTGGGGTTTTTGTTGGTTATTGACGTCGCTTATTTGTAGGCGTGGCATGACATACATATATAGGCGTGTGGTAGGTTATAGGTCATCGGATGGGTTATGTGGGAATGGTTGGGGAGGGGGCATTGGGCCAGGGGAAAGTGGCGAAAGGACACTTTTAAGGCATGCAATTGCTCAACTTTCGGCGAGGGGACGATTGTGGGCGTGGCATTGCATGCACGGACTTGAAAGTTGTCTCAGCTTGTAGATCAGAGGATTGGGTAAGGGGTTGGGGGGTGGGGAAGGGGCATTGAGTGAGAGGAAAGTGCCGAAAAGACGCTTTGAAAGGCTTTTTTTGTTACTTTAAGTCACGGGAATGAGAAATCGGGTACGGTGTTAGTTTTTTTGGGGTTTTTGTTGGTTATTGACGTCGCTTATTTGTAGGCGTGGCATGACATACATATATAGGCGTGTGGTAGGTTATAGGTCATCGGATGGGTTATGTGGGAATGGTTGGGGAGGGGGCATTGGGCCAGGGGAAAGTGGCGAAAGGACACTTTTAAGGCATGCAATTGCTCAACTTTCGGCGAGGGGACGATTGTGGGCGTGGCATTGCATGCACGGACTTGAAAGTTGTCTCAGCTTGTAGATCAGAGGATTGGGTAAGGGGTTGGGGGGTGGGGAAGGGGCATTGAGTGAGAGGAAAGTGCCGAAAAGACGCTTTGAAAGGCTTTTTTTGTTACTTTAAGTCACGGGAATGAGAAATCGGGTACGGTGTTAGTTTTTTTGGGGTTTTTGTTGGTTATTGACGTCGCTTATTTGTAGGCGTGGCATGACATACATATATAGGCGTGTGGTAGGTTATAGGTCATCGGATGGGTTATGTGGGAATGGTTGGGGAGGGGGCATTGGGCCAGGGGAAAGTGGCGAAAGGACACTTTTAAGGCATGCAATTGCTCAACTTTCGGCGAGGGGACGATTGTGGGCGTGGCATTGCATGCACGGACTTGAAAGTTGTCTCAGCTTGTAGATCAGAGGATTGGGTAAGGGGTTGGGGGGTGGGGAAGGGGCATTGAGTGAGAGGAAAGTGCCGAAAAGACGCTTTGAAAGGCTTTTTTTGTTACTTTAAGTCACGGGAATGAGAAATCGGGTACGGTGTTAGTTTTTTTGGGGTTTTTGTTGGTTATTGACGTCGCTTATTTGTAGGCGTGGCATGACATACATATATAGGCGTGTGGTAGGTTATAGGTCATCGGATGGGTTATGTGGGAATGGTTGGGGAGGGGGCATTGGGCCAGGGGAAAGTGGCGAAAGGACACTTTTAAGGCATGCAATTGCTCAACTTTCGGCGAGGGGACGATTGTGGGCGTGGCATTGCATGCACGGACTTGAAAGTTGTCTCAGCTTGTAGATCAGAGGATTGGGTAAGGGGTTGGGGGGTGGGGAAGGGGCATTGAGTGAGAGGAAAGTGCCGAAAAGACGCTTTGAAAGGCTTTTTTTGTTACTTTAAGTCACGGGAATGAGAAATCGGGTACGGTGTTAGTTTTTTTGGGGATTTTGTTGGTTATTGACGTCGCTTATTTGTAGGCGTGGCATGACATACATATATAGGCGTGTGGTGGGTTATAGGTCATCGGATGGGTTATGTGGGAATGGTTGGGGAGGGGGCATTGGGCCAGGGGAAAGTGGCGAAAGGACACTTTTAAGGCATGCAATTACTCAACTTTCGGCGAGGGGACGATTGTGGGCGTGGCATTGCATGCACGGACTTGAAAGTTGTCTCAGCTTGTAGATCAGAGGATTGGGTAAGGGGTTGGGGGGTGGGGAAGGGGCATTGAGTGAGAGGAAAGTGCCGAAAAGACGCTTTGAAAGGCTTTTTTTGTTACTTTAAGTCACGGGAATGAGAAATCGGGTACGGTGTTAGTTTTTTTGGGGTTTTTGTTGGTTATTGACGTCGCTTATTTGTAGGCGTGGCATGACATACATATATAGGCGTGTGGTAGGTTATAGGTCATCGGATGGGTTATGTGGGAATGGTTGGGGAGGGGGCATTGGGCCAGGGGAAAGTGGCGAAAGGACACTTTTAAGGCATGCAATTGCTCAACTTTCGGCGAGGGGACGATTGTGGGCGTGGCATTGCATGCACGGACTTGAAAGTTGTCTCAGCTTGTAGATCAGAGGATTGGGTAAGGGGTTGGGGGGTGGGGAAGGGGCATTGAGTGAGAGGAAAGTGCCGAAAAGACGCTTTGAAAGGCTTTTTTTGTTACTTTAAGTCACGGGAATGAGAAATCGGGTACGGTGTTAGTTTTTTTGGGGTTTTTGTTGGTTATTGACGTCGCTTATTTGTAGGCGTGGCATGACATACATATATAGGCGTGTGGTAGGTTATAGGTCATCGGATGGGTTATGTGGGAATGGTTGGGGAGGGGGCATTGGGCCAGGGGAAAGTGGCGAAAGGACACTTTTAAGGCATGCAATTGCTCAACTTTCGGCGAGGGGACGATTGTGGGCGTGGCATTGCATGCACGGACTTGAAAGTTGTCTCAGCTTGTAGATCAGAGGATTGGGTAAGGGGTTGGGGGGTGGGGAAGGGGCATTGAGTGAGAGGAAAGTGCCGAAAAGACGCTTTGAAAGGCTTTTTTTGTTACTTTAAGTCACGGGAATGAGAAATCGGGTACGGTGTTAGTTTTTTTGGGGTTTTTGTTGGTTATTGACGTCGCTTATTTGTAGGCGTGGCATGACATACATATATAGGCGTGTGGTAGGTTATAGGTCATCGGATGGGTTATGTGGGAATGGTTGGGGAGGGGGCATTGGGCCAGGGGAAAGTGGCGAAAGGACACTTTTAAGGCATGCAATTGCTCAACTTTCGGCGAGGGGACGATTGTGGGCGTGGCATTGCATGCACGGACTTGAAAGTTGTCTCAGCTTGTAGATCAGAGGATTGGGTAAGGGGTTGGGGGGTGGGGAAGGGGCATTGAGTGAGAGGAAAGTGCCGAAAAGACGCTTTGAAAGGCTTTTTTTGTTACTTTAAGTCACGGGAATGAGAAATCGGGTACGGTGTTAGTTTTTTTGGGGTTTTTGTTGGTTATTGACGTCGCTTATTTGTAGGCGTGGCATGACATACATATATAGGCGTGTGGTAGGTTATAGGTCATCGGATGGGTTATGTGGGAATGGTTGGGGAGGGGGCATTGGGCCAGGGGAAAGTGGCGAAAGGACACTTTTAAGGCATGCAATTGCTCAACTTTCGGCGAGGGGACGATTGTGGGCGTGGCATTGCATGCACGGACTTGAAAGTTGTCTCAGCTTGTAGATCAGAGGATTGGGTAAGGGGTTGGGGGGTGGGGAAGGGGCATTGAGTGAGAGGAAAGTGCCGAAAAGACGCTTTGAAAGGCTTTTTTTGTTACTTTAAGTCACGGGAATGAGAAATCGGGTACGGTGTTAGTTTTTTTGGGGTTTTTGTTGGTTATTGACGTCGCTTATTTGTAGGCGTGGCATGACATACATATATAGGCGTGTGGTAGGTTATAGGTCATCGGATGGGTTATGTGGGAATGGTTGGGGAGGGGGCATTGGGCCAGGGGAAAGTGGCGAAAGGACACTTTTAAGGCATGCAATTGCTCAACTTTCGGCGAGGGGACGATTGTGGGCGTGGCATTGCATGCACGGACTTGAAAGTTGTCTCAGCTTGTAGATCAGAGGATTGGGTAAGGGGTTGGGGGGTGGGGAAGGGGCATTGAGTGAGAGGAAAGTGCCGAAAAGACGCTTTGAAAGGCTTTTTTTGTTACTTTAAGTCACGGGAATGAGAAATCGGGTACGGTGTTAGTTTTTTTGGGGTTTTTGTTGGTTATTGACGTCGCTTATTTGTAGGCGTGGCATGACATACATATATAGGCGTGTGGTAGGTTATAGGTCATCGGATGGGTTATGTGGGAATGGTTGGGGAGGGGGCATTGGGCCAGGGGAAAGTGGCGAAAGGACACTTTTAAGGCATGCAATTGCTCAACTTTCGGCGAGGGGACGATTGTGGGCGTGGCATTGCATGCACGGACTTGAAAGTTGTCTCAGCTTGTAGATCAGAGGATTGGGTAAGGGGTTGGGGGGTGGGGAAGGGGCATTGAGTGAGAGGAAAATGCCGAAAAGACGCTTTGAAAGGCTTTTTTTGTTACTTTAAGTCACGGGAATGAGAAATCGGGTACGGTGTTAGTTTTTTTGGGGTTTTTGTTGGTTATTGACGTCGCTTATTTGTAGGCGTGGCATGACATACATATATAGGCGTGTGGTAGGTTATAGGTCATCGGATGGGTTATGTGGGAATGGTTGGGGAGGGGGCATTGGGCCAGGGGAAAGTGGCGAAAGGACACTTTTAAGGCATGCAATTGCTCAACTTTCGGCGAGGGGACGATTGTGGGCGTGGCATTGCATGCACGGACTTGAAAGTTGTCTCAGCTTGTAGATCAGAGGATTGGGTAAGGGGTTGGGGGGTGGGGAAGGGGCATTGAGTGAGAGGAAAGTGCCGAAAAGACGCTTTGAAAGGCTTTTTTTGTTACTTTAAGTCACGGGAATGAGAAATCGGGTACGGTGTTAGTTTTTTTGGGGTTTTTGTTGGTTATTGACGTCGCTTATTTGTAGGCGTGGCATGACATACATATATAGGCGTGTGGTAGGTTATAGGTCATCGGATGGGTTATGTGGGAATGGTTGGGGAGGGGGCATTGGGCCAGGGGAAAGTGGCGAAAGGACACTTTTAAGGCATGCAATTGCTCAACTTTCGGCGAGGGGACGATTGTGGGCGTGGCATTGCATGCACGGACTTGAAAGTTGTCTCAGCTTGTAGATCAGAGGATTGGGTAAGGGGTTGGGGGGTGGGGAAGGGGCATTGAGTGAGAGGAAAGTGCCGAAAAGACGCTTTGAAAGGCTTTTTTTGTTACTTTAAGTCACGGGAATGAGAAATCGGGTACGGTGTTAGTTTTTTTGGGGTTTTTGTTGGTTATTGACGTCGCTTATTTGTAGGCGTGGCATGACATACATATATAGGCGTGTGGTAGGTTATAGGTCATCGGATGGGTTATGTGGGAATGGTTGGGGAGGGGGCATTGGGCCAGGGGAAAGTGGCGAAAGGACACTTTTAAGGCATGCAATTGCTCAACTTTCGGCGAGGGGACGATTGTGGGCGTGGCATTGCATGCACGGACTTGAAAGTTGTCTCAGCTTGTAGATCAGAGGATTGGGTAAGGGGTTGGGGGGTGGGGAAGGGGCATTGAGTGAGAGGAAAGTGCCGAAAAGACGCTTTGAAAGGCTTTTTTTGTTACTTTAAGTCACGGGAATGAGAAATCGGGTACGGTGTTAGTTTTTTTGGGGTTTTTGTTGGTTATTGACGTCGCTTATTTGTAGGCGTGGCATGACATACATATATAGGCGTGTGGTAGGTTATAGGTCATCGGATGGGTTATGTGGGAATGGTTGGGGAGGGGGCATTGGGCCAGGGGAAAGTGGCGAAAGGACACTTTTAAGGCATGCAATTGCTCAACTTTCGGCGAGGGGACGATTGTGGGCGTGGCATTGCATGCACGGACTTGAAACTTGTCTCACACTCACACTTATTGATTGTCCAAGTGATGTTGAAAGGAAGATACAGAACACTTCCTCTGCCACTGCTCTGCAACAGTGAGGTTAAAACTGAAGATACTGCGATTCTCAACGATACCGGATCTAACACACCTCCCCATTATCCCAATACCGACATCCGCTCTCAACGCAAAATTTCCACATCACACACCACTATTCCTAACAATTCGACAAACGAGGGGAGCACAACGAGCTTTTGGAGACCTAAATGAAGAGCACAAGTTCATCCTATAAAACCAATCAAATAGCAACAAAAGCAAAAAAGATCCAAGGAAGAAGGGAAGAATGCTAAAGAAAAAACAAGTAGCCACGAGAAAAAGCAGAACGAAGAAGACAGGAAAGTCAAAGTGCAATGTGAATATAATAAAGGAAAAGGAACTAGAAATTATTGAATGCTTAAACAGAATTAATGTGGACTTTAGCACTGACACAAACAAATAAAAGAGGTGAAAAATGTAATAAATGAGATAATGGATACCTTATGATATACAGAGGGGTAGTAGAAAGCACTAATCCAAGAGCAGGAGTAGCTTGCGAGGTGAAAAATAATAAAATAAATGATATCAGAGAGTTATAAGTAGTAAGCGAAAAAATACTAGAGGTGGAATTAGGAAAATGCGGAGAAACCAAAACAATAGTCGTAGCATACGGACCGAACGAGGACGAAAAGAAGGAAGGAGAAGATAAATTATGGGACAGAAGTATGCGACAGGAAAAAAGGGAAGATAATCATAGCCAGCGATTTAAGTTCTAGAAGGGGAAATGAAAAGAAAAAATGGGAAGGAGTCATAGGAATACATGGAGAAATGACTCTAAACACCAACGGAAGGAGATTACTGGATTTCTTCCTAATAAATTACCTATTGATCGCAAACTCTCTCTTTTCACATAAAGACATACATAAATACACTAGTGAAATTCTAAGTAAATCCATTACAGATTACTCGTATATTATAGTAGAAAAACATAATAAAGGGGAGCTAGTAGACACAGGAATTAAAATAGGGGTGGAAATCGGTAGCGATCATCATTCCCTAGAAGTAGTGCTAAAGGACAGACGAGCGAGTTTACAAATAACGAAGAAAAGGGAACAAGAAAATGAAAAATAAAAATCATAGCTTACACCCCACGAAAGGCGACATAAAGGAAATAAATATGTAGATATAATAGAGGTGAGAGAAAAGACATGAGAGAGACGATTATTATGCCGATGATTGGTTAAACATAGCCAGGAAAAATATATAGGGTAAAGAAGAAAAGGCAAAAGGAAGTGTATGAAAAAACAAGATCGGAGAAAGAGAAGGTTATAGGCCATCGTATGCGCCTATGCGGTATATGGGAATGGTTAAGGTGAGGGCATTCTGCCGGGGGAGAATGGCGAAAGGTGACTTGGAAGCATTGAATTAGCTTACCTTCGGCGAGGGGACGATTGTGGGCGTGGCATTGCATGCACGGACTTGAAAGTTGTCTCAGCTTGTAGATCAGAGGATTGGGTAAGGGGTTGGGGGGTGGGGAAGGGGCATTGAGTGAGAGGAAAGTGCCGAAAAGACGCTTTGAAAGGCTTTTTTTGTTACTTTAAGTCACGGGAATGAGAAATCGGGTACGGTGTTAGTTTTTTTGGGGTTTTTGTTGGTTATTGACGTCGCTTATTTGTAGGCGTGGCATGACATACATATATAGGCGTGTGGTAGGTTATAGGTCATCGGATGGGTTATGTGGGAATGGTTGGGGAGGGGGCATTGGGCCAGGGGAAAGTGGCGAAAGGACACTTTTAAGGCATGCAATTGCTCAACTTTCGGCGAGGGGACGATTGTGGGCGTGGCATTGCATGCACGGACTTGAAAGTTGTCTCAGCTTGTAGATCAGAGGATTGGGTAAGGGGTTGGGGGGTGGGGAAGGGGCATTGAGTGAGAGGAAAGTGCCGAAAAGACGCTTTGAAAGGCTTTTTTTGTTACTTTAAGTCACGGGAATGAGAAATCGGGTACGGTGTTAGTTTTTTTGGGGTTTTTGTTGGTTATTGACGTCGCTTATTTGTAGGCGTGGCATGACATACATATATAGGCGTGTGGTAGGTTATAGGTCATCGGATGGGTTATGTGGGAATGGTTGGGGAGGGGGCATTGGGCCAGGGGAAAGTGGCGAAAGGACACTTTTAAGGCATGCAATTGCTCAACTTTCGGCGAGGGGACGATTGTGGGCGTGGCATTGCATGCACGGACTTGAAAGTTGTCTCAGCTTGTAGATCAGAGGATTGGGTAAGGGGTTGGGGGGTGGGGAAGGGGCATTGAGTGAGAGGAAAGTGCCGAAAAGACGCTTTGAAAGGCTTTTTTTGTTACTTTAAGTCACGGGAATGAGAAATCGGGTACGGTGTTAGTTTTTTTGGGGTTTTTGTTGGTTATTGACGTCGCTTATTTGTAGGCGTGGCATGACATACATATATAGGCGTGTGGTAGGTTATAGGTCATCGGATGGGTTATGTGGGAATGGTTGGGGAGGGGGCATTGGGCCAGGGGAAAGTGGCGAAAGGACACTTTTAAGGCATGCAATTGCTCAACTTTCGGCGAGGGGACGATTGTGGGCGTGGCATTGCATGCACGGACTTGAAAGTTGTCTCAGCTTGTAGATCAGAGGATTGGGTAAGGGGTTGGGGGGTGGGGAAGGGGCATTGAGTGAGAGGAAAGTGCCGAAAAGACGCTTTGAAAGGCTTTTTTTGTTACTTTAAGTCACGGGAATGAGAAATCGGGTACGGTGTTAGTTTTTTTGGGGTTTTTGTTGGTTATTGACGTCGCTTATTTGTAGGCGTGGCATGACATACATATATAGGCGTGTGGTAGGTTATAGGTCATCGGATGGGTTATGTGGGAAT